>CM023099.1:29260991-29702391 GCA_013103745.1 Gardenia jasminoides | reverse complement strand
CACGTACTTCGTTCAGTTACGTATTGCTAGTTTTTTTAGTTCCACATGTAATAGGAAGAAAAGAAGCTGTTTGGGATTTTCCTTATTTTAGTCTTTAGCTAGCTTTTTAGTTTACATTATTCCATTTACTTGGAATAAAATAACTTTGTTAATTTTATTTGATTTAGTTGACCACCTTCCTTTGCTTATTTGATTGTTTCAACTACCGTTCAAATTTCATGGAATCAACAATTTGCATGGCTTCAATGTCAAGAAATTGGCTAATTCCTTTTCTAGTTGAGGAATAATCAGGCTGGGGCACCATAGCGTGAGATGCGTTTTGATTATTAGTTTTAAATTATATATGTTCATGGGTATTTAATTATTCTCTATTTTCAATTGATTATTATTTGGGTTTATTGGGTAATGTGGCCAGTTAGTCAATTATCTAAATAATATATAGTCAATTAGGGTGTTGGCGATACTTTAAGCAACTAATGGTGACAACAGAGAGTTTCACACGCCTGCCAGTGGTCAATTTGTATAATTGGAATAGCAGTCTAGCCTCGAGTTAACCAGCATGTGTGTTACATCTAGAAGTGGGTCTTTCTAATTCTTGGTGTATTTTGCATTAAATCCTATGGCTGTATCTAGGGTTGTCCAGTTTGAGGGTAGTCTATGGTCTACGGGCTACTATAAAATTAAGGAAAGATTGTGGTTGGTGGCGTAAACGACCCTTTATAACCATTATTCATGAGCATGTAAATATCTGTTTTGGGTCTATGATCATTGTGTTACACGGTGCCAAGATTAATTCCTTGACTAGATTGTTTTAATTAATGATATTTGTGTTATTTGATTCTTGCCATTTTGATTAAGTTGAAATTTCAGTTTTTTATTTCTTTCTTTAAATTAATTGCTCTCTTTCCAAAACCCTTATTTTCCTGATGGGTTAGTCCACCTATTCCACGAGGAGCGACCCTACTTGCCCCTGTCTCAAATCATTGTTGTTGGCATTTAGGCTTAAATTTTAACTTTATTTTTGGGTTTGACACCAGCAAATTTTAAGCGCCGTTCTTTGAGATAATGGTGTTTTAAGTGATTTATTACGAGGTTATTTTCGTTGTTGTTTATGCCTCGATCTTCTCGATGCGGAAAGCTTGAATTTGATCGAGATGCGGCAAGGTTGACCAAAGGGCAAAGTTGCGTGAGCACCAAGATTCAATAGCGTCCTTGTGGGGGTGAGCAAGAAATTGTTTCTGATGATTCATCAAGTGAATGAAGAAGAAGAAAAGTGAACATTACAAGTAGCAATGGCAGTGAGGACTTTGGGGAGTTAGCAACTCGAATGTGAACCAACAACCATTATGCATAACATACCTATTTCGATAGAGGCTTTTGAACTCAAATCGGCCTTATTCACTTACTTCCTACTTTTAGGTGGCATTCGGGGTGAGACCCACCAAGCACTTAAAGAATTCCCGCGTGGTGTGCTCTCAATGAAACCTCAAGGAGTCAAGAAGATCAAATTAAGTTGAGGGCTTTCCCTTTTTCTTTGTGGAACAAGACCAAGATTGGTTATTCTACCAACCATGGGGATCTATCACTACATGGGAAGAAGCGAAGAGCCGATTCCTTGAGAAATTTTTTCACCTTCTAGAGCCATAAGCATGGGAAAATATGTGGGGGTCGAGACAAGCAGGCAGGGAGATTCTATGAATATTGGGGCGCTTTAAGCAAGCTGTGTGCCATTTGCCCACACCATCAAATCCAGACCAGCTCTTGATACAATATTTTTATGGGGATTATCCTGATGGATAGGGCATGATAGATGCGGCCAGTTGGTGGGGCTTTGGTTAACAAGACCCCAGATGAAATAAGTTGTTAATTTCCACCATGGCTGAAAACTCCCAACAATTTGGGTGAGAGCTGATGGGGCAATGAGAAGGGTAAATGAAGTGAACCACTCGACTTAGAGGGTAAGCTATACGACTTACCTCTTTGGTCTAGATCAAATGGCGGTGGGGCAATTACAATCTGAGACTTGTGGTATAAATGTCTTTGCTCAGGGGCATATGGTGACATGTGCCCGCTCTCCAAGAAGATACCTGAACAAATAATGCAATGGGGGTTTGGACCACCCAAAGAAGGAATAACTATGCACCTACCTACAACCTAGGGTGGCGTAATCGTCCCAATTTTAGCTATTACTTCAAAACCCCGGTTTCCAAGCCATTCCAAAGCCACCCGATGCAGCCGTTGTACTTGCAACAACCTGCCCCTTCCAACTCAAGTATGTCTCGGAGATATGGTGAAATCACGGCTCAAAGCGAGTCAATTACAGCGGGGTCTAATTTCAACAAGAACTGTCGTGCTGGTATGCGGCACTTGGAGGCACAAATGTCCCAAATGGCAACTTCTAAGCAATGCGGAAAATAGCAATAAAGGGAAGTTGCTCAAGTAATTCTTAACCAAAGGAGAATGCAGGTGCAATGCACCTCTGAGGTGGTAAGGAAATGCAGTCTCAAAGTGCCACCTTGAGGAGAGAGGAGTGTTAAGCAGGTTGAAAAGAAGAGAGAACCAATCCAATGGGTCCCAAAGAAAGTTGACATTCCTCCTCCCTTTCTGGCAGGTTGACAAAGACTAAAAAGGAAGAGTCTGAGAAAGAAATTTTAGACACCTTCAGGAAAGTGGAGATCAACATCCCTTTGTTGGATGCGATTGAGGCAACTGCCCAAATATAAAATTTTTTGAAGGGGTTTGTGCACTAATGCAACAAAGCTGATCTAGATGACAAGGTGAAGTAGGGGAGAATGTATGCAGTTCTCCAAAGGAAGATTTACCTCAAAGTGCAAGGATCAGGTATGTTCACTATACCATGCATAATTGTAATCAAAGAGGTGAAAAAAGCATGCTTGATTTAGGTGCTTCAATAAATGTCATGCCTCTTTCAATTTTTAAAGCATTGAGTTTAGGACCTCTCAAAGAGACTAGGGTAATAATTCAACTAGCAGATAGGTCTAATGTCTACCCTGAGGGCCTAGTTGAAGATGTTCTAGTAAAAGTAAATGAATTCATCTTTCACCTTTGATTTTTACATTGTTGACATGAATGATGAATACTCTACCAATTCAGGCTGTGATTCTTACGGGTGGGCCCTTCATGATGTACAAGGACTAAAATAGATGTACATGAAGGGACCTTATCATTGAGTTTGATGGGGAAATAGTCACCTTTAATATTTTGATGCCATGAAGCATCCGAGGATCTTGAATCTGTGAATTTCATTGGCATTACTAACACAATAGTGCAAGAGAATTTTGGCGGGGAATTCATGGAGACAAATTAGATTTTGTCTTACAACAAGACAAAAGCAGGACTTGGAAGTAGATGACATGGAAGAAGAAGAGTCAAAGGCGCATCATGTCACTCCATTCATTACATCCTTTTCAGACGGGTTTGAAAGTACTTTTCTACCTATACCCACTTCTAATGAGAGAATTTTACCATACATTGAGCAGGCACCAATTTGGAATTAAAGGAATTGCCCAATCACTTGAAGTATGCATATTTGGGAATAACAAGATATGCCTGTGATCATAATAGCGATTTGGATGCGGTACAAGAGGAGAAAGCTTATCACGGGTCTTAAGGAATATAAACCAGCAATTGGATGGACATTGGCGGACATCAAAGGCATTAATCCATCCATTTGCATGCATCATATTCTTTTGGAGGCAGTGCTAAAAGCCAGTAAGAGAGCACCAGAGGAAGCAACCCACGCAATGAAGGAGGTGGTGATGAAGGAAATTCTCAAACTCTTAGAATTAGGAATTATATTTCCCTATTTCGTGCCAGGTGGGTAAGCTTGTCCATGTGGTTCTAAAGGCTGGGATCACATTAGTTAAGAATAGAGAAATGGTGGTGCCAATGAGATTGCAAAATGGGTGGAGGATGTGTATTGACTTGAAGTTGAATGCAACTAGGAAGGACCATTTTCCACTCCCATTCATTGATGAGATGCTTGAAAGGTTGGCGGGTAAGTGCTTCTTTGCTTTTAGATGGTTATTACGGGTATTACCAAATCATTGTTGCCAAGAGGACCAACATAAAACCACTTTTACACCGCCCTTTTGGAACTTTTGTATATGCGTATGCCTTTTGGTTTATGTAATGCTCACGGAACATTTCAAGATGCATGATGAGTATTTTTCTGATATGATTGAAATTGCATTGAAATTTTCATGGATGATTTTGTAATGCGGTGATTCTTTTGACCAATGTCTTGACCATTTGACAAAAGTATTGAAAAGATACATTGAAACACACTTGGTTCTTAGTATGAAATGTCATTTCATGGTTAGAAAGGCATAGTGTTGGGCCATGTTGTTTCATCAAGGGTATTGAGGGTGACAAGGCTAAAATTGATTTGATCACTAGTTTACCTTACACTAATGTCAAGGATGTTAAGTAGTTTTACGGGTCATGCGAGGTTTTTATAAGCGATTCATCAAGGACTTCTCAAAAATTGCTCAACCATTGTCTGCCTCTTGCAAAAGGAGGTGTCTTTTGAATTTGGAGAGGTTGTAAATTGTCCTTTGACACAGCTCGAGGGCATGTTGACTGACACCTATTATCCAACCCTCGGAAGCTATCTTTTGAGCTAATGTGTGGCGCCGATCCCTTATCTTTGTTGGCCAGACGGCCGGAGTGGGAAAATGTAGTCATGTCATATACTACGCCTCAGCGTTGAACAACTGTTTACAACCACCACCGAAAAGGAGCTTTTAGCCATTGTTTTCGCTTTTGAAATTTAGATCTTATTGTGGGATCAAAGTGATTGTTTTCTCGATCATGCAGCTTTGAAGTATCTCATCAAAGAAAGAATCAAAACTAAAGGCTCATACGTTGGGTGCTCTTGTTACAAGAATTTGATTAGGAGATCAAGGATCGGAGAGGTGGATAATACTCTGTGGACCACTTGAAAGTGATTGATTAAAGAGAGGAAGCAGTACCCATATCGAGGTATTTCAGGATGAACATCTTTTTCTTATCAAGGTAAAGGAACCTTGGTATCGGGATATTGTTAACTTTTTGGTGGAGTCATAAATTTCTGTTGGCATGAATAAGAATAAGAGGGATAAGATAGCCCATGATTCTAGATATTACATTTGGGATGAGCCATATTTGTGGAAAATAGGCTCTCGACAAATTAATAGAGTGTGTAAAATGAAATTCCTTCTATTCTTGCTCATTGTCATTAATTATGCATGTGGTGGTCACTTTGGACCCAATGACACTAGAAAAATCCTTATTGTGGCTTTTGCTTTTTTATTGTTCCGTGATGCTTATACATATTGTAAAGCTGTGAAAAATGCCAAAGATATGGAAGTTTGTCCCAAAGGAATGAAATGCCTCAAGTACCTATGTTATTTTGTGAAATATTTGATGTTTGGGGTATGGACTTTATGGGACCTTTTCTAGCTCTTTTGGATTTTTGTATATTTTTTCTTATTGATTATGTGTGAAATAGGTAGAAGCAAAGCTACAGGACTAATGATTCTCAAGTTGTTGCGAGGATTTCTTAAATCCCATCTTTAGTAGGTTGAGGTGCCAAGAGCTATAATTAGTGAGCCAAGGGACACATTTTGTAATCATACATTGAAGCCGTCATGAGAAATATGTTTCAGTTGAGGTACCACTTACCACCCACCATGAAACCAATGGAGCAAGGCGGAAGTCTCAATCGAGATTAAGAGCATTATGGAAAAGCGGTTAATCTAACCTGTATTAGGATTGGAGGCCTTCGATTAGATGATGCTTTGTGGGCATATGGGAGATGACAAAACACCTATTGGGATGTCCCCATATAGGTTGGTATTTGGTAAGATGTGTCATTTACACGTGGCTATAGAACCATCGGGCATTTTGGGCTGTCAGAATGCAATTTGCAAATGGATAGAGATGGTAAGGAGGAAGCTTCAACTCGAGGAGTTGGAGAAATACATATGAAGCATATGACAATGCCCGTTTGTACAAAAGGCGTTACAAAAGCATTTTCATGACCGTTTATTCGTGAAAAATGCTTTACCCGGGAGCCAAAAGGTACTTTTGTTCAATTCCGCGATTGAAGTTCATGCGGGTAAGTTAAAATCCGTTGGATTGGACCATATATGTTGTGGTTAATGTCTTCTAAATGGTGTGGTTGAAATCAAGAGTGTAAAGGCCCGACAAGGGTTTTAAGGTTAATGGTCACCGTTTAAAACCTTTTGTTGATGTTTGAATATTAGCACAATTGAAGTCCATTTGATGGATCAGTTTATGAATGATTTTTCAATTGGGTTGTCTAGCCAAAAGCGTTAAAGAAAAGCTACGCAGGAGCAACCAAGGTTTTGTTTGTTGTTTACTTCCTTTGGTTTTCTTATTTATGGTATTTACTTTTGTTGTTTGAGTAGGTAGCTGATGGTTTTGGGCGAGAGGGACTATTACTTGCAAAGCGTGTAACTGGATGTCTGGATATTGCTTGGATGTGCAGCGAGGCGAAGACTTTTCGGTTGTGCAGGCGTGCCATGCTATATCGAAGGGGAAGTCAGAGCACCTCTGGTGAGAATTGAAGACTATTACTTGCAAGTGCCCACGCCCTGTAATCTATTTAACACCTGAGAAGGGTGATCAGGAGAGACTAGTTATTTGTTGGTGCCTATGTCTTGTAGGAGGTGGTTTGTCAAAAGGGACAGGGACGACAAATTTCTCACAGCTGAGGAAGACTCACGACTTCAAGGCGTGCCTATGCCTTGAAGCTTGGTCTCCTCTCCAAACACCCAGTGACCTTGTTTTCTTTTTCTTGTCTTTTCTTTCTTTCTTTTTCTTTTCTTTCTTTCTGTTTCGTTCCTTTTGTTTTCTTTCTTTCCTTTTTTTTTTGACCTACCATCAGACCCACCTTCAAGACCCACATCCGCCGTTGCTTCTTCGCAATACGGTTTCTCTACCTTGAGATCTGCGTCTGCAGGTGGAAGTTCCGCATCTCGACGTCTCAGCCTCCTGCACCTCTCGTAGCCTCTGTTGTTCCTTTCGTTTCGTCTGCTGTGCCAGTCGAAGTCTTCTCCAAATCGCCAGCCCAGTCGTGGACTCATCAGACCACGGGCTCCACTGGGTTCTTGATAAGCGATGGGGTCGTCCTGCTCTGTTCTACGATGTAGCCTTGACGACCGAGCCACTACCGCTTATTTGCTGCTGTCGCCTTGTCCTTGTGCATGTTTCCTTCATCATTGCATTTGCAGGCCCTTGGCCGTTGGCACTTTTAATGGCTTCCTGCTTGTTCTTGCTCATCTTTGCTTTCTGGCCCGCGTAGATCCTGTTATTCGCTCACATTAGCGGGACTTCGCTTTGGATCAGTACTGACTTGTTGCCCTAGATCATTGCAGTGACTTCGCTCCGCGACCTGGCTTTGCTTCCTTCATCGTGGCACGCTTGCTTTGCAGCCCAGCGTCGCGATCACCTCCCTCAAGCCAGCACTGCAGTAGTACTGGCCAGCTGGTTCTCTCCATTGCGCCACTCCTGCACGTCAGGTGTTGGTAATCTCTGTATGGTGTGTAAGTTCCAACTTCTATTGGCGATCACGGATTTCACTTGTCATTAGCCCACCTCTCTGGGCGCAGCACTCATCTTGGATGGTTGATTATTGTCGTCCATTAGACCCTCTTTGATGGTTTGGTGTGGACTCTAGAATCTGGTTACTTTCGGTTTATGCTTTGCCGATTAGATGCACTTGGGGATTGGACTTTGCTTTCTTGCCCATTGCAGTTCGTTTGTGGAATTTTGTTCTTGCCTGTTGTGGGTGAATTAAGTGGGTGTAGAGGCTCTATTTTGTATGTTCTTGGGTGAACAGTGGGTTTCTCTTTCCCTTGGCGCCTTGTTTTTTGCGATGATGTGTGTGGGGTTGTAGGGGTTACATTTAGTGCTCTATTAACATTATTGGGGTTATTATTATTGTGGCCTCTAATTTACTTTGTAAAGCTCCGTAACTTATAGCGGTGGGTGGATTTTTTTGGTATTGTTGCAACATTACTGTGGTCCACGAATTCTCTAAAAGGAGCGTGCTAAATCCACCATCGCGAGGCCTCCCGAGTTCCACCAGGGAAAGGAGAACCCTAATTCAGCCTCCTACGTGGTCCCGGTTGGGTATCTCTGGAGTATTTTGTCTCACACCGGGTCTTTGAGATATTTTGCTGATTTAACTGCGACCAAGCGCAAGGTTTACATACCCATATTGGGCGTTCGTTTGCTCCTTGCAAGTGCTTTTGATATTGAGACCTTGGGCAGGTTGAATATAGTTCATGATGTGGGCGGTTCTTTAGCGCATTGGTTGAGCACCTTTCATGTACATTACCACAATTTATGAGGGGTATGCTATGAATTTTATGCTACTTTTGGTTCACCAAGATGCTTGACTTTGCCACGGATACCGGAGATTATCGGTTCCGCCTCATGGATTCAAACTTTTAGTTTGTCCTTGAATAATTAATATTACGCAGGGTTTGTCGGTGGGACCAGGCTTGGTGATGGGGTCTATATTAATAGTGCTGTGATTTCACTATGCCCTTGCTAGTAATTATATGAGATATGGCGGGGTGGTCTAGCGACACTCAACGACTTATGATCCTAGCCAATCTCGTGCTTGCTTTTTCTCGCATTCCTCGGATTCATTCAGTTCTTGGCCCTATAACTTTTACGGCGCATACGAAGGATGCATCTGGAACCTCTCAAGGCAGAATTTTACTTTCTCACGGTGCATCTGGAACAAGGTTACGGTTAACTTTTCTTGGGTGGATTTTCTCGGATCGTGTCCGTAAACCTAATAAGCCTTTAATCATGGGCTCTTTGATCACTCGGCCCAGCTCTCTTGGGCGTCTTGGATCACCTGCTCGGGATATTGACAGCATTGCTTATGGGTGGAACCTTTGGATTTGAGAAGCTTGGGCGTATGGGCATACTTCAAATGGTGGGCGACACTTACCGGTTACTCCTGCGGTGATGGAGCTCCGCTGAGATGCAGGATGCCCCCCATTACCTGCTGATCGGCTGGCTCTTCCTCTTACACCGCGACCCTCTTCTATTTTTGGATGCCCGCTCAGCACTTGGAGAACAGCGTGCAGCTTGCATGCAAGATGGATTCGTTGAATCAAATTTTGCCAACTGTGTCCTCTACGCGCCATGCATCTGATGGGAATCCCAGGCTGTTTAACTTTTTTTTACATATGGGCTACCATCCCCTCATTCCCTCCTCTGATGTTGCGGTCTTCCCCTTCTTGGAAGTTTCTTTTCCCTTTGTCCCTCGTTTTTTGCTTTCTCCTTCTACATTGGGGACAATGTAGAGGTTTTTTAGTGTGGGGGGGGGGTTTGGTTTTAGTTCTCTTTTGTTTAGTTTTGCTTTAGTTTTACTAGTTTTTTGTTAAAAAAAAAAAAGAAAAAAATAACAAACTCTGTTTTCTTTTAGTTAACATGGGATGCTATGATGATATTGGCAATTGCTTTGCAAAGCATGGGCGATTGATATGATAATGTCTTTTCTCCTTGTGAGAATGTTATTGAATGTTGCTTAGCAAGTTTTGGCTAGTTGGAACCATTCTTGTGACTTTGAGCTAATGAGCAATTTATTTTTAGTTGCTCCATTTCCTTTCATTGAGTTTTTGTTCCATGTGATTTGAATGTTCTAGAACTTGCTATGTTGTCTGCATATCAAGACAATTGTTGAATTTGGTGCATTTAGATGATAAGGGCACTTAGGTTACACCACACAGCTGTCTAAATCCTTGTTCCCATTTTATTTCCCTTAGTGAACTTTGTTTGAGCCTAGACCTTTTTCTTGGTTATATAGCCATTATGTTACCCTTAATCCCTTCTTTGTTAAACTTTGTTGTTTTGAAGTATGTCATCCATGGGATACCGTGGTCTGTTGCATGACGTGGTTGAATGATATTGTAAGGCTAAATTTCAGTAAGCAAGTGGTTAGAAATGCAAAAGATAAGAAAATGTATTGAGCAGAAGACTAGAGCTTCTAAGGCGTGCCCATGCCTTGTCAAAAAAAAAAAAAAAAAAAGAAGAAGAAAATAAAAGGAAAAAAAAAGAAACAAAGACAACAAAATACACAACACCAATTGGGTGATTTGTGAAGTGTAATTTCAATACAAATGGGAGACGCAATACTACAAGTAGCTTACACTTGCCGGTTGGAAAAGCTGTTGAATATCGTACATAGATAATGTGGGTAAAGGAAGTGTGTTTTCATGCAGCAGGTCAATGGTATTTCCTTTGACATGTTTAGCCTAAATTTCCTTTTTTAGTCAAATACCTAAGCCCGTTACAACCCTTGTTAAGACCCTTTGATTTTGTGTTGAATTTAGCATTAAAGGTGGCGATGTGACAGTTAGCAAGCATATAGGTAACATCATTTCATCATGTGATGAGAGTGAACCACTGTATTTTCATTTGAGATTGGTGAGTGAAATACATCACCCTATAAGGAGAGGGTTAATCCTTGCATGTGTGGTTTTGATAACATTGTTTGTTTGAGGGTGAGATATTTGTATCTCTTTGTTGAGCTGCCATATACTAGCAATTTGGTTGCCTATCGAGCTCGAAATGCTTGAGGACAAAGCATGGATTGGTGTGGGGGGGATTTGATGGGTGAATATTTGTATGTGTTAATTGGGGTTATTTGGGCTTAATTTCTACCATTTTATTGTGCAGAATGGGTTTCTTTGCTTACATTTGAATTTTTTGTGACAAGTTCTTGTAGGTCTTTTGGGTGAAAGATGGTTTTATTTGCAAAATTCCAGGAAGACTGGTTTCTCAAGAGCGTGCCTATGTTTGAGAGAGAGATGCGGTGAATTTAAAGATCTCATGGGGAATGACTCATATTTCTGTTTCAATGGTGTCTCAAACTGATTTGGAAGTCGTGTGAAGCTGGGAGAATTCGTGGTGTCCGTAGGTCAATTGGAATTAAATTGGAAACTGCGTTGAAGTAGGAGAAGCATTCCTTATAGCATGAGGTCAGAATCCTTGGAGAGATATCAACTATTGGGTTTCCCGAGAGACTAATAGGTGGAGCTTATAAATATGATTATTTTGGGTGTGGAAGGTGTCTCCTTTTAGCCTAGTTTGTTTTTTATTATATTTTTTTTGGTTTTGCTTTTTCTTTTCTGGGAGCTTGCATACGTGCATAGACACATCACCTTGGACAACTTTAGCTTTGACTTTTGATTTCCGCCGTCAGTAGGGTGAACCAGAGCTCAACTTTTGCTTTGTTCCTTTATTAGTTTTTCGTTCACATAGCCAATAGGAAGAAGAAGAAGCTGTTTGGAGTTTTCCTTATTTTTCGTGTTTAGCTAGCTTTCGTTTCCGTCCTTCACGTGCTACTTGGCAGACAAGCCTCGCTTTGTTAATTTTTGTGCCAGTTTAGTTGATCACCTTTCCCATGCTTATTTGATTGTTTCAACTACCGTTCAAATTTCATGGAATCAACAATTTGCATGGCTTCAATGTCAGGCTGGCTAATTCTACTTCTAGTTGAGGAATAATCAAGGCTGAGGCACCATAGCGTGAGATCGTTTTGATTATTAGTTTTAAATTATATGTTCATGGGTATTTAATTATTCTCTATTTTCAATTAATTATTATTTGGGTTTATGTGGGTAATGTGGCCAGTTAGTCAATTATCTAAATAATATATAGTCAATTGGGGTGTTGGTCGCCTTTAAACAACCTAATTGGTGACAAAAGACAATTTCACCATACCATAGGTGGTCTAATTTGTATCGTGGAATAATTAATCTAGCCTCGGTTAACCCGCATGTGTGTTAACCATCTAGAATTGGGTCTTTCTAATTCTTAAAGTGGCTGCATTAAATCCTATATGGCGTATCGGGTTGTCCAGTTTACAAGAGGGGTAGTCTATGAGCGTCTGCGGGCTACTATAAAATTAAGGAAAGATTGGTGGTTGGAGCCATTAAACGACCACTATAACCAATTTATTCATGAGCATGTAAATATCTTTGTTTTGGGTCTATGATGGTTGTGTGCACCGGTGCCAAGATTAATTCCTTGACTAGATTGTTTTAATTAATTGATATTTGTGTTATTTGATTCTTGCCATCTTGATTAAGTTGAAATTTCAGTTTTTATTTCCTTCTTTTTAAATTAATTGCTCTCTTTCCAAAAACCCCCCTTATTTTCCCTGTGTGATTCGTCCACCTATTCCCTGAGGAGACGACCCTACTTGCCCTATTCTCAAATCATTGTTGTTGGCATTTAGGCTTAAATTTTTAACTTTATTTTTGGAGGTTTGACCTCACCATTGTATGCCTAACTCTCCTTCGGGACTCACTAACAATTCAAGGATGTTTAAACCATCGAACCAAGAAACTACTTAATATAATAAGTGTCATTTGCCTTAAAATGCAAATTTCATCAATACAACGACTACTTGAGGTACATCTCAAAGTCACTACAAGAAAATAGGCAATTAGTGTCAACAAAACTTGTCAATATTTAATAAAGGTTGTCACTAAACACCATCGGTGACAACATTTGGTTGTGACGTTTGACACTAAATCGCATCCTTGAAGACTCATAGCGACAATTCAAAAATTGTTGTCACTGATAAGACCAAAATAGTGACAACATTTTGTTGTCACTATTTTATCAAGTCTTTAGTGACAACAATTGTTGTCATTAAATGTGCAACTTTTTCATCACTAGTGTCCTGGTAGTTGTCACTGTTGGGAATTAACAGTGACGAGAAGTCGTCACTACGTGTACAAGATCGTTAGTGACAACTTTGTTTCATCATTAACCTAACCGCAGTGATCTTGAGTTAAGTTGTCACTAGAAATATGAGTGACAACTTAAGATTGTCACGAACATGTAATTTGTAAACTGGGCAGTAGCATTCCACTTAATGTCCGTCTGTGCTATCAAAACTTACAATTTAAGCTGAAAATTGTTGGGGCCAACATGATAAAGCCTGAACAAAGCAAATCTAGAAACCATTGTACTAAAGAACTAATTAAAATCCATAAAACAAATTCATAAACACAACATCTAATTTACATAGCATCAATACATCTAATTATTCTACCATCTACATAGATGGACAATTCATTACACCAAGTTTCTCCACAAAAGTAAAACAAAAATACCATGAGCTGCTAAGCAAAGCATCCCAATAGATGGTGAAACAAAACAAATCCATCCATGTAGGTGTAGTCCATGCCTATCCACAAAATGATTACATAACCACAACATCTACATCCATGCATCGATTATCCTACCATGTACATATATGGACAATTCATTGCAGCAAGTTTCTGTGCAAAAGTGAAACAAAAGCAGATCCCATCCATTTCGGTGTAGTCCATGCCTTCATAAACTGCAATTAGAAGGGAACAGCAGAAAGGAAAAGATGGCATCAACTATTCTGATGAAACAGAATACAGGACATCAACTATTTGCTAAATAGAATACAGGCGCGTGCAAAAGAAATAATAATAATCCAATATGGAATAGATAAAATAACTAACCATGGGATATGTTGGAGAACTTGAAAGGTACAAAAGAATGCCCGTCCATCTACATAAAGAGAAGGCGGCACAATCTCTAAGACCACAAAACAAGATCTATAAAGGAAAACAAAATTCTACTTGATTGTATTTAAGGTATGAAATCTGTAAAGTGTAATTCATTGTGAATAACAATAAGTATGCTACTAAACAAGCTACACTCATCAAGGCAAAATGAGTTTCTTCCTTTTCTTTAAGTAGACTTCTATGTTGGTGGAGATTAATGCAGCCCAATCTAATCTATAGTAAACTAAAACTAGGCGAGGCGTACCACTGACGACTACCTACTAGTCTACATACTACTAATTCCCACAATAGGTCTAAGTGTCAACTTCAATACAATTTCAAGTTCCGACAACAGTTCATCATTTATAAATAACAACTTCAAGTTCACCACACGGTTCATTGTTTATAAATGAGCGAAAACCATAAACGGTTGAGCTTTATACTCACCTAGCAGATTTTATCACCTGGTGCATTCAACCGTTCTAATAGCTCACGATAGAGTTGATTGTTCTGTTGTTGTTGCTCCGTAAGCTCCTTGATTTCATTGGCCATTGCAGCAACTTGTTGCTCGACTTGTTCGACTCTTTTAGGTTCATTTCATTTTCAGTCGAATTGCTGAAATATAGCTGCATGACTCTTGCTAGCACCCAGAACGCAGTGCGTCAGGTACATGCCCAACTTCTTGCATCGTGATTTCTTTTGGAGTTATTGGGTTGTAGTTTTAGTTCATCCATTTTGTCCTAAGCGTGTACCACATATCCATAGATCCACCATTAGATGTTAAAATAGAAATATACAAAGGCAAAATTTGGCTCTTACTTACCAATATGATTTTTGCCTTGTCATTGACCATGGCACCTTTCTTTCTAGAGTACCCGGTGAACTTGTAAAGATCAATTTGAGACAGCTCTATGCCATCCTTCCTTTTACGCATGAGTTGCAATTATGAATATAAAATTGCATAACTAGAGAAAGGTTGGAAAACTGAGACAAAAAATTGTAAGATGCCTTTTCTTCCACAACTTCGTGCCAATGACTTGGTACCAGCAGTTGTTGGAATGTCATGAATGTCGGCGATTTTGTTCACGACAACCTAAGCTCAAGACAAAGTCAAGATTAGAAATAAATCTATTTTTTAAAGTTGAACAAATAATCTAGACTCTTTAGAACTAAAATCAGCCCAGATTTTTCAACATTCAGTGAAGGAACCACTAAGAGTAGACATAAACATGAGCTATAAACAATTTAGCAAACATGGTAGGCTGTTTGCGTGTGGTGTGAATAGACCTTAAATTCTTGGATGAAAGTACTTCATCCATATCAATCTTCAGGCCTCACATTTTCAGACGCGTGCTTCTTTGCTTCCCTCTTTGGTGTTGAATTTGAAAAGGAGTGGCTTGTAGCGAGAGTCTGTATTGTGTGTTTATTTGTTTTAAAATAGCCAACTTTGTGTGTGGCTGTCCATTAGCTTCAAACCCAACCTTTGAAAATGAGAATGCATAAGTGAAATGTTAGTAATGGTATTACAAAAGTTTCAACATCACACTTGGATTTGATTTTGGCTAGTTCTTGTGTAGTATTGGCAAAAAATGAGAACTAAGAGAAACACCTACAATGTGACTTGAAAAGGTCATCTCGATGCTTCTCTTCAAGTCTTGACCATTTGCTAGCATTATGCCTCGCTACCTTCGAATAACACAGCCTGACTGGTGATGAAATATTGAGAATCATCCCTCACTATCGACCAACATCTCCCGTCAATTTTCAGCTTTTACGTGCATCTCTCTTCTGTTTAGTCCAATATTCCTAGTAGATCCTCGTCTTGTTATGCTTGAGTTCCTGTCCAACACATATATTGATTCATTTGGGAGATAGTTACAAATTTTAAATTGTAATCATTAAATTTGACTAGTTATAGGTTTAGTTATAGCATTAGAATTTACAAGTTTTCATTGCATTTTATATATTAAAATTAATGAACAATAAAAGAAAAATAACGAAAAGTTTAGAAACTATTGAAAAGGTGTACACTAAAACCTCCTCAGAATACATATGGGAAAGTTTTGAATTTAAATCAAGAAAACTTTTAAATAAGTGCGTTGTTTCAACAAGTTCAATCATGGCCTGAATCATGACCAAGTGCAAGGTGATTCAACAAGTTCAATCAAGGCCATGACCTTGTCTTAAATTGAATATCAAAGCTGAAGTTAAAATGGTTGAGATTGTCTTTTATTTGAGCAGCTTAGTAATTTTAAAAAAAAAAAAAAAGCGAATCAGAAGTTTGAAAGCAATTAAGAATGTCTACACTAAAAACAAAGTTTGCAATACATTCATACACACATGTAATAGAACAATATTCACCTACTTATCCAATTCCAATACGCGTGCACACCCACACACACACACATACATGCACAACAAATATATATATATATATATATTGTTCAATTTTGATTTTAGAGGGTTACTAATTTAACTACTTTAACTTTTTGCCAATTGGAATATTTATCCTTTTAGCATATGAACCTACTTAATGTATGTGGTTTTTGGTAATTCGAATTCTTTTTCTCCCGAATCATGTTTTGTAAATTATTTTTTGGCTTGATTATATATTAGAATGTAGTAGATTTTTGAAAAGAGTTAAAAGTAAAGACTGAAATGGTCAATTATGTCTATCTACATCTGGTTTTGGATTATATATTATCTCATTTGTCAAAGGAAACAAATTCACTTGCTAAAATGGAATAATGGTGACTGTACTGATTCATTCTCGGTTGAAGTGGGGAGAGTCATTATTGGTAGCTTCACCTGTGCTTCCATTTCAGCCCGTCTTGTTGTTCATTTTCCCTCGCAGCCACTCAGATTGAGATGATTGTGGTTCTCCGCCATGAACTTTGTCCACGGAGCCTTGATTTTCGATGAATTGGCTGATCACATGATCACGACTCTCTTGGCGGTTTGGTTACTGCCTTAGATGCAATGGGCTCCTTGGACACGTTCCAGGCAGTGGTGGATGTTTTTGTCCCTTTTCCTCTTCTTCCAGGTCCAGCCATGTACTAAGTGAACATAGACAAAGCAACCAAAGTCGATTTGATTTTGGGTAGAATACCGGTACAAGAGAATTAAGTAATCTACAAAGTTTGTAAAATACACATACAAGTAAATATTAACACATACTTTGTTGTAAGAGTGAAGAATTGAAATAAACAAATGGAGTGAAGTAATGCACTAGTCGGGTACTTTAGTCCTCGGTTGATATGTCCATTTCTTCACTACAAGTATTGCTTGAAGTAGCATCCATGTCCTCTTCATCATTGATGAATTCATCATCTATTGAATGTGTCTTACTTTTAGAAGCTTGAGCATGTACCATTGAAGATTCAAGTATCGTAATGGTGGTGTATTCTCTCTTACTAGTGGTTGCATTTCACCAAGATCTATGACAATTTCAAATTCCCGACTTGTTCTTCTTGGTATATATCTTCTTCTTGATCATTCGCCAATTTCTCGGGACATCATATGAACTACGAGGGTGAAACTTTCAACCACATACCAATTCTTACCTAACTTCATATCAAGTACATAAAAACCCGATGCACTTGATCGCAAGCACATATGGCTGGTCTTCGTACCATTTTCGTGATGCATTTACACTAGTGATTCCCCAATCTTTGTCAATCTGGATTCCCAAATTATCTCCAACATTCCACCACTCACATTTAAATATTAGAACATTTTTCCCCCCCTGAAAATATTTAAGCTCAATAATATCTTTTAGGACCCCATAGAAGTCTATATTATTATTTCCATGTTCTCCTTTTACTATAACACCGCTATTTTGTATTTTCCTATTTTTTTCTCGATCTTGGGTATGAAATCTTTATCCATTCACCATACAACCAGTATATCGCATTACTCGAGTGTCGGGACCCAAAGCCAATGATCGCATCTCATCGGTCTGCTCCCAACCATAGAGAACCTATTACATTGGCGACTAACATTATTTGGTAAGTTTGTTACTATTAAGCATTTTTTAGGACTAAAATATCTAAACAAAATGCTAATGAAACTATATTGTCTTACTCGATCTTCAAACCATTGAGAAAATTCTCGATCATGCAGATCAATATTGTCACTACTCTGCTTCCAACTTGAGTTTGTGCTGTTGGGTGAAACAATGAAATTATACATAAGAGAGGACTAGTGAAAATTTTTTAGAGGCTATTTGATATCCTAGTGAAATTTTTTACAATGCAAGTGAAATCTGATTACACTTACTTGATATAGCTCTCAAGCTCTTCAATTGTTGAGGACAAATACGAATCTTTGCCCATTCAGATTGAGTTAACAGTGCTTTGCTTCCCCAAATGGGCGGCCTTGACTAGAAAAAATACATAGGTTCCCAGCTGGTGTGGATTATCATTATTACGCTCAACTCATTGAATATTGTCTCAATATTAGCAAGTATATGGAGCAGAATGTCAAGCATTCATTGTCTATATACCTTCGTGATACATCCTTCCGGTCGAGCCTTGTTAGTAACATAGCCTTTTAGTGTGCTCATTTTCCTATTATTTAGTAAAAGCAATTTTATTGTTAGAATTTAGAATTAATTTAATCAAATACATGTTACAATTTAGAATTAATTTAATCACAGAAAAGTAATTTTTCCTTACCTTTCAAATGGAAACATCCACCGGTATTGAGGTGGTCCAGCAATTTTGGTTTCACTAGGCAAGTGAACCAATAGATGCACCATTATGTCAAAAAATGAAGGAAAAATCCTCTCCGCTTACATAAGAGAAGTGCAATGTTTCTCTCACCTCCTCCAAAATGTCCAAGTATTGTGTTCTTGAGCATAATTTCCTAATGAAACTACTCAATTCAAATATAACTTGGCAAACTTCTTTTGTCAAGCATCCACGTAAAGTGGGAGAATCCATTTGTATGAATATATGGTAGTCATGGCTTTTCATTCCAAGCAATAAACTCACCGTTCTTTATACAACGGGATATGTTGAAAGCAAAGCCATCCTGAAACTTGACATGGGATAAAAGTCACATATCTTCTTTTTTCCTGCTTGCTTAGATTATAGCAAGTCTGGCATGATACAAGTCCTACCATTGTAAGTCAAATGCAAGTCCTGCTTCAACCCCATCTCCTCTAAATCTACTCTAACCTTCCAATTGTCTCTAGTTTTATGTTGTATGTCCATTATTGTACCAAACAAACTCTCAGCTATATTTTTACCACATGCATTATGTCTAGATTGTGTCTTATCTTCAAATCTTGCCCAATGCAACTCAAAAAATATACTCTTCTTCTTCAATTCAGATCATTATTTTTTACGCGTTTTCTCTTTGCTTACGGATTGACCCATTAGCTTTTCCAAACTGGATTTGCTCCATATTCGTAGCTGAATCAGAATTTCCTTCCCGATACAAAGTGACCGAACTTCTTAGCTCAACTTCTCCATTAAATGACTTTTCTCTCTTCTCCATTGATGGTTATCGAGGGCAAAAGCGGCGATGGCCCATGTAGGCTAATTTATGTGCATTAGGTAGATGGATACAAGATGTCTGGACATGCAAATGGGGCATCGCGGTATACCCTTTAGTGCTCCACCGGACACCATTCCATAGCGGGAAATCATTAATGGTCCACAAGCACACCCCCATAAATTAAACTTGATTAGTATATGCATCATGTACCTCAATACCAGCCCACAATTCATTCAACTCTTCAATCAGCGGTTGAAGGTAAACATCTATATCATTTCACGGAGACTTTGGTGGGGAATTAATAAAGACATTAGGACAAATGGGTCTTTCATACACCTCCATGGAGGCAAATTATAGGGAACTACAAATACGGGCCAAATACTATAGGAAGTACTCATGTTTCCGAATGGATTGAATCCATGCGCTAATCCTAGGCGTACATTCCTCGGGTCTTCAAGACAAAATCAGGATGAATATCATCAAATGCTTCCAAGCCTCACTATCAGCTGGATGTCTCATAATATTACTATCATGGACTCGCTTCTCCTTATGCCATCTCATATCACGAGATATATCCCTATTTGTATACAGCCTTTGCAGCCGAGGTTTCAAAGGGAAATGCCGTAACACTTTGCGAGGTACTGTAGAACCTAACGACTTGTACCGAGGTTCCTTGCAGTTTTCATTTGGACAAATGTCCAAATGTGCATACTCTTTACGAAACAGCACACAGTCATTTATACATGCATGAATCTTATCGGATGTAAACCCCAAGTCTCGGATTATCTTCTTAGCCTCATAAAAGGAAATGGGAATTTCAGCCTCACTAGGTAAGGCATTTCTAAACACGCCAAGTAAATTGTCAAATGACTTGACACTCCAACCATTCATTGTCTTCAAATGAAGAAGAGTTACAACAAAAGACAATTTGGAATAATGTGTGCAGCTGGGATACAAATCTTCATTTGCTTTTTCTAACAATCTAATAAAGGAATTTGCCCTGCCTTGTTCTCTTGTTGAAGGCTCACCCCAGTTATACCCCCCATTAGCTGTTCCAATATCATTCAACAAGTCATTTATATCATCTTCATCACTATCTTCTCCATTTTGATCAATTATAACATTGCCGTCATCTGAGTCATCTTCAAAACGTTCCCCATGGTATATCCATCTAGTATAACACCTATTGATTCCATTTCTCATCAAATGGCCCTCTACATTTTCCTTTGTTTGGTCCCGAAAATTGTTACATTTTGTACAAGGGCATGGAATTTTAAGATGTTCTTCTTTCTGAGAATATGCAAACTTCAAAAAATTGACTACCCCTTGTTCATATCTCTCATCTCTCCTATCTGTCAAACTCATCCAGCTTTTATCCATGGCCTAAAATTGAACCAAGATGATCATAAACAAAGTGTAACATGAATTGGACTGGTCAAGTATGTACTAAATCTTTTATTATCTAAAGTGAGATATAATCAAGCCACAACAAATCACATTCAAGTGATGTTTAACTTCAAAACATGTAAAGCCCAAAATGGAACTATGGCTTAGAGTATTTTATATTATAAAAGAAAAACACATATTGTAGAGCTAGCACAAATTACTATAAGAGTATGTAATTCTTGTACATTGCTGAATCTGACCTTGGAAATTTTAAGTAGGCATTTGTCAAAATTGTGAATTTGAGTAGAAACCACGGGCTGTCCTTGCTCTTCTATGACTGACTATCACCTTGCTGAAATTAAACCATATACAACCAAATATTAGAAGCTACAAGCTGTTGAATATTTGTTGGCATAGCAAAGTCCATTAATCAATTGAGATTTTCTTTCACCAAGCACCAGATGTTTCAAACAAATAAGATAAAACCAGAACTGTTTTCATTACAAGAAGGCTAAGTTAGAATTGTACACTATTACGTGGGAAGTCATTAAGATGCTGGTGCCTCTAAATTTTACTGCATGGATAGATTTCTTGTAGTGCATTGAGAAGGTTTTGGCCTCATTGCACAAATCAAATATTTGAAAGAAAAGCATTATGCAAAAACCAATACTTCAAGTATTGAGCAACCATTCTCTTGAGTGCTCAACTGCTCAATCCACAGGACAAATTGTCACATAAAGGAACGTAACATAATGGAGTCATCTAAGCTGCTTCCATACCGCACAAAGAAATAAAATGATCCAACAAGCAATTTTTTATGTTGTAAAGCTGAAAACAAATACTACAACATTCTAATAACTTACTTAAATCACTATATTTACTACTCACAAAACAGGCGGAGGCAATACACAAGAAACATATGGTCAAATACCACAAAAAAAAAAAAAGGATAGAATGCACCACCGGTATTGAATCTTCAACCAATGATTGAATCACTAGCGGTTAAAGGTTCATCAAAAGAATTCAAATTGCAAAGAAAAGGGATATACATACACACACACACATTATTTCACTTAAGCGTCTAGAATGAGTATCTCCATCTCGCGAGCAAAATTTCAGAAGGGAGACAATGAGATCAGCAGTACATCTGTTGACAAAATCAACTTAGATAGTTTTATCGAATCTACCAACTTAGAAACCACATACACACTACACCTAATGGGGAAATCAGTTTGCAAGAATAATACTATTACTCATCATCATTTGCAAAATAGTTAAAATCAAGCTTCATGTGGTCGATTAAGCATTATTCTTGTAGTATCCGAAGGTAAAAAAATTAACTAAATAACATTGACACCCAAGTGAAAAAACTTAATATTACCTGGGTTTGTTCTGAAGCTTCAAGCTTAGCTCAACGAAGCTATTCCTTGCTTCAAGCTCAGCTCAACGAAGCTATTCCTTGCTGTGATGCTCTATTCACCAACGAAGGATTGTCTTTTAGGTTGGAGGTAAGCGGGGTTTGTTGGAACCAAACTGCATTTTTTCTATATTCAGTGAAGATCGAATGCAAGTATATGAGGAAGCTAGATTAGGCACTTAGGAAAGATGACTAGATGGAAAATTTGCTTGGAGAAGTATTGCATTTCGCCATTGATTCGATAGAACCAGCAATTGCAAAAGGGGAACTTTGGGAAAGTGGAAGGAGCTTGAGGATGAGTGTCTGTCTGAAGCCGACAGTCCAAGTGTTTGTATGTAAGCCAACACACTAAACGACGTCGTTTTGGTCATCTTTTAGTCCCGCGCACGCTTCTTTGATTTTTCAAGTTGGCGCTGTTTTTGGACAACAATTCCTGTTCACGCTTTCTCTTTCCTATTATCTCTCTATCTCTCTTACACCTTAATTTTTTTTGAACTTCAATTTTTCCCTCATTTTTTGCTAGAAAAAAAGAAAACGGTAGGATTTTAGGAGTAAAAGGTCCGAGACATTACAATCCAACCACTTGGGATGTGCAAATATGGAATTTTTTGATTCTTGTGAATTTAATTTCAATTATGAAATTTTAAATTAGAAAAATTCAAAATTGAGACCACAATTGGTTTTCGATTTCAAAATTCTTGAATCGGTTATTTAAATTTTTCGAATTGGCACTTAAAGTTTGAATTCACAATTCGAAATCGAAATATTTAGTTCTGATTTCAATTTTGAATTCGTACATTTTATAAAAATATACAAATATTATATACAATATATATAATATTGTATGTAATATCAAAATTTCTATTATATAATAATAAAGCCTGGGAATATTAATTGTTGTATGCTAATTAAATTAGTTATATTCTAATAAAGTTTAACATATCACTAATTGGTGAATTCTAGTAGTTCTTGAATTCCAAATTCAATTCGGTATAAAATCGAAATCAAAATTAGTGAATTTGAAATCAAAATCGGTCAAAATTTTCAGTGTTCAAATTTTAAAAATTTATTCATAGTTTGGAATTACTAATTTCAAATTCGTTGCACACCCCTAACAACCACTAGGCTAATTCTTCTCTTGGTATACATACATACTATGTTAGTTTCCATATTGGATTTGGTTATTTTCCCTGAATTTTTTTATTTTTGATTCATGTGAATTACATATATTACAATGATTAATAACCTTACAATATTTATCTCTCCAAACTAAAAAACATAAAAACATGTTTCAATGTCTCTATACACTTGTTTTTGGTTATATCCATTATCATGTACGAAACTCCAAACCCCAGCAATTAAACATGTGAGCTTACACATATGTTAGTCATTTATTTGTGAACTTGTGTTCATTAGTCTTTATTTTTTATAAAATTTTTCAACTTATGCTTAGCTCTTTGCTCAAACTATAGTAATTTCTCTCCATAATTCATTCAAGGACTAGACAAACGATTTATTCATTCAAGGACTAAACAAACAATTTATAATTTTTGAGATGTAAAATATCTACTCATATCTCATTGACATGTCTAATGTGTTTTGTAAATTTATAAAATAGAGGGGTCAATTACATTAATTTCTATACATAGTTCATTAATTTAAACACTAAACAAACAACTAACAATATGACAACATATCTCATTCATTTTGCAAATTCATAAATTAGAGGGGTAGAGTTATAAAATTTAGGGTGGCATAATAGAATTACAAAGACTTTACTAAATGTATACTGACAATAAATGTTGTCACTGTAATTCAATCAGTGACAACCTATAATGTTGTCAATATAGCATGCAATTTAGTGACAACATTTTTTATGTCATCACAAATTTATTTCCCGCCATATTCACCAGATGCGCGCCAGTTATTCTGTGACGTTGCTAAATGACAAAAAATCATCTTGTCACTAAAAAGTACTGTACCCATAATAATTAGTGACGACAGCTAAAGTTATCACTAAACAGTACCAACTGTGACAACTTTTTTGTTATCACAGATAATGTTATCACTAAAAGCTGTATTTCTTGTAGTGAGTTTACACTTACAAAAAAGGTCAAACAACTTAAACAAGTACATTAGCGAAAATAGACAAAAGCTCACCAAAATTAGTTCCACCAACTTCTTCACTTCAAGTCCCTGTTAAGGCATAACAAACTTAATGGGGTGAGCGAAAACTCAGTGAAGCCAAGAAAACATGCAGGCAAACAAGTAATAAAACAACACATTTACTCATAGTAAGGAAAATATCAATAGTATCCACGTAAAAGCATAGGAGGGAACTAAATACACATTCAATGGAGGATATAGGAACTCTCAAGAGCTAATCCACTTTCGTGCATTTCAGGTGTATTTAGAAGCCATTTCTATCCGTTGACACTCCGTTAACCAAGCAAGAAAAATTCTGTAGATCACCACTTTACGCCGCTCTCCGTCCAACATTTCACCTTATACCAGGACCGCACGTAAACAAGGATAGTAATACTCAAGTTTACCCAAGCAAGTGGTCGATGAGATTACTCTCCAATCGACTTTCAAGTCAAGATCCCATGGCTCACCAAGCCCCTCAACCAAGCCCTTGCCAACCCGAATTGAATGGATCACCAATGGGTTTTAGGGCCCCGAGGACACAAGTAGGTCGAGGATTCAATGCTCCACTCAACAGGCAATCACAAGCACAAGTAGTTCAAGTTCAAGTACAAGCAAGAAAGTATCAAGTCAAGTAAAGGGACTGAGATAAAGTATACACCCTCCTCAATAAGTCCATTAACAAGATTCACATTCAAGCATGTAACAATTTCATAAAATGATCAAGTAGGGTATCAAGTCATACACTTGACACTCACCAAGAATTAACAAGCCAAACAAATGAGCAAGTCGTCAAACTTCCACCTCAGGATTGCCCTCAAGCTCGCCTTGATCACCTGATATCAATGGCGTCAAATGAGTCCCTTAGATCCCAACTAGCAACGAGGCATGAGAAATTCATTCATTCGCCACTTAAAGACATCGATTCTATCCGGATTGAACATATAAAGAAGAACGAAGGTTTAAAAACATTAGTTGAGCAAAAGTTCATTTAAACAACCCATAAAAATGGGGAAAAAGTGAGGCAAAAATCTAGTCCAATCTCAAGCCGACAAAGTAGAAATTTCGAGCATTGATAACTTAAGAAGTTTAATCCTTTTCACCACTTAAACATCATCATTTTAGTCCAAAACCAACATCTATCTAAGGATGGAAGTTTAGCAAAGTTTATTGAGCAAATTTTCAGCAAGACCAACCTCAAAATTTTGAAAATCAAAGCCCCAAAAGTGACCCAAAAATTCGGATATGAAGCTGTCCAAAATTTCCAGCAAAACAGGGGTTCAAAACTTTCCCCTTTTCACTTCTAAAAAAAATGAAAAATTTTTGCTCAACTCACCCACATATTCAAAGGTTACCCTCTAACAATGTTTATTGAGCTAAACTTCACCAAGATTCACCATAAAATTTTGAAAACAAGGGCTGGAAAAGAGACAAGAAATTCGGCCAATAAGACTTAAGATTTTCACCAAAATTTTCTCAACAAATTCCATCCGTAGCAATATAACTACAAGAATCCATAATACACGCCATCCATCACAAAAACACATAAAGATTCCTCAAGTCCTCTACCTAGAGTTCACCTCAAGTTATCTACCTAAAGTTAGGGTCTTTGAACAACCCATCACCAAATCTTGGTTAAACAACCAAAGACTACTTAGATCTTCCAAGAATTTAACAAGATAAGTAGATTTTAGCTAATTACCTTCTTGCAAGAAAAACCCTAGAAGATGAAACCCAAGATTTCTACTAAATCCTCCACTAATCGACCTTCTTCTTCCAAGATTAGACAAGATCCAAGGTGGGTTTGAAGTTGAGAGGCTTGATTGTAAGGTTGGAGTCAAGAAATGGAGAGCTTTTTCTCTTCCTCTTCCATGAGGAGAAATTTGGCCAAGAGAGAAGTTGAGAAGAAGAGAGACATTGAAAGACAAGAGAGAGAAAGAAGAGAGAGAATGGCTTGAAGAAAAATGGAAGAGATTGGTGCAAGAAGCTATTTAGTCAACTAAGAATAGTAACTTGAGAAGACATCACTATTTCCAAATTTCATCCTCCACAAATTTTCCTTTTAAAACATTTCTTGTACCATAAATACCCACTGCTAACTCTTCCATGACACTTCACTCCCTGTCTAAATAGTTGTGCCAAAATACAATCCAAGTGACTTAACATACCAGTAGTAAAGGAAATGAGTCGATTAAAATGCATGCGTAAATAATAAAATAAAATGATATGCCAATGTACTTAAATTAAAATGAGAGAAAATAAAATAATTTACGAGTCCTCACATCCTCTCCCCCTTAAAAGAATTTCTCATACCTTGACTGGGAAATAGTTCCGGGTATTTCTTTCTGACCTCTCTTTCTACTTCCCAAGTTGCTTCTTTAATTTCATGATTCTTCCATAAAACCTTTACCAAAGGGATTTGTCTACTTTTTAGTTCCTTCACTTTCTGATCCAAAAGTTTCACGGGTCTCTCCTCATAGGTTAATGTTTCATCAACCTCAATATCATGTGGCTGAAGTAAATGGGATGGATCAAGATGGTATTTCTTAAGGAATGAGATATGGAAAATATCGTGGATTCAGGATAAGCTCAACAGTAATTCCAAACTATAAGCCATGTTCCCAATGCATTGAAGGATCTTAAAGGGTCTCACAAACCTTGGTTGCAACTTTTTCCCTCTACCGGCCATTAAACTTGCTTTTCAGGGAGTAATCTTAAGGAATACTTGGTCTCTCACCTCAAACTCCAAATCTTTCCTTTGATTATCTACATAATTCTTCTGGCAGCTCTGAACAGTTTGAATCCTCTGACGTATCAACTTCACCTTTTCATAGGCCTCTTCTATCCACGGCACTATGGTTGGGTCTAACACCTTTCTTTCCCCTATTTCGTCTTAATAGATCGGAGATCGACACTTTCGACCATAAAGAGCCTCATAAGAAGCCATTTGTATAAATGAGTGAAAGCTATTATTGTAAGCAAACTCCACCAAAGTTAAGTATTGACTCCAATTTACTCCGAAATCCAAAATACATGATCTTAACATACTCTCAAGTGTTTGGATTGTTCTTTTCGATTGCCCATCTGTTTGAGGGTGCTAGGTAGTACTAAAGTTCAACTTAGTTCCCAATAATTCCTACATCTTCTGCCAAAATCGGGATACGAATCGAGGGTCTCGATCTAATACTATACTCATCGGTATCGCATGCAACCTTATGACCTCATCTAAATACAATTTAGCCAATTGCTCCAATAAGTACTTCATATTAATTGGCAAGAAGTGAGTAGATTTGGTCAGTCGATCCACTATTACCCAGATTGCGTCATGATTCCAGGACATTACATACGTCAGCATTGCCATAATTACCGACTTGACTAGCACCTCTTTACCTCCTTGACTTAGTAGCTTTTGTTTCCAGCCTTGCAGCTTGCTGGTGACTCTATTGCTCACATAATTGAAGGCTTGGCTCTTTGTCCTACCTATGGTCATTGGCAAGCCTAAATATTTTCCACTCGCTGCTTCCCTCAAGTTATCCATCACTTTACTCAGTGTTCTTCTCATCTCCACTGTAGTATTTCTGCTAAAAAATACTGCCGACTTATCAAAGTTGACAGTTTGCCCTGATGCTCTTCCATACAGTGCAAGGATATCCATCAACTTGGAGGCTTCTTTGTCATCAACTCTGCAGCACAGCAACGAGTCATCTGCAAAAAATAAATGAGAAACACTTGGGCTTTCTTTGCAGATTTTCAGGCCTGTTATTTCTTTTTCATACACTGCATCCTTCAATAAACATGAGAGTCATTCAGTACAAATGATGAAGAGGTAAGGTGACAAGGGGTCACCTTGTCTGATGCCTCGAGAAGGTCTAATAAAGCCAACTTTCTCACCATTGAAATTAAGTAAGAGACAGTGGAAATGCAATTCATAATCCAACGCACAAATATTGGACAAAAACCCATTTTCATCATAATCCTCCCCAAAAAAACCCACTCGACTCTATCGTAGACTTTAGACATGTCAAGCTTGATGGCCATGAATCCCTCTTTCCCTTTTCTCTTATTTTTTAGAAAATGCATGATCTCATGGGCTATTATCACATTATCGAGAATCTATCTTCCCGAAATAAAGGTAGACTGTGAAGGACTGACGCAGTGTTTAAGGACTGTCTTAAGTTGGAGAGGATTTTGGAAATGATTTTGTACAAAACCGAGCAGAGGCTTGTAGGTCTGTAATTGGCTAAGTTAACAGGGTTATCAACTTTAGGAATAAATGTGATAAGTGTTTCATTGACAGATTTCAGGATATTGCCAGTATGAAAAAAACTATTCACTGCATTAATGATGTCAGAACTTATCACAGACCAGTAATGTTGAAAAAATAAAGGAGCCATACCATCGATCCCAGGCGCTTTGTTAGGGTGCATTGAAAAGATAGTCGATCTAATTTCTTTGTCATCCACTGGTTTAATCAGCTTTTCATTCATCTGCCTGGTAATAGTGATGGGCACACCTCTGAGAATCAGCTCTAAGTCTGATGGGTTGGCAGAAGTGAATAGATCAATATAGTGCTTACAAATCTCTTTCTGAATGTCTTGCTCCATACTGCACCATTCTCCATTAGCTTTTTGCAGCATGCTTATTTTATTCCTTCTTCTTTTACTTATCACACTTGAATGGAAGAATGCCGTATTCTTGTCACCCTCCTTCAACCATCTGTTACGTGACTTTTGGCTCCAGTACCTTTCCTCATCCTTATAGGCCTTGCCCAGTTGTGCTTTCAAATTAATTGTCATGCTTCTCTCATTGGGATTATTCCTCGCTTTTATCTTTTCCAGCTGGCCCTTGATCTCATTAATCCGTGCTATTGAGTTGCTTTTGAGCTTCTTGTTCCAATTCATTAGAGCAAACCTGCACTCCCTAACTTTCCTTACTACTTTAAACATTCTTGATCCCTCTTGTTCCCTATGCCAAGCAGCTTCAATGATCTCTGTGGAATCCGGCTGTCCGGTCCATCTTTGGTCGAAATAAAACCTCTTCTTAATATTCTTATGGCTTGGCCAGGTATCAATAACTAGTACATAGTGGTCAGAGGCTTCCTTTTCCACGTGCGTACTGCTTGCTTTTTTATGAATATGATTCTAGCTCAAGCTTACAAGGCATCTATCAAGTCTCTGTTTTACTTCCCCACTCCCCTCCCAACAGTTGCTCCATGTCCATGGAATCCCTTCATATCCAATGTCTATAAGAACATTAGATTTAATAAAATTGTTAAACTCTTTGCAGCTTGCCTCAGACCTTTCTCTCCCTTCCCATTTCTCTCGGTTAGACCTGATATCATTGAAGTCACCTGCTACCATCCACTTGTCTCCCCACGTTTGACGCCTTTGACTGATATACTTCCACTTCTTCTTTCTTATGTTGTCCTCTATGCTAGCATACAGCCCAACAAACCACCACTAGCATTTACACTCTTGATAATCAATGCAAACTTCTATACAAAAGTTGGATACAGTAATTGCTGATATTTTAACATTCTCATTCCCAAAAAGAGCCAATCCCCCTGCCTTCCCTATAGGATTTACTACAAAACTATCCTTATATTCTTTGCCTGAACTTCCTTCAAATATTTTTCCTGATTTTTAGTTTCACTCGAGAACACCAGACTAGGATAGTGGAGGAGTAGGACCTCCTTTAGTTGGGGAACCGCCAGGGGGCCATCCACACCTCGGCAGTTCCACACCACTATCTTCATTTGTCTGTTGGAGGCTTTTCTTGGGTAGCCTCCATGTCCCCATTTTGCTGCTGTTTTCCCCCTTCAATCTTCATGAGTTTTTTTCTTAGCATTTTCCCTCCCTCCTCCTCCATGGACCTAAAGCCATATTGCACCATCATAATTTTCCTTTTCTTCACCACTTGACATTTTTCCACCTCGTTACCAATCTCCATAAGTGGAGCTCAGACAAATCTTGGGGTTTTCTTGAAAGTTCTTTTCTCGCTGGTTCCTCCTTCAATTGCCTGCTTCTTACTATCTACGTTTTCCTTGTTCGAATCTGGCACTTCTGAACACTGATTTTCTTCCCCCTCTATTTCAATTATTACCTCTTCCACATCAACCTACATATCCACTATTTTTTGCTCCCTTTACGACCTGACCTCCCTCCTTTCAGCAACCATATTATCCAATTTATTCATCAGGGCTCTAGCTTCCATACTAGCCCCTGTTGCCTCTATGTTGGAGCTGGCTTCACTTCTTCTTGTTCCTTTATAAGTAGAGTCTTTGTTAGAGTTGCTCTCCACCACCATTTGTGGCTCTTGTTCTGAATGCAATTGAGCCCTCCATTCTCTATGTCTTTTGATTCAGCCTCTGCATTCAGCTCTCTTCCATGTATACCTTTTCCTTTCTCATTTGTGCTTTTCTCCCTACCTCCTTTCACTGACAGGGACTGCATTTGATTTCCTGCTCTCATCCAAGCACCGAATTGCGCTTCTTTGTTTCCACAGTACTCATTGTCGTCCACTTTACATGATTTGTCTCCATGGCCCACTATCCTACACTTGTAGTAGAAATCTGGGCACCCCTCATACTTGAAATCTACCCAAGTCAGCTCGCCTTTAAGTTTCACCATGGTTCCTCTGAGCAGTGGTTGGGTAATGTTACTTCAACCAACACTTTCATATGTTTTCCAATTTTTCCTCCTTCTGGGGGAATAATAACCTCCCTTACCGACTTGAAGATTTCCCCAACTCTGAACCCCACAGCTCTACTCATCCAATGCAATGGTAAGTTCCAGATTTGCACCCATAAAGAGACATGAGAGAAGTAGTTTGGATCATGTTCGCATCCTCTGCCCCACTCCTTCACCACCAAAATCTGGTTGTCCATAACCCAAGGTCCTCCCCTTATCACCCTTCTTCTCTCCTCTTCTTTTTCAAATTGGAACTGGAAAAGATTTGGTCCTAATTCTGTTACCAGCAGATTCCTTGGATACCCCCACATGATTTGTGAAATTTCTGATACCAGCAAAATTTGCTATTTTCTCACCAATTAGCTTCCCCACTAGGCTGCCTTTACATGCTGTTGTACTCTGCTCGACATCACCACTACACAGATATATTCCTCCTAGCTCAGTGGGTGATAGCTCAAATTTCTAGAACGCTTTGGTCGAGGCCTCTTCCATTCCTACCAAACTTGAGAGCCGCCCCTTACTATTACCGGGATCTGACTGAAAGCTTAAGATAAACCTACGGCAAGACCAGCTAGCACCCAGGTTACAAAGAAACAAAGCTAAAAGAAAAACCAAAATAACAGAAAAAGAGTAAAAAAGCACTAAAGCGAGTTTCAGCACCCAATATTTTACTGCATTGGATTCAAGCTGCTGTTTCCAGAATGATGAGAACGTTGAGAAGAATCAACTTTGGATCTGTTAATAATTGGAACGAAGTTTGCATCAAAAGTATGTTTGAAGTTTTGAAATTTGAACTAGGTTTATGAATTTTTAGAGCTCCTACCAAGAGGAGGGAGTTCTCTAAAAGTTAGAGAGAAGTGCTCTCATGTGGAGAGAGAATGAAAGTTCTTTGGCATCTTCTATTCATATTTCATCTCTAAATGTCAAATTTTGACCAATTTAGAACAGTTGATCTTTAATTGAAATATGTGGACCGGAGTTAACGGAGGTGGGCCAAATGTGATGTTTGCCAAAATAATTTGACCAATTTATGACAATTGACTGTTAAGTGGAAAATTTGGCCAGCAGTTATAGGAGACGGGCAACACGTTCTGTTCGGCAAAAGGTTGTGAGCTGGATAACACTTTTCTCGCAACATTTTTCCCGCCTCACTTTGCTATTTAAAAAAGTGAAAAAACATCCTCTTTTCTCATAAAGCCTAAGAAATTGTAAGTCCAATTTCTGTTGCATATGGATATAATAATAATTTAAATGCAAGGCACCAAAAAAGTGGTGTTCTTGATCCATGATTAGTCTATCATGAAATAATTTTTTTCTACCCTAGCTTATATACTATGGGGGTTCACCAAAGGACCAATCACACTTGAAAATAATTCATATTCTGCATTAATTTTCTAAATTTATCGAAATTTGGGAACAATCTAAAACATTTGGCTCTATGGATTGGCACTTTTCATCTTCATATGGTGCTAAACTTTAAATATCATTTTCACCTTGAAGTCAAGAATCACTATAGAGTTTTGGTACCAACTGCCAATAAATGGGCAAAGCAATGTAGTGAAATGTTACTTTTATTCCATCTACTTTTCAAAAATACCACAAATAATATCAAAGAAAAGGGCATCTGAAAAACCTATCAAAGATCTTTTGCTTCATGTTCAAAAAACAACTATTTTACCTTTCAAAGACTCACATGTGTCACATATATGGTGCAATCTAAGAGAGTTGGAGTTGGTAGCTCGTATCATGTCCATAATAAAAATCCTAAACTTTGAAAGATAGTCCAACTTATCCCATCAATTATCAACAACAATTCCTTGCTTTACTTCCTGAGCTCTTTGTTTCTATTATTGATTTTCAGTTTCCTTCATAAACCTTCCAATTTGTGACCATCACCATTATTTCAAGTCCCCATTTCATATTCTTAAAATACAACTATGGCAATGCCTGATGCAAATGGTCTCTACAACTTTCAATTCAGTAAGGTGTGCATAAGTTTTGAAAATTGCATGTGCCATATCATGGCTAACAACAAAATTTTTGATATTTGATCGGATCTGGTTGGATTAGTTGTTTTGGGGGTGTTTTTCAAAAATACTACTATAGCAATCCACTTATAGTAACTAGTAAGTATACTCGTTAGAACTTTTTTAAAGGATGTTTACATTCATTTTGAGGCAAATACAAACTATGTACCACATATGGTGTCTAAAATATCCCAGAATACTTCAATCCTGCAATTCCTCTAGCAACTTTATAATTGGTTGCATAATCGCCACAATCTGCACCAAGTTGCTTCGTCCAATTTTCTCTACGCACTTCGATAAATAATTGCTATATATTTGGTATCTTTTAAATTTTGAATTGCAATTTTTAATAAACATTGCCTCATCTACCGATGTTGGCCTAATGCTTATAAGAGGCCATCTTTGTATGTCACCAATCATTTGAGCAAATTGACATGCCTTTTCTATTCAAAGAGTTTTATATAGTCTGAAATTGAGCAACAAATTTCTTGATTTTTTTTCTTCATCAATTTTAGCGAAAGTACGAGGTTTTCGAAGCTTAATGAGCAATGCTTGCTAGATATATTTTACAGGATATGTGTAATAGGAAACACCTATGGCCTCTCCCTCCCAAAAAACTGATCATCATGAAAATGGCATGCCTTCTAAAACAGGTAACCACAATAATCGCATGGCAAAGACTAGACAAGGTTACACGTAAATGAACCGCCTAACTTGCGGAACCAGCCACTATATGTGCAATGTTTTTTCGAGACAAAAGTACTTGATTTGAACCACAGACTTGAAGTGCTACATCGAATTGATCTGCAATCCAGAGGATTCACCATTTTTAGAAATGGCAAGGTTGATTGCACTAACTTTCTTTGCAATAGTGGGAGCCATTGTTTTAACTTCAGGGCCAGAAGTTGCTGCTGCCCCATCTTGCTCAGTTGTCAATGCTAAGCTGGAGCCTTGCGAGCCATATGTGAAAGAACAAGGCAGTCAACCAAGCAGTGCTTGCTGCAATGGTGTAAAAGAGGTATCTGATTCGGCAGAGTCCAAAGCAGACCTTGTAGCCGTCTGCAACTGCATAAAAAAAGCATTGCCTTTGATAGAAAATGCTTCACCTGCTCGCATTTCTGGGCTTCCCAAAGCTTGTGCAGTCAACATAAACTTTCCCCCTGTTGATCCCAACTATGATTGCTCCAAGTAAGTCACCATCTCACTCCCTCTTCTTCGCATGTGATCTATGACTGTGTATTCGTGCGTGTGACATTATACTTGACAAATGACAAGTACTTTGTTTCTGCATATGGATGCAGGATTTCTGATTGATTGCATGGATGATGATCAAATCTGCTATGCTCAAAGACCATTTCCATGATGGTTTAGTCATTACTAGCTAGCTGAATAAAGTTACTTTTCACTCAAGATGAATTAGTTATGAGTGTTAATTACATATATATGGGCAACTAATTACTGAATGTATCTGTTGCCTGGTTTATCTAAACTTCTGTGGAAATATTTGAAACAGCGCAAATTAGTATGTCATGTACTCGTATCTGGGACTGGAACTTTGGATTGGATACGTTAAACTTGGAATGCCTATTTTAATCATATGCCTAATTTTGCATATGAAGTACTTGTTTCGTATTCTCCCTTTATCTTTCTTTTTTCTGTTCTGTTTATTTTTATCTAAGGCAAATTTCAATTTGTTTGGAACTTGTATAATTGGCCATTCAAATATTTACACCAAAAGAAGACAAGTGCAGGGAATTGATTGAGCTTAATTATGAAGGGCCATTTTGCCTTGAATGGAAAATTGCTTTGCTTTGGCCATTAACATGAGCCCAACTAAATATAGAAGAATGCGCATACGAAACTTTAGGATTAATCTAAACTTTAAAATTAATCTAATCCAGAACGTGCAAGATTTCGCGTTGAAAAATGAGAATTATGTAAATTTGCTTATTTATGTGACGTGGTAGTTGGGGCTTAATATCACCTTACCATCTGTAACAAAAGATTGTTATTATACAATAGGCAACCAATTCAATATAAAATGGAGAGATGAAATTTTTCTGAGATTTCTTCTCGTCAAAATATAACATATATATACTAGACATCTATGAAACACTTTCAGTTTATAGATATAACTGTATTAAAATTGAGATTTTTTTTGGGGTCAACTTAGTTTTGATTTATTGATTTGTATTTTTTATTTATATTATTAGAAAAAAAAAGAATCAAATTTTGAGATCCAAACCATTCACGAGTTTGTAGCTAGCTGTCAATAATTAATTGTTTAAATTTGTCAAAGGTTTCTACTTTTACGAATGAAAATCTATATTTGATTTTAAATCGTGAATTACGTCATATACAATTATTTTCGTCCTCCTCATTTCCCTCTCTCTTTTCTTTCTTTTTTCTTTTTTTCCTTTTGAAGGAATAACAAGGATTCAATTGCTTAAACATGATATTTACAAGAATCCATTATAGCTGTTTTTAATTAGTTTATGTACATCATTAAGAAGCAGACAAAATATATGGAGGAGGAGTTACAAAATAAACACATCGTTTTTTTTTTCTTTTTTCTTTTTTCCCCCCCGGGCATCTACTGAAAGCATGCTTTGACAAAACATCAGCTATCCAATCTGTGCTTAAAACTCTCTTTGCTTCACTCTTTCCTAACAACCCATGATCCAAGTTTGCTTTTTTATGACTTGCATAAGGAGGCCTGCACATGTATTCCACAACTAGAGAATAAGAGTGAATAATTGGGAAGGAATATTGAATTGAATGGCCATAGCAACTTAGCAAGTCCAACACGAAATGCACACAGTTTTGCCATTTTGTTAGTTTGCTTCCCTAATGTTTATCTGAAATCCAGCAGTAAAGCATCCATCATGATCTCTGAATGCTACACCGATGCAGCATTCTCCCTGTATTTTCTTGACACCTCGATATGCATGTCCCAATCCTTGTAACAATATAGGACTGTCAATCAGGTTTTACAAGTTGGGAATTGAAAAGTCGACTCACAAAATAAATAGAATTTATTTACCTTTCAGAAACTTAATAGAAGTCTCAATTTTAACTCATACTTTAATATGAGTTTCGAACTCAATCCAAACTCATATATACATATGTGTGCTAGGCTTTAATTGGGCTTGACCTTATTAAAGTGCAAACTCAACTCACATTTAATTTAAACATAATATTGAGGTTAAGTTCTACCTGATTCAAGCTCAGTGTTTTTTTTTTTTTTTTTTTTGGTTTTGGGCTTATCTCGCCGGATTGATGGTTCTATAGCCATATACCATGAATAAATTGGGGAACTCCTAAACACAATAATGAGTTTTGTCAATCTCGAGCTTAAGTTGGTTTATTTTACGGAGCAGGAAATTGCCTTAAAGTTTAGTTTGTAAATATTTCTCGTTGAACTGAAATCAACATTTATCCAGTTCGAGTTTGAGTCAAGGTCCTGTTACTCGAATTTATCATAACAAGGGCTAAATACTCATTTGGCTTCATTAATTTATCAAGTTAAGCTCGAACCAACTCCTACCGCGTTGCTAAGTTTCTTAGTCATCTAAAGTCCAGACCATGCTCCTTTGGATCAAATCCATTTCCTGGGACATTGCGTGTAATTTGTCATCTTGGGGCTGAATTCCCATATCCAGCAGAATCTGGGGCCTAACCAACCTAAAAGCCCAAAAGCACAAAACCCCTCTAATCTCCTGTCATTAGACTTTGCTTGCACATAATTCAAAACTCAGAGCACAAACTTTCATTAGAATGGAAAGAAAAGAGCATGAAGAAGAAGAGGATATCATTTGCTTGGATGGATCATTCTTCATCAATGACAAGTATGCAACAAATACATAAAGCCCACATCCACACACGCACTTCTATGTGTATATTTTGGATCATGGTGCACATTCCTGAATTCATTTTACTACTGTCACTGATTGAAGATTCATTTTGTCTGCTGCAGTTACCAGCTTACAACCTTTACTTTTGGGTCTCATGTTCTGCAGCTCTATTGCCTCCAAGCAGCTTCGAGTGAGTTGCCTTTTCGTTTATATGGGAATTATTCTACCTGCTTTCTTAATTTTACTCTTATTCCCCCTGGTCAAGAATGTGGACTCGTTTGTTATTTTTCGTTATTCCATTGGTTTCATCTTTTGATGATCATGGGATTGATGTAGAAAATCATGATATTCATATTGAGTTGTCTATCTAATTCTTATTCTGGTTTGTCTACAATGGTAGGAGCAGATCATTGCTATGTTGAAAGTCAAAATAACAACATTTATTTTGGGTCTTGCTAGTGTGCTTGAATTTTGAAAATTTAGCTGTGTAGAAAACTTGGTATTTAATTCTTGGAAGCACCAATTGAAATCAGGGACCTGAGTATTGCCTAGAAATTGCTTAAGAATTGGAGTTGATTAGAAACCATTATGTTGTAGTTGGATATTATTCATCAGAACATCTCGTGTCAGTACTGTAGCAAAATATTTTGAATTTGTTCTTTGTATTGATTTTCAATTCTATTTGCTAACAAAATATTGTGAAATGACTAGCTATTTCCATAATCGAGTATTGTGGACTGACTAGCTGTAAGACAGCTGATTTTGATTTAACAGGGCAGCTGGTGTGGCCAGGGGCAGTGCTGTTGAATGATTATCTTTCAAAAAATGCTGGCATTCTGCAAGGGCGTTCTGTAATTGAGCTTGGCTCTGGCGTAGGTTAGTGTCAGTTTTCGGATGCATCAGATTTTTTTATAGGAAACAAAGAAAAATTTTCCTGTCATTGTCAAATCCAGCTGCTGCAATAATACATCAATAGAGCAGTGTCAAATTCACAAAGTAAAAGAGAACAATTTTGAGTAGTTCATTGCACAAGCTAAAAGCTTGTCACACAAATTATCTACATCTATAGAATGGGTCATTTCATAGTTCGTGATCAAAAATTATAATCACAAAATGAGTGCACATTTTCATACAGATAGTAGTTTAACTAAAAAGTAAAAAATTTGGGATGCAGAGGAGAGGTGCAACTTGGTGAAGTAAAACTAAATAGACTTTATGTTTCATTTGGTATGCCGTGTCTGTATGAGACGATAGGCCTGTCTCTGGCAGAGTTGCATGCTAGTGCTATGCATGCCAAAAGACTTCTGCAAAAGCCAACTTGCAGAATTCAGTAGGAATGGCTTTTAAACTATAGGGATGGTCTTAAATACTAAACTGTTATCTAAGCTTTCGCATATGTCCTCTTTTGCTAGATTTTTTAATCTCAGCCCAGGATGACTCATTAATGTCTAAGCTGTGATGCCTGTAACCATTTCAGTTTTTCAGTTCCTCAAGTATAAGGTTTGTTGAACCTTCTACAAGTGGGAAACATGAGACTGGATTCTTAGAAAATCTCAAATTAGTTTTGAACCAAACGTTCATATGAAATTGGGGATCCTTTTTCCATTTATCATTTTCTTAAGGAAAATTGTGAACAAGCTTATTTTTTTTAAGTTTTGGCAATTAAGAAGGCCATTAATGGCTGTCACAGCAGGTGCAAAGCAAGTAAAGACGTCTCAAATTAGTTTTGAACCAAAGGTTCATATGAAATTGGGGATCTTTTTTCCATTTATCATTTTCTTAAGGAAAGTTGTGAACCAGCTTATTTTTTTAAGTTTTGGCAATTTAGAAGGCCATTAATGGCTGTCACAGCAGGTGCAAAGCAAGTAAAGACGCACATGGTTTAATAACTCAGTATCTAGTCATGGAAGACTTGGTCTTTCGTTCTTTGAAAGGGAGACAGAGAATTAATGAGGAAGATTAGTGTTTTTCTCCAGCATTTTTCACTCTCCTGTACTCCAGAGCAATAACAATGTCTAGCAATTTGTGCTGAGTGCAAGCATTACTGGAATACTGTGTAGCAGATTTTGTTCTAAAGTTGTTTTGACAGATCATAATGAAGAGGTTCTTAAGGCAAGGTTCTGCAGTTCAGTTTTAGTGATTGATTGTTCTGCAATTTGATACCTGATGTTCTTATCTCTTTGTACAATTTCAGATTCTGGAGAAAAACATAGAGCTATGTGTATCAAATCAAAGTTCCATTTCTTGTGCTGGTAAGTGAACAAAGTTGAGAAAGCAGATGGTCATTTAATGAAGTTTACCTTCCTTTAGTGTCCTATTTTCAGGTTTAAAGCCCAAGAAGCTAGAATGGGGGAACTCTGACCAGCTCAACCAAATTTTACTGGAAAATCCAGAAGGATTTGATTTAGTTCTTGGAGCTGACATCTATATCCATATCACTACATTTTCTCTGCTGGACTTCAACTATTTATTTAGTCTCATTAGTGCATTTTTGTTTTGCTTTTAGTGGTTAATACATAATCTATGCTATCTGGTCATTAGTAAAATTTTCAGATTTTCAATATAGAAATAATTTGTGCCTGTTAGAATCATGACACACATTTCACTCTCTTGGTGAAGATTTAAAGTGGTGCTAAAGACCCCTTCAGGATGGATTTTCGTGGGTATTTTAAGTCAATGTTCTTCATGCTAATACATAAAGCGGGATGCTTTCTTAGATAATTCCATGTGGAAGGTTTTTGGCTACACTCGAAACATTGAGGAATTGTGTTTGCAAGTTTTAAATGCATGAGCAACTTGCCTTTTGATGTATTCAGCTAGGTATATGTATCATTTTTGTTATGTCCTTAAAGCTAATTTGATATCTATATCTTGTAGTACATAGTCAAATCAGACAAGACTAAAAGCCATATTATCCATCCAACAATATTTAGTTTCTTCTATGAGTTGTGTGTTGTTCGTGAAAGAAACAGAAGGAAAAAGCCTTGACCAAATATATAAGTTTTCAGCAGTCAAGTGTTCCTCTGCTCTTTGATACGGTCAAACAGCTCCTTGTTCATGCTGCAGGAAAATGCAAATTTATATTGGCTTACGTATCCAGAGCAAAAGTGTAAGTGATGAAATTTAAATTTATGATCATCAGCTGATCATATGCATTTTAAGAGCTACTCGTCCCTGTTTATTTGCATTCAATTGTCATATCAAATGTGGTTCCAGGCACTACACAGTTTCCCCTTTTGCTCTTTCTTTGTTAGATTGAAAATTTCTTGGTAAGGAGAAAAACTTGTTAGATCATCTTCGCAAATAGTGCTGTATTTGAGTTGCAAAAGAATGGATATATGCCATAGCAACTTTCTCAGCTCAAATAGAAAGGTGTATTCAGTTGATTCTTAACATGTTCAAAAGAATGGAGGAATAGAGATTCTGATTTTCTATCTATTTAAGCAGGAACTCTGCTTTATCAGTTTTTAGTGGGGAGCACATTCTGTTTCAGCTATAATTGGTACACAGGTCAAAAGTACCTTGAGAAAACTGTCCTACATGAAGTTGATGTTCTTGGATTAGAAACAAGAATATGATCATGCAGCAAAATAAGTTTGTGGGACTTGCTCCCAACCAGTATCTGTTTTCTGATTCCTGTCAACCCGATAGGTCTATGCACAATTAGAAAAGTTTCTTTGGCATAACTTTCGTTATTACACAATGCCTCATCATCCGTAATGGCTTTACATTGTGATGCAAAACATGCCTGGGCCATAATACTTTAATGTAGTCCTCAAATTTTCATTGAGGAATGCTGAAACAGCTTGCTTAGATTTGTGAAGTTGAGTAAGAGATCACCATGTGATACTTGGACTGTTGTATTACCAAATCTTGCTGGTACAGTTTTTAGATTTTAGGATTATGATGACTGTATTAGTTAAGGTTCAACATACTGTTCACCTTTTTCAGCTTGAATACAGACTAATGTGACGGAAGGAAATTCAGGCAAAAACAAATCTGAGGCATCTTTTTCCTATAATTCCTAGATTTGGTTTTGATTAGAATTTAAGGGGTTTTGGGTCAGATCTTCAATAATTTCTATGTATCAGCTTCATCATAACTATGGTCTTACAGTGTAGTGATTGCTGGATTTATGCCAACAACTGAAATTACTGCAGGATATACCATAAACTTTACTTGACATCAGTTCATCAGTATCATTATGAATCCAATTAGATTACGCCACGCCCAATTGTTTCAATGGTATGAAGAAGACTCATTTACGTCAGAGGTTCACACAGAGAAATTTTCAGATACACTTCTGCATAAGCTTGCAGCAGCAGACCTGTTAATCAAGAGCTGTAGGCATTGGAAGTTTATGTTAAGCTTGTGTCTGATGCCAATTTTCTCTTGGTCATGTTATACATCATTTGTTCAGTAACATTATTTTTCTGTGCAGAATGGATATGCTTGTTGTTAGTGAAGCCATTCGGCATGGATTACAGATAGATGAAGTTGATGGGACTCGTACTTTGGTTAAAAATCTTGAAGGAGTTATCTTTGAGATCACCTTGAGATAAACAGTTGTGGTTAAGGATGTTCAGGTTTTTCTGCATCAAGTTATTTTTGTCAGAGTGAAGAGATTAGTAACCAAGGGCCTTTTTTTTTTTGGTGGGAACCAGGGGGGGGGGGGTGCTTGCAACATTGTTTAAAGCATATGAGATCATCTTTTTTCGCATTCTTGTAGTTGTGGCGAGAAAGCAAGAATCAAAAGGATGAAGTTGCGTCTGTTGTACAAGTGTAACTTGTCATATTCTATTCCTTTATAAAAGACTTGTATGTGCGCTTTTTCCTTCGTGCGTTTTGCTTTTGTATTTCTTGCAGTCAGTGAAGACATTTGTTTTGTTTTTGTTTTTTTTTCCCCACTGCTATTATTAACAGCCATTTAGTTTAAATGGTTCAAAGTGCCATGGATTTTCTGCTGGAGTTTCAAAATTACTTAAAGTCTAGAAGCACCACTACCAATGTCTCTCATCAGAGAATTTAAAGTTAAATGGTAGGATGAATTTCATCAGGAACTCTATGATCAAAATACTGTTCTTAGATCCCTATAAACAGGTTAAAAACTCAAATGGGCCATGAATCAGATTGTGACCGTTCAAACAAAGATGATACCAACTCAAATGATTCAAAAGACAAATACCTCTTCAAATACTCAAAGGACAAAAATCCCTTCAAAGGATGATGAATCTAATCCAGCTCATATTTCTTGTTATCAAAGTTTATGTCAAATTTAGAAATGTTACAGGAATATGTCAACTATTTGAAGTAAAAAGACAAAAACCTAAAGTGTCGACAGGTTCCACATCAATTGGATCCCAAGAAAACACATCCATTCAAATAACAGATCCTTTTGGTGGACCCTGTGCATAAGATCCTTATGATTTCTAGTCAAAAATAGGCACATGCTATGTCGGCTATTCACATGCTATATCAGCCATTCAAAGGTTAGAACGGCCATTCAAAACTCCTTATCACAATTCAGCCAATCAAATGACAATATTGAGATTTCAAGATAAAATGCAAATGAAATGAAAGCAAATGCAATTCAAATGAGCATTCAGATTATTGTATAAATAGATGCTAGTATTGAATGAGAAGGCAAATCAATTCTACTAGAGAATTTGAAAACCTCTGCTCACTCTTGCAATCATTTCCTTTCCTCCCTTCAGTTTCAATAAAATCTAAAACTTTCATTCCAATCCAAATCTCTTTATTCAAGTCAGAATTCATTTAATATCTTTCTTCATTTAATTTTATCTCTTTCATTTTTAATCCTATTTATTGTGCCTGGGTTTGGTATGGGTACTGAAGTTATCTCTTTCAAGTAAGAATTCATTTAATATCTTTTGTTTATCAAATTATCTTAAAACATATGGGTACTGAAGTTATATCATTTGAAGGAATTACTTTTGGATAATTATGTGCATATACTAAAAAGGAAGGATTAACCTTATGTATAGAATTAAAAGTTCAAAAGAAATATGGTTCTCAAAAACAAGAAATTAGCAGTTTTTGAGAAGCTTTTGGTATTCAAGGATATAAAATCACCTCTGCATTAAAAAGAAAGAATCACAAAAAATATCTATCTTTAGAAAAAAAACAACCTCAAAGAATTAGTAATGAACCTTATTACAAATCTAAAAGAAAATTTAGAAAAAAAAACACCTCTTCTACAATTACATGTTGGAAATGTGGTAGAATAGGACATAAAGCAAATCAATGTAAAGTTAAACAAAAAATTAATGAAATTTTTAGTAATGATATAGATATTAGATATAAATTAATAGATTTATTAATTAATGAAAAAGAAGATTCCCTATCCGAAGATTTCAATGATGATATAGAATCTAGTTCAGAAAATTGCCAATGTAAATCCAAAAATTATATCAACACTATTACCAGAAAGGAAGATAAAGAATTTTCACTAGATTTAATTGAAAAAATAGAAGACCTAGAAACAAAAAGAAATTATTTAGAAAAATTAAAAACCTTAATATTAAAAGAGGAAAAGACACCTAAAATTATAGAGCCATTTAGTATTTCAAAACTATTAGATAAATATCCTACTCAAGGTATAATTAAAAAAGATTCTATCCAAACTGTTCAACAAGAAATAAATGAATCAAAAGCTCAAGTAAGATTACAACACGAAATATTAGAATTACAAACAAAAGATTTATCCTTAGAAACCAAAATAGCCCTTCTTAAAAATAATGGAGCTTCTAGCTCCAAATTAGTAAGTCTATTAATAGAATTGGATAATAAAGAATTAATCAAAGATGAAACAGATAACTCTTACATTCAAATTATTAATCAAATTACTTTTCAAAAATGGTATGGATTAGTTACAATAAAAATAGATGATTTTCAAGAAACTTTAATTATTTTATTTGATAGTGGTGCAGATCAAAATTGTATTAAAACAGGAATAATTTCATTAAAATATTTAAAAAAACTAATGAGAAATTAATAGTAGCAAATGGTGAACCCTTAGAAGTAAAGTATAAATTAACTCAAGCCTCTATTTGTAATAGTAATTATTGTTTAAAACATGCATTCAAGATAGTAAATAATATATCAAATGATAAGATACTAGGAATCCCATTTTTCACTCAAATTTATCCTTTTTCGGTTAGCCATCAAGGTTTACATATTAACATTATGGAAAAGAAATAACCTTTCGGTTTTTAAACCCAATAAAGCAAAGAGAGTTAAAAATATTGCAATCCTTTACTATTTATAAAACTATTAATATAATTCAATATACTAAGAAATATATTCAGTTACTAACTCATGAAAAACAATATCTTAGAATAGAAAAGCAATTACAACAGTCTCATATTAAACAAAGAATACAAGAACTAGAAAATATAATTAAAAAAAAGTGTGTGCAAATATTCCAAATGCTTTTTGGAATAGGAAAAAACATATTGTAGAGTTACCATATGAAAAAGGTTACACAGATAAAGATATTCCAACTAAAGCTAGGCCTACACAAATGAATTTAGAATATTTAGAATTTTGTAAAAAAGAAATTCAATCTTTATTAGATAAAAAGATTATTATGCCTTCTAAATCTCCTTGGAGTTGTGCAGCTTTTTATGTCATAAATCAAGTTGAAAAAGAACGAGGTGTTCCAAGATTAGTAATAAATTATAAGCCATTAAATAAAATGTTACAATGTATTAGGTATCCTGTTCCAAACAAAAGAGATTTATTAAATAGATTATTTAATGCCAAGATATTTTCTAAATTTGATTTAAAATCAGGATATTGGCAAATATTAATAGCATCTAAAGATAGATATAAAACTGCATTCACAACACCTTTTGGTCATTATGAATGGACAGTTATGCCTTTCAGATTAAAAAATGCTCATTCAAAATTTCAAAATATCATGAATGATATATTTAATTCCTATAGTAATTTTATAATTGTATATATTGACGATGTCTTAGTATTTTCTGAAAATATAGATCAACATTTTAAACATTTAAATATTCTTTTAAAAATAGTAAAATAAAATGGATTAGTAATATTAGCCCCTAAAATTGAAGTTATTTTAAATAGAAGTTAGATTTTTAGGACATTATATCACTAAAGGCACTATCAATCCTATTACAAGAGATTTAAAATTTGCTAATAAGTTTCCAGATGAAATTAAGGATAAAAATCAATTACAATGATTTTAGGATGTTTAAATTATGTTTTAGATTTTTTCCCTAATCTTAGGACTGAATGTAAAATTTTATTTGATAGACTACAAAAGAATCCATTCACCATGGACAGATCAACATACTCAAATAGTTAAATATTTGAAAAAACAAATTATTGAATTACCTTGTTTAGGAATCCCTCATCCAAAAGCTAAAATGATTATAGAAAATGATGCCTCAAATAGAGGTTATTGAGGTATCCTTAAGCAAATAGTAAAAGACTAGCCAACAATTAGTGAGATACCATTCAAAGCTCATGGAACAATACACAACAAAAGTATTCTACTATTAAAAAAGAAATACTTTAAATTGTTCTTTGTATTTCTAAATTTCAAGATGATTTGAAAAACAAAAGATTTTTATTATGAATTGATTGTAAATCAGCCAAAGAAATTTTACAAAAAGATGGTAAAAATTCTAAACAAATATTTGCAAGGTGGCAGGCTATACTTGTTGTATTTGATATTGATATTGAGTATATCAAAGGCGAACATAATTCATTGCTAGATTTTTTAACTAGGGAATTTCTTCAAGGCAATGGATCCTCAACTATTGAAAGCACATTACAAAAAGAAAGAGATGATCCTCGACTTTTTCAAAGGGAATGCCTTCTATTGAATAGATCCCTGATCTATCATCTCCCTGAACATAGCAGAATCCAACCCTACCAACATCGATATTTCCAATTAGACATTTGTTAAACTCAAACCTATCAAAGCAATCGTCACCCCAAAAGAGCAAGCTTTCCTCAAAAGGCAACAAATCATTTGAAACACCCTTACTCTATACACTTTGCAGACAAGAGGATTTAGTCCCTCTACGATTCAAAGTTATGAGCAATGGAATGAAGAATTATATAACAAAATCCATGAACTTATTGATTGACTTTTTTTTTACAGGTATCGCGTGAACTCCAAAAGATTATGAAATGTCAATATCTATTCAAATTCCGTCTTCCTCTAGAACAACACCAACTTCAAACCGACATGAAATATTTCTAGACTTCCCAGTCTTATCCTATGTTCAAGCACCCCAAGGGAATTCACCAAGAAAAGGGTCACAACAAAATCCTCCGAAAGAAAAGACTCCTTATATTGTAAAAACAGTTAGTCAACATCTTACCCTGACCAAATTCAAAGAAGCACCACTGTACACTACCCTACTCAATCTTACTCAAAGACTACTCCCCATAGGATGTTACTAGTGTCGGATGATCCACTTAAAACTCAAAAATATTATGAACTTATTCTCTTGGATACCCAATTTGTTGAAATCATTCCAAAATCCCATCAAACCAAACCAGATTTTATAACCACACTAAATGTGTCATTAAAAAGGTTTGTCCACCCACTGAGTGGGGCTCTCTTTATTCAAAAAAGAATTTTTCTGTTCATCACAATTCCAATGTTTATACTTTGATAAAATCAAATCAAATCAAAAATCTAAAGTCTGAATTCATTAAGTCACTGAATTGTTAAGTGATGAATCTAATGCAACTTTTGTTTGAATCTAAACACTGAACGTATTATGTTTGTTTGATAATTATAGACGACTGAATGCTAAATTTCTTGTATTTTACAATTTTGTCCTTATATTGACTTGTTTATAAATGATCTATATTGGTATATTTTACCAATAGTACATATGATTTAATTTTATTTAAAATAAGAATTATTTATTAGAAAAAAGAATGAACTAAAAATGAATGAACTATTATCAAAAAAATAAGAATTATTTATTAGAAAAAGAATGAACTATTATAAAAAAAAAGAAAAAGAATGAGCTAAAATAAAAATATAACAAATTTATTTGATAAATATAAATGCTAGTCTATCAAATGTTATAAATACAATTAATCTAAAAGCTAAAAATGTTGATTTTTAATTTGCTCACGTAAGTTGATCATAAAAATTTGATCAGCTTGTCAAGATATCATCTTCAACATGTTGCTCATTGTGGTTTTGTCTTCACTCTCAAAGATTATTTTTCTAGTCGGTTTGTAACGCTTCTATTTCTATCATGGAAGATTTTTTTTCCATTAACCATATAAATCAAATACATAGATGAAGCACATATGCATAAAGTTAATACTTACCTTTATGCTGAAAAATTAAATGTTTCAATGGGTAAACTTCTTAAGAATGAAGGCTAACCAAAAAAAGAAAAAAAATTGGAGAAGAGGTCGATAAACTGAGAACGATGATGGAAAGAAAAGAATGAGAGAGAAGAAAGACGGTAGAAGAAAGAGAAGAGGAAAAAATGAGGTGATTGTATTTTATTTGGCAAGGGTTATTTATGTCCTAAAAACTGTACTTAAACCCTAACATCTGAACATACTTTTATTAAGTGGTAATAAGTGATAAACTTATCACTTATTTTTTGGACTCCATTTTGCCTAGGCAATTCAGACCCACTTAATCATTAAGATGTAGTATTTTTTGTTATCAAACAGTCTTAACACCATTAAGGTATGAAGTCATTAAAATTAAGACCTGAATTGGGTTATCAAAAGGGGCCTAAGACTACAAAATGGCCTGATACCGAGCTTTCTTTTATAGACCATTTGATCATTCATGGTTATTTATATTCTATGATAATTGTGTTAAAGAATTTCCAATTTGATTTTATCATTGGTGGGTATAATTTGGACCATCAAAAGAAATCTATCCACCAAGTACATCTCTTGGATTACAAACTTTCATGAAAAAGATTCAAGAAGAAAGAATGTATTAAACCAGTACTATTTCATGTAGAATTCAAAGTGCCATGGATTTTCTGTTGGAGTTTCAAAATTATTCAAATTCTAGAAGCACCATTACCAATGTCTCTTATCAGAGAATTTAAAGTTAAATGGTGGGATGAATTTCATCAGGAACTCTGTGATCAAAATACTGTTCTTAGATTCCTGTAAATAGGTGAAAATCTCAAATAGGCCATGAATCAGATCGTGACGGTTCAAACAAAGATGATACCAGCTCAAACGATTCAAAAGACAAATACCTCTTCAAATACTCAAAGGACAAAAATCCCTTCGAAGGATGATGAACCTAATCCAACTCATGATTTCTTGTTATCAAAGTTTATGTCAAATCCAAAAATGTTACAGGAATATGTCAACTATTTGAAGTAAAAAGACAAAGAACCTGAAGTGTCGGCAGGCTCCATATCACCTGGATCCCAAGAAAGTACACCCACTCAAACGGGATATCAAGAAAGCACACCCACTCAAAAGGGATCATAAGAAAGCACACCCACTCAAACAATAGATCCTTTTGGTAGACCCTGTGCACAGGATCCTTTTGATCTCTAGTAAAAAAAGAGGCATATGCTATGTCGGCCATTCAAAGGTTAGGATGGCCATTCAAAATTCCTTATCACAATTCAGCCAATCAAATGGAGATACTGAGATTTCGAGATAAAATGCAAATGAAATGAAAGCAAATGCAATTCAAATGAGCATTCATATTATTGTATAAATAGATGCTAGTATTGAATGAGAAGGCAAATCAAGTTCTACCTGAGAATTTGAAAACCCTCTGCTCACTCTTGTAATCATTTCTTTCCTTCCTTCAGTTTCAATAAAATCTAAAGCTTTCATTCCAATCCAAATCTCTGTATTCAAGTGAGAATTCATTTAATATCTTTCTGTAAACTAGTCATAATTCTTTGATAAAATAAATTAACCCTGTAATAAATTTTTCTTTCCAAAATGAAGCATTACAATCTGATCTTCTTAATACATTTGTTAAGAACATATTTTTGTGGCATCTAAAATCTATTAATGTTGGATATCTTAAATTTGTCAAAAATATTTTTGTAGAATTTAATTCTTCTTTTGAATTTCTTACAAAATACGTTGCTATTGTTACTACTAAATATTCAGCAGTATCAGATTTAGTAATAGTTTCTCCTTGTTCATCTTTAATTTCTATTGTATGATCTAGAATTGTTACTTTGCTTTCTAATGTTAGTGCACTATCCCACCAATTTTTTAGTTCTGTGAATCTTGAGACTAAAATACTTGCAATAGTTTTTTCTTCTACATTTCGAATTTTATATGAAAGTCCTGCCATTCCCATTTCTTGTAATGTATTTAAACTTTCATATTCTGCTTTGCCATCTATATTCCATTCATATAAAAATTTACTATCATATTTTGTTGTATGAAATTTAGATCTTTTTTCATATTGAATATCAGGTGTAGTGGGTCTAGGATAATAATTTGTAGTTTCTGTCATTTTCCAATTTGCATTTTTAAATCTCTTTGGTCGTCTTAATTTTATTTATCTCACTATTATCTTGGAATTGATTTTCTGCTATATTAATTATATTATCTATATATGAATCATTGGGTGTTTCATTATTAGAGGAAATTGAATCTTCTAAGCTTTCTGAATCTTCTATTTGTTGAACTGTATCATATATTTTTCCTTAGTCTAATGTAGCTATTCTTGAAGTGCTAGACTCTGGTTGTAATATTGTAAGACTTTTGTTATTCTATTTAAAATATTTGATTGAGTTAATTCTTCTTCTTTCTTTTGGTAGACTCTTAGGTTTAAAATGAGGTGCCGAGACATCATTAGGAAATTTAGGCGTAGAAGTTAAAGGAATAGTATCTATTTTCTTTTCCAACTTTGTTCCTATTGTTTGAATTCTTATTTCTAGAATTTCTACATTTTGAGATACTGTATGTAATAATTGATTTGTATAATTATTTTGTTGGTATATTTTTTTTATATCATCCAAAATTACATTTTCTGCAGTAGCAGACCTGTTAATCAAGTGCTGTGGGCATTGGAAGTTTATATTAAGCTTGTGTCTGATGCCAATTTTCTCTTCGTCATGTTATGCATCATTTGTTCAGTAACATTATTTTTCTGTGCAGAATGGATATGCTTGTTGTTAGTGAAGCCATTCGGCATGGATTACAGATAGATGAAGTTGATGGGACTCGTACTTTGGTTAAAAATCTTGAAGGAGTTATCTTTGAGATCACCTTGAGATAAACAGTTGTGGTTAAGGATGTTCAGGTTTTTCTGCATCAAGTTATTTTTGTCAGAGTGAAGAGATTAGTGTGATTTCAAGTGACCCCCAGACCAGGGGCCTTTTTTCTTGGGGGTGGGGGGGAATGGGTGCTTACAACATTGTTTAAAGCATATGAGATAATCTTTTTTCGCATTCTTGTAGTTGTGGCGAGAAAGCAAGAATCAAAATGATGAAGTTGTATCTGTTGTACAAGTGTAACTTGTCATATTCTATTCCTCTATAAAAGACCTGTATGTGCGCTTGTTCCTTCGTGCGTTTTGCTTTTGTATTTCTTGCAGTCAGTGAAGACATTTGTTTTGTTTTTGTTTTTTTCCCCACTGCATTGAAGAACACACTAAACAAAATCGCAGCAGCATTCAAAGGCAGATCTTCTTACCATTGCAATTTATGCCTGTGCACCAGCCTGTGCCTGTGCGTATATGGTCTATGATCTTGTGTTTTGTTGTCAAAGCTTTTTTTGGAAGGTAAAAGGAACTATTGGATGAAAAGTAGCACAAACAAAAACAGTAGGCATTCTGTCATAATAGGATGTAAAGAAGGGAAACAATGCCTGTCTCATTTCTCTAGCAATGGGTGTTTTTTTGATTGTTTAAATGCCATTTGCCAATAGATCTTTTGCTAATTTCCTTAGTTGCAAAATTGTTGATGAAACTTAGAAGGCAGAGTGCTTGATCACAATTAGCTATAAACTATGAGCTCCCACTTGCTATTTTACTTAAATTAGGGAATATTTGATAACGTTGGATTTGGAAGCATGGCAATTGAGGTAGTCAATTGGTTAGCATCCCACTTGCCATTATTCCTCCAAAGCATTTGCTCTTTGGCATTAAATTTCATTATCATGTTTGTCCACTAGCTTATTTTTAAAGTATAAAACGTGATAAAATCTTGGTCACTAAATGTTTTAATAAAATAATTAAGACCTTAACTGTTGAGACCTGAGATGTTACTTCCCTCTGCAGTTCTTGGAGTAATTTGTGGTAGGCCACGTCTCCATTGTCAGAATTGCTGTTAGCCATATAGGAGTTCTTAGAAACCATACTTCACCAAATACCCAAACAGTAACTGTGAAGGACAATTTGCATCAACATACCAAGACTCGTTAATGTGACAGAACACCGAAGGCTCCTAGAGGGGCTCACAGAAGCCAAATAAGAGGACGGCATGGAAGAATTTGTTGGGAATGTTTTCACTTTGCTTGAACTATTAGGCTTCTTATATTTGATAATAAACACTTTCACTTATAACGATATAGTCATTTTTGGAAAGAAAAACGCATAACTTCCAAATCACGATATAGTATTTCTGGCCCTTGAACCAACTTAAAAGGGTAAACAAGTAGGAATAGTGCCAAAAAGAAAAAAGAGCAAACACAGCACAAAAGTGACACCATTAGTACTTAAAGTTGTGGTTTATCATCTATCCGGTGACTTCTAGGCTAGGTGTTTCTAACAAGAAGACTAGCAAAAACAGATATTTCCTACAACAACAAACATGGGAGGCTAAATAATCAGCAGCCGTGCACTTCTTGAAATAAGAAATTATACAAAAAGGAAAAGGTACTCTTCGAACACAGAGACTTCAATTTCTCTTCTTCAGAATAGACTGTTTTTGTGCCTATATGAGTTGATATGCAAGAACTTAGAAATGGAAGTCAAATATCCTCTGGCAGGGACATGTTTCCAACAGGAAGTGCTTTTAAAGGGTTCAGGACTGAGATCTCTCCCGCATCTTAGCTCTGGCGAAAAACACTCCCGCAAGTAAGCCTGGAAAATGGATCACACAACATGATTTTGACAAGGAATTCCTAGATTAGAACTTTCTGAAGCTCAACAGCGCATGAGAGACTAACCGAAAAATATGCTTGCAGAATTCTCTAGACTGGTTGGAACATGGAAAAGAAAAATGCCAGCAATAGACAGGGGTATTTTATTGAGCGAACCCACCAGGCTGCACAATAGCAAAAGGGCAAATTATAAAGAAAACTCACAAAACACTAGGCACGATTCTTTGTCACTTCTTTTATCAGTCACCTAAACCTAAGCTCCTCAAGCAAATAGAATTGTAAAAGATTGAAGAAATGCAGTTTATAAATCCATTTTGGTTCAATGACTTCATAAATGGTCACAGCTCTATGTTCATGCCACATACTCCTTTTAAAGTTATGCTGCATAACATCTGAAGCTTCTAAACTGATTATGTCTTATTCTCTTGCAAATGATATAGCATCAGGGACAGGTCAGTAATAAAGTGTGCTACAACAAAGATTGCTCAATTAGCCTTCAAAAGGGACCATAGTCAAAATAACCTACTACTTTATCTTTCCACCCCAAGTGTACATGCTCCACTAGGCATGAGCGAGAGAGAAAAGTGACAGTTCTCGGAAATACAAGAGTAAAGAGCATCTGCTGAAAAATTCTTTTTTCCACATTTTGTTCTACAATGTCTATATAGTTGTTGGATCTTAAAAACACTTCTTAATTACCAAATATATCTCTTAATGTTTTACCACAATTGAAAACTATTTTCTTAGACATAACCACAGGTTAACTTCTAACTTTTCAACCTTGTGCTCTTGTTTTCCAAGATTATAGCAAAAGACAATCCTTAATATTCCTTCCCATTTGGGTCTTTGATTCTAATTTTCTGCAATTTACATGCTATACATCTTGTACACATGCTCTTCATGGCATTATGGAGTACATTAATCTTTAAGATAATTGTTTGACCAAAGAAAGTACTTTTCAAACTTGCTTTTGCATGAGATTTTAACATGATGTAAACAAAAATAACAATTCAAGGAACAAGTGGTAAATGTGGAGGGTCATCATACCAATGATGTAAATTCAAGGAGAAATTCAGACAATCTTAGAACCACTATGGTTTTCTGTTTTAAGTAGACTTTCTTGTTTAGAGAAGAAGTAATATTGATCCAGGATGAATTAATAGAGACCAAAACTTTGTGCATATTCAGATAGAAGAAAAAGCACTAATCATAAAAAATCTAGCAAAATGCCATGAAATTTAAGGTATCAAGTATTAGATCATGCATCTTTTTACCTTTTATGCTAGTATACGTGTGACTTCTTTACCTTTTGGATGTTGAATGCAGGTGCAAATCCATGTAAGAGTAGGAAGGCTATTGGGTCATAAAATTAGAGAATGGGAGGGTTATTATACAGACAAATCCGGTCAACTATCCTTGAAAGACGGATGAATAATATTCCCATAAATATAATATTGAAGTAACACTTTGAATTTTGTACTTGCAGAGTATAAGCCTATACGTGTGACTTCTTTACCTTTTGGATGTTGAAAGCAGGTGCAAATCCATGCAAGAGTAGGAAGGCAATTGGGTCATAAAATTAGAGAATGGGAGGGCTATTATATAGACAAATCCGATCAACTATCCTTGAAAGACAGGTGAATAATATTCCCATTAATATAATATCGAAGGAACATTTTGAATTTTGGACTTGCAGAGTATAACAAGAGTCTTCTGCTTATTAAAAAGAACTGATAGGTTCATACTATTACCTGTAGGTTGTAGCCCCTGTTTGATGGAGAAACCACATGGAAGTAAAACTGATTGCTAACCCCAAAAGCCCACTTAACGTTATTACCAACCAGAAGATGGGCAATCTTAGAAGTGGCCTGCCATCAATTACAAAATAAATAAGATAAAAAGCAGAAATAATTAAATTCTTCAACTCGACATAAACATTTATGTAATTGTACTCAACCACACTAACTTTTATGCACTTAAACCCTTTTTTTTTAATTTTATTTTTTATGCACTTAAACCATTTAGGGAAAAAAAGATATGAAAGAGTAAATACAGAGGATGCCAACGTATTACAGCGGTATGGTATCTTTTAGAAGTACAGAAAACATTGATATGCTTATATCAATATCAGTAGAAAAACATGATTTAGGTACTCATAATATCTTAGAAAGAGACTCCACAGCAATAAGTAACTATGAGCCAGATATCAAAATCAGAAAAAAGGCACCCTACTACAGCAATAATTTCATACACATGCGTATCTCTCTCTCTCTCTCTCATGAAAATAAGTTGCAAGTCCAAGCATTAATTTTTGGTACCATTCAAATATATAGCCAAAGTTTATCAAATCAGGGGCTCAATCAGAGGAGCAGAAATACTTTAAACTATATTAAAAAGTTAAACTGGTAATAAAACTCTCACAGAAGCTAATTGTAACAGAGGATAGCTACAAGGAAAATTTTGTCTAAATTCCATCACCAAAACTGGCTAAGGCTTGCAACTGAACTTCAAAAGCAGAAAGCCTAGAATTAATTTAAAAAAAGAAAAATTAAGTGGACCCTAAAACTTAAAAAAATTGTCTAAAATAAAGTATTAATAACCATGCATGGCAAACGAAGTTAGATTATAGAAAGACTCACACGCACCCCCTTATCAAAGTACATTCAGAAGGATAACAAAACTCACGTTTTAGATAGATAATCCACCTCATTAAATGTGAATATAAGCAAAATCCCTAAAGGTATTGAAAGGGTGTTGTTCAGCAGGACCATAGAGAACTCGTTCAAGTCTCCTGATTTAGTGACTTGCTTAGCTGTGTCCATCACCCTACGCAATGTTAACTGCACAATAAGACATAAGAATGGGAAAACAAGCCAACAGTCACCATCTTCCACAAAACTCAATGCAAAACGTCAAGAAATCTCGCAAGCAGGAAACAATGGAATTGTAAGTGAAGCAATTAATGATGTTACAACATAGTAAAAACAAACCCCATTCCAATAGGTAATATAGATGATAAAATCAAGGCTCACAAGCAATAAGATGGCACTGCAATGATTATACAGGTAATGGAAAGATTAAAAAGATATAGGATTTGACTGATCTTTTAACTTGTAGTACTAATACCTTAAAGGAAGACTTGGTTTTAAGCAATTCTTTCAACTCTTTCGTTAAAGTGGAGATGGCATTAGACTCTACGTACAATTTTGCTGCTTAAGTCATGGGTCCATCTGTTCCAATAGCTTCATCTAGGTTTAAACTATCAGCAAGCATATTGCACCAACTGATTCTTATCTTTTCCATCTGTATCGACAACTTCATCTACGTTTAAACTATCAACAAGTATATTGCACCAACTGATTGTTATTTTTTCCAACAAAGTTTTAGTCCTTCTAAGGAAAAAACACAGATGCAAATACAATTTTCTACTATTATGTCAAACCAGAAACTATATTGAAAATACATTGCAGAAGGAATCACATAACAGGATATTAATCTCTTTTGCAAATCCAAATTTATAAGCATACCCATTTGCCACAGGAAAGCAAGGCAACATGGATGCCTGACAAACAAACAAGCCCTTAGAAATACCAAGTACCCTAGATATTAAAAGCAAAAGAGAAAACTCCTGCTGAAACTTGTTACCTTCAACAACTCAAAATTTGTGAATCTACCTGCCATATATATATTTCCTAAATAACAAAAGCTTAAGGCCTCATCAAAAGCAAATTCTAGATGAGTTCTTTTGTGTAAACTATCAGTATACTTCTGCACTGAGGCCAAGAAAGCTAGTAAGTCTTCATTTGGATGTTCTTTTATTTTAGATTAGCAATAAATAGAGCTTGGTAAGAAATTCCTTCAAGATAAACAATTGAATTCAAAAAAGTAGAGGAAGTCCCAACCATGTCTTTCATTTAAACGAAAAAAAAAAATTTCCAAGAAGCACCATATTAAATATCTTTATTCACCAAAAGAGGTCTATATTTTGTGCCTCTATCTCCGTTTATCACAAAGAAGGGTCTACATTTTGTGCCTCTATCTCCATTTGTGCACATACACAACCCACTCATAGAAAGTAACTGAAGACAATAAAATACATATTCGTATGCAGCTCTTCAAATGAATTTGGTGCATAAATTTGCAGACCTTTATATATCAAAGAGAATAAGTCTATGCTTCAAACCAGAAACACTTAGATGTCCCATTGGAGGTTTGAAGTTATTGTCCATTGCTAAAACAGTATATGCTCAAGCACACATTGTTTAAAAGATAAAAGATTTTATCAGTTCCTGCCTGGATTACCAGCAAGGTTTTTACAATTAGACCAAAGAATAAGTCAATTTCGCCAGTTCAAAATTGATTCTTAGATTGGTTCAATGGTGATTAACTCAGAAACTTAGGCGTGCTATTGTTGCTGCAACTGCCTCAAGTATTTTAACATTTAATGCCCACCAAAGACAGAAGTGCTCATGTAATTGAACCCAGTGAACCAATCAGGTATGGAATCAGCTCATGTAACTTGATTTTCCAAAGAAAAGAGTGCCTTATCCAATATTGAGCTCCTAGTTCTCTCTTACTTTTTGATTTTCCTTCCTCAATAACTTCCCCCCATTTTTATATTTAACTTGGCCATGAGATGTTGCCATCAAAGTTCAACCTATAAACCATTTTCTTTGAAGATTTGTTTTGCCCATGTAACAATTAACCCTCCTTTTGGCAATTTCACATCACGTAATATGTATGTACATGCATAACATCTAAGTGGAAGTGTTATTATTTCCAGTGAAAATAATTTTTGTGGAGAAAGTCATTCTCATAGCATGTTTTCAGAGCTTGTGATTTCAATCCTATCTTCTGTGTACTTGTGAAGTTTATAACTTTGATTTGCTATCACATTAACTGCACCAATAATAATTGTAAGAAAATGACAAGCAAATATGCTGCCAGAAAATGACAAGCAGAAACATCTTAACTGGAAAATGTTTAATGGCAGACAGAAAATATTTCACATGATAAGATGAGGCTCAAGTGGGGAAGTCAGTTCTTTTTTGACCATGGGTGGCAATATCATTGAAGTAGTATTAATGATTTGCCATCAGCTAACAGATTTTACTCTAATTTCCCACCAAATAAAGCAAAGTTTGCACAGTTCAAAGTAGCAAACCAGAAAAGTGTTCCTTTGCAGAAACATCTTAACTGGAAAATGTTTAATGGCAGACAGAAAATATTTCACATGCTTCCAAGGCATACATGCCACCTAGTTTTAAGATAAGTTAATACATTTAAATTAAGCGAGGAAATTCTTCACACAATCTGTGATAGGTCAACAGAAAACAATGTCAAGCAAGAAAGTAATAAGTAAGTGTTGCTAATTGTTACATGTACCTATAATCAACAGAATAAATTAATTAAAACAGTGCAAGCTATAAGTCAATCTGCTCCTAAACAAATTGTGCTTTTATAAAAACAACAATCATCCATGCCAACACAGTAATCTGTATAAATAAGTAGAACATAAAACTAAGTATGGAAAATAGAAGAAGAATTTAATCACATATATGCACAACAATATTCAATCACTGAAAGCAAAAGCTTAGCATTTTAATGCAATGAACTTACAGAATATGCTGCTGTCAGGAAACAATTGATGATCTGCCATGTGTAACCAACAGCATGGAAGGAGAGATCTGTAATCCCTCCAGAGATTGCTGAAATAATCTGCATAAGAGAACTTCCTGTCAATTGATTATCTCCAGTTTAGTGTAGGTTCAAACATTGAAACCATATCAATAAGAAAATACAATCAGAGTAAATGCAGGCCGTAAGCATGCATATGTTAAACAAAGCCACTTTAACCACAAGGTGGCAGATGAAACATTTCAAAATTCAATGAGAAAGTTAAATATGGATGAGATTGCACGTTAGCAGTGGCTGAGCAGCTATGCATATAATCTGCAGTTGGACTTTCACTAAAATGAGTAGCCCTTAAGAGTTACAAAGGGAGGTTCAATATTACCTCGACTAGATTTCCACATTTACATTATCATGTCCTAGAAAGCATGACCATTGAACAAAAGTCATACTAGGTATTAAGTCAGTCTATTCTTGTGACTTCACCTTAGATACTTTAATCTTGATCCTAGTTGGTTCATTTGTTAATCATCTTTGAGCACGTCTAACCATCTTAGATAAAGTAACCGTTAGCTCTTCAATTTCAAATCTACCTTCTACATCTATGAAGAACATGAAACATCTATCTCCAATTTATTCAAAACTTAACATTCAAAACTTAACACGGCAGTCACAATTTTTTGAAAGACTGAAGCATCTTAGTTGCCCAACATTCTATCCACAAACATATTCACATTGAAAAGCTAAAGTATTTGCAAGTCATCTCGAGCTATTGAAGCACTAAAGTCACCAAAACTGCTTTGATTTCTATGGGTGAAATCATATTTACTGCATGACGAACATCTTAACCGATACTCTTGAAGCACTCAACTCAGCTAAATACTTTGTCCTACAAGTTTTAACAATCCTATTCCCTTGAAAGCTGAAAATCAGTTTTCTCAGTATTTAGACACACTCAAGATGAACTTCAGTATTTCACTTCTATCTAAATCTACAATTTTTTCCAAATTTTTTTCACTCAAATGGTTTATAGATAAAATCGTTTACAGTGCGCATCCAACAAATCCACTGACTAAAAAAATGTACATACATCAAACAAATTACTGACTGAAAAAATGCACATACATAAAATGTACAAATACAAGTCTTCAGAATTTTGTATAGTTTTATTAACTTCAGTAAAGAGCTAAAATATTGTGGAAATTATCTTATAGTCGCTGAAACATACCATTAGGAAAAGAGCAGCCCAAACTCTGTTATCATGGTGCTTATCAAAAAGATACATTTCACCAATAGCAGTTATCACATTCGTTACATTCTTCAGGATCGTGACCATTGCAACATTTATATACTTCAAACTGCAAAAGTCAATGCATAAAAATTAGAAAACTAAGATATTAGACAACATTTGGAACAAAATATATGACCATAATACAGAAAAGTTTAAACCACAAGGTCCTTCTTTGTTTCTCACAAAAAAAATACACTTAGCTAGGTATGTCATAAGTAGGAGCACTAACAAGTAGCCAGGCAAAAAAAACGCTAAATTTACATTTTTAACCACAAGAGAATCTGTTTTATTAAACAAAACTCTTAAATATTGTACCTTGTCCATTACTTATGTGGAGAGTCCTACTCTATACAGTATATAACTTCAAAGAAATGGATCAATTTCTAGTGGCGTAGCTTCATTATATTTGTGTAAAGCTAAAGCCAACTTCTTTGATTGAGCTCACATCCTTTATGGTTGTGGGTCAATTATAAAGATCTCCCATGACTCAGAATTATCATCTCATAAGAGTCCTCCCAATGTGTAGAAAAGGATTAATAATGCAATTATGAACTAGCTGGGGATAGTGTATTCACAAGAAATCTCTTACTAAGATTCCCGCAAGAGATCATTTCTCATGCTAAGCCCATTAAAACTAGATATGAATGACTCTATCATTCAACTTCTCTTATTTTTTTTTTAAAGCTTTTGGAGCCAGTTGTCATGTTTAACCCTTGGTTCACCAATTTGAGGCAGTTTTACAGGAAGAGAGGTAGACATACTCAAAGCAACTAGTCCAACGAATGTTTCTACAAGGAACATTAATCATATATAACATCCACCAAATCAGTCATGCCAGTCCACCTGTCTCCAAGGAAAGAAGGAGAGCAAAAGAAACACAACAAAAAAGTGCAGCAATTATTGGCATCCAGTGGCACCAAATTCTAATTCATGACCCAGCACCTGGAGTTCAATTCTTTCTAATCCGCTATGAGAATTAATCCATTCTTCAAAGTTCCAGACAAACTATAATTTAGAGGACATCTAGGTAATATTTATCTTCAGAAATATTGGGTCAGGCCCATGAATACAATTTTACATGAATAAATATATCCATGAGAAGGTGGCTAATCCAGTATCTTCACCCGTATCTGTTTACCTCTGGAGCCACATAACAATATCTTAATACCTTTGACTAAATAACTAAAGCTAATGAGGATGCAAAATGGCTAAGTTACCCTTTCAATAAGCACAAAATTATAAGTACCTACACTTTAGCCCTTCAACTTCTTTTATTAAACTTAACCAGCCCATTGGTATATTAACAAACTTTATAGTGAATGAATATCTGGACTACATCTTTTGAGAAAAAGAATACAGTTGGGTTCATAATTGCTAGAAATTGAATACAAAGATGTCCCAAATTCCTAAACATATGTAAAGGCCAAATTTAAAATCCTTTCATCCATCAAACATTTGAACTCTTCTTCCCCTGTTTTTATTCATCAATGATCTGCTTTACATAAACAACTATAATTTGCTTTGAAGTTTTCTGAACTGAATGACCAATGATGCCTGGACACCATATATCCTATAACACATGATACATGTGAATGTACTATTAATGGGTATGCAATTATTTTGAATTGGTGCTCTGTAAAGGATTTGTGTATGAAAACCATACACATGTATTAGTCTGACTAAATTTGGCAACAGATCTTACAGCAACATACCATCTTGAAGTAAAATGAAGGTATTTGATGTGAAGAGGAAACACAGATTCATCTCTCCAAAAGATGTTCTGGTCAATTTTTTTAATTTTCATGTTGAACTTAATCATAGTTAATTGAGTAATGCAAAACAAATGTAGGGGTTTGAAACCATGGCACAACCTCAGCAGAGAGAAATTGTACTGAATATGTAAGCTTCCAAGGAAAACAGTTGCTGTTTTCCAAAATATGCTAGCATAAGGGAAATAAACCAGTGAACTATGGTAAATATTGCCAAGAACTTATTGAAATATACATAACTACAAATTGTTGGGGCAACATCTTCCAAAACCACGCTTCATCCCTTTGTACTCAAAAAAATAACCAAAATCGATTTCTTAGCTTCTAAGAGGCAATGAGAAAGTACTTGGCACAAAGGTATCGCCAAGTTGGTCAAAGTCAGGGAAAGCAACAAACACTGATAACTTCAGGATGTATACCATACAGATTAAGATGTAAGTTTTACTGAGAATCAGTAACTTAATGATGGAAAGTAGTGTAACTTTAATTCTCCTTGAGGAAAGAAAAATTTTTTACAGTATCAGATGTGTAAACATCCTTTTATTTATCTATTTATTATTTTGGCATCACCATTAGGGGAGTATCCATGAAAAATCATGAAACTGACCTAAAGGCACATTGAGCTTAAAATGCAGAATTCCTCATATACCATTACTTTATCTCACACATTGCATGCCATAAAAATAAAAAGGCACAATCAAAAATACCATGTGGAAGGTAAAAATTCATATTGATGGGTTGAAGCCTTTTCTAATGGAGACAAATGTAAATGCATTATGAAATACAGCAGTAGTCAACTGTAAATCTTGATGACAGAACACTATTTGCCATTTAGAACTAGCGAGAGAAGATCTCTGATCATATAGCCTGTTGTGGCTTGGTGATGGATTCAACTTATGAACAGAACAATCCACTGTGCAGTTTGCACCAAAAAAAATACCAATCAAAAATGTTCAGAACAAATTAAGCTTAGACATGAGCAAAAGAAACTGTGCCAATAACAGGAAAAGGTCAGCATGACTACAATTTATCTTGGAAAGCTCTAAAAGATTATAGAGAGACAGCAAATCTTGAACATAAAATGTGGAAAACATCATACCTAAACATACTTGTAATAAGCATCCCAACAAATATAACATTGACAGGCAACCAGACCTTAATCAGTCTCCATGTGACTGGTTCAGTAGATATTACACCAAAGAAACTCAGAACAGAAACAACCACCACTGAAACAAAATTCTGCATCATAGAACAAGAAAGTAACTAATTAGTCTAACAAATGTATGTGAGTCTCTAATTAGATTACAAGCAAAAAGAAAAGCAGCAAAAAAACCTGGTATAGCATCAAAGAAATCCCAGCATCAAAGCCATAACCAGACAGGACATACTTGTTAACCAGTATCATGCTACATGAAGAGATACAGTATGCAAGACCAGAAAGTAATGCCTTGTTGTGAACTCCAATGGTTCTATGGCTTCTTGTTGTCTTTTCTCGATCTTTCTCCAGGAGTTTCCCAGTTTCCAAATCAGTCTCATCATCTTTGTCAAGAGACTTCATCAGAAATGATGATCTACACTTAAAAATGATAACTATCAAGATCCAATGCTATCTAAGATAAAAGAGTTGTTATATCAAGAAAAATAATAATGCTGTGGTCCCTCACAGATAGTGATGGACCATAGAAGATAGTGCCAAAGCTAGACAAGAAATGATGAAATTACAAGGAGTGTACCATACATTGATTGCTTAAATGACATCACCAAAAAGATAATTGTCATTTTCAATATTTAATAAGAACAAATCAACGCTTACTGCAGAAGAATTTCAGTGACAGGACTATTAATTTGCATATAAGAATTCTTCTGCTTACTGTCTTGAAAACTGCAGTGAGTTACACAAAATCGCATGCAAAATCTAACAATCTTTGCCAAAAAGAAAGAAGGAACATTTTGGTGCAATTTAAGTACTAAATAATGAAGAACAAAGTAGTATCTGATTAGTGTCTAGTTAGGACCTAACTTTTAAAATATTTCACATCACATGCCAAGTAATAAGTCAAAAATTAAAAAAATTAAGTCAAAAAATATATTTTCACTAGCACAAAAATGAGATATATAAATCAATATAGCTGGCCTTCAGGATTCCCATTCTCTCTTAGAAAGAGACTTTCACTAACCACAAGGAAAATTAGCATGGCCAAAAGCAGAGTAGGAAAACATTTCAGAACCACCATGACTAAATAAAGATCGCGAAATGATTGAACTTCTAACTTATACCTGTTGCACAAATTATTACATCATACTTCAAAAAGTTACCGAGCTACTCATATAAGGAGGTATATATATCTGAAAGAATGAGTTCATTTCCCAAGAGGCAAACATTCTCTTCAGATAGATACTGTTAGTATTCTGCAATTCTGAAGGGAATGCAGATCTACTCTAATTTGTAGGTAATATGTCAACTCAGAGACCAAAATGATGCACATTTCAAAATTCTTTTTCTGCACCTAATGGATTTTATCACTCAGATTCTGTTGCAATGCCATATAGACATAAAAAAGAAAGTTCAACATATTATATACCATCCCTCATAGAGGGAAAAAACCAACAATCCGCTTCAAGGTCCCAGACATTCCAAAAGATAGTTTACTGCCTAGCTGTACTTCAGGAGTAGAACAAAAAGAGACAATGTCATCAAATGTAATTACGAGTCAATCATGAACAGTTAAGCATGATTTTCAGATTCTCCCTCTATGATTATTTTCCGCAAAAGTTTTTAATCTTTAAGATATTCCTTGCACTGCAATGCAATCACCTTGGTTAATTTAACCTGGCATGATTCTTTAGTATTGATTGTACCAAGTACACTGCCTACCAAAGACCTGACATGAGAACTATGGCAGAACTAGATACTCCATGTTGTAGAGATTAGTTTTAACAAGTTCAATCATGATACAGTTTCTTTTCCAAATAAACCAAGTTAATGAAATCAGAGAAGGGCTAATTATCTACAGACAAAGCAACATGATGCTAGCAAAAGGACTATTCCTTCAACTTTTGCAGAGCTGTTGTACATTTTGTTTACCTAGGCACATGGTTCCTAAACAACAGAAATGCTGGATCTTTCATCAGCAGCAGTTAACTTATACTGGACTCCATTTCCCAGTTTAGAAACATTACTCTGGGACAAACAAGATCAAAATTCAAGTTTCTCTAATATCTATAGGAAAATCAAGAGCTTTGACAACCAAGTCAGACAATTTTGTAAATCAAAAACATAGGAGTCTCAAACAAACATACTCAAGAAAAATAAAGGAAGATAAACACTGTCTCAATTTCATTTCTGACAATCAATCTGCAAAATGGGTCTGCAATCAGCCTTTGGCTATTTGAGAGTTACTAAAGGGCTGTAAAGTAATTTATTAACCCAAAAAAAAAAGTGGCATTTATTAACAGTCCTGTACACATTAGATCTGGCATACATTAAACTTTTCCTTCAAGGCAACACTCTCTGTTTGTCATTTCTGTATTCACTGGGTTTTGTGCTCTTGCTCATAAAATTTAAATTCTATGTGATATGGACTACATATTGCAGTATAGTATTTCAAGAGAAAAGTTCTGCCAAGTACCCATCTACTACTCCCTCTGTCCTGCTTTCATAGTCAACCATGAATAGGCATGATTTTTTATAGAATCAATTCATGGTTTCCTTAGCTACATTATCCCTCGTGTTTGAAATAAGATGAAAAAAAGGTTGTAATTTTAGTGTCTGGTAAAGGAAGAGATATATGGTATAATAAAAAATTGATTTTTCAGGAGTATTGACATTATATTTGGGAAGTCCCGATTAGCAAGTGCATGAGTGAGACAGGGAATAATTGCTCGGGCATCCCAGTACTTCACATAGAAGTTTGACATATGAGAATGAATAACTTCATGCAACTCCAAAAATCTGTAGTATTACCACACATGAGGCCCTGCAATTGACAATTTATCATCAAATGAAAGAGCAAACAGATAAAAGATACAGATCGATAAATGTAATTAACCAGTTATAACCAGAAAAAGAGGATTTAGTGATGAATCTTTATTCTTGATTCAGGGTTAGTGTGGAATTGAATTATAGATGAAGGATGCAAAACACCAAAAAGAGAGAGGTTAAGTGCTGCTCAAGGAAGAAGTCTCGTGCACACTGACTTTGGTTCCAATTACAATTCCAGAGAGACCAAGTCTGACTAGACTTCAAGTATTCTTCAAATGGTGATAAAAGATTATGTAAAAAATCTGCTTACTTTAAGAAATATTCTCATGAACAGTGCACATTTGTCATTACTGCTTTTCTCAGTTTAAAAAGGGAAATTCAATAGGTCAGAGAGTTTTGAATCTTCTATCTAACTCAAAATGACAAGCAATAGCTTTCCTGTTTTTGATCTACTAATGGCTTTGGATGGTAATTAGTTTAAGTTCAAGCAATCATGCATCTATTGCAACCCATCTATTGAGTAGGTGTTAGCATACAGCACAACACCATCAACGCTTACATTGAGCCAACCCAAGGTTAGCTTTTCAAATATAAAAAGGCATGCAGGTTTGAAATTTCAAATACCAGATATACTTTTTACTGAGGAGGTTACCAACATAAGAAAGATATAATAGAGGAAGATGATGAGTTCTCTAGGGCATTTTCAGGGAATACACCATTTTGAAGTATCTACAACCTGTAATGCACCAGGATGAATACATATACCATATAATAAACTGCTTATATCCAAAAATTAAATTATACTGCTGAGCACAAAAGCAAGGTTCATTTCTGCAAAGACAAAGACAAAAGTGAAGTGCCTAGCATATGGACAATCAAATTTTTTACTGTGCAAGATTCACTTACAAGAATATGTCAAACACTGATAAGAAAACTACATACTTATTTTCGTACCACTTCTACATAACTAGCAAGAAATAAGGGAATATGTCAACATTCAAAAGAAAACCATCAGAATTTCATAATCCAACCAACTATATAATTTCTCTTTCAACTTCTTCATTTGATTGGCACAAGATATTAAAAAAAGAAAAAAAACATATAAGACTGCATCAGAACTGTATGAAGGCATGTGGCTTCATCAAAAATGACTACAGATACTAGCCTACCTACTAGAAACTTCTCTTCTGACTGGACTGTGGACTTGTTCTGCTAAGCTTTTTGACCGATGAATTTTGAGGATTCTATCCCCAGTTTCGGTTATCCCACCAATTTTGTTAATGAGGATTGTGTCCACAATGAGGTCAGAAGGATCTATAGAGGAACCTACAGACAAAATTCTTCAACATAAAAATGCCATTAGCTTCAGAATATGGTTAAGAAATGAGAAGAAATAAGCTCAAATTCCAAGTAAACATTACAATCAACCTAAACATCAATAAAAACCAAAAATTTCATTGGATTTGTTTTAAGATACGAAGATCATGCATTGTAATAATTTGCCATTCCATAATTTCTTATAAGCTGGCCAAGTTATTCATTTTTAGAGATGGAACAGTTAAAGACCCAAAGTTGTATTATGCAATATTAAAATGCTTTCAGTTTTTATGAATCCTTTCTAATGCATAAGTCAAATCTTAAGAGGATTGACTGCCAGGATAGAAACAGACAACTGTTTAAAGAAAACTTAATCATAGTCTTTTACAGGAGATCATCAAAATCCTCAAAAAGGGTCAATACTAAGTCTCTTAAATCCAGTCTCATCGACCTTTAGTATTGTTTGGTTGGGCTTTACCTGAGTATAATTACAGTCTCTGCAACTACATTAAATTTATAATAACATGTTATCACTCTTATCCTCTCCTAGTCGAACATATGTCACACTCAAAACCTTGCACAAATTCCTTCGAAAGTTCAAGAAAAAGAGGTTAAAATTCTACATATGAGAACATCCAATCCTTTCCATCCTACTTACTATCAAAACCAGACAGAGCAAAGTACTTTGGGCCCAGAAGTATAAATCCCATTTTCATCCAAAGCTGCAATCAAAAGCCCCGAAACTCTGATCCAATACAAGTAAAATTCTCAACTTTTTAAACAACATATACGCATATTAGTTACAGAACATCAACACCAAAAAAGGTAGACCACTAATGATATCCAGTAATTTCCCAACAACAAATTACAGTCTAAAATGGTATACCATCAATACTTAAACAAGAATTACTGATAAACAAGGATACATGTAAACTAGCCTTTGATACAGTTATAAGCATATATATGGGAGCAGAGCAAATTCATCTGCATTTATTCGGTCAACTGTTTACATTTTTCCACTCTGAAGTTTAAATATCATTAAAGCAAAATCTAGTAGTCAAATCCTTAATTAAAAAAATACACTACTAAATACAATCTAAATATAAACCAATGAGCAAATTGAGGAGTTATTGCACAAATGTTTCGAAGTTTTAGAATGGAATCTTTGATCTTTTAGCAATCAGATATGGACAGCAAAAAAAACTTCATAAAGACCCTTCCTTTATGAACTTTTACTCAACTTAATAATCCTATCTGATGAGGTAAAGAGGTATAAAAGAAAATCCTCATCTAGAAATATACCCCCATTCTAAATCATGTAAAAGCTTAAAAAAGAAAAAACTGAATTACTTGGTCAAACCCAAAAGCCAGCAAGTATAATCTTCAATTTCAACGTATCAAGCAAATTAAGAAAAAGGATTCACCATGAATTTAAGCAAGGCTTGAGCTGATGAACTCCAGACACCAATCTGAGAAGAACCCTTTTCAGTTTATATCAATCTGAGAGAACCCTTTTAAGATTAAATTTTGGATTGATAGATAATGAAAGAACAAGTGTTGGAATATTAGTACAAGGCCAGTTTGGAAGTGCTCAAGGTATCAGAATCAGCAAGAATCAGACAGAGAAATGGAAAGGAGGAAGACAGGAATTGTTTCTTTTTTCCCCTCTTAATCATGGGGCTTATAAGTATAATTTAATTTGACAATTTCTCAAAGTGCCAGGCAATTTGGCGGAAACCCAATGGCCAAATCCTGTCTCTTTTCCAGTTCTGCAATTTGGGAGTTCAAAATCGCCTTGGGGGATAATGCCAGAGCAAAATCCATCTTGCCAGAGTATTCTTCGATGAAATACCAGTTCTACCCTCAGATATTTTATTTTTGATCTGTTTTCATGTGTCTTGACTAATTAATAAGTGACTTCTAAGTTTAATTAAACATGGCGCTTGTCAAAAGCAAAATTCCGTTGGTGAACAATTGCAGGACTATGTTCAACCATACACGATTAGCTTAATGTAAAATATGAGGCACAAATATGTAATGCATTATTGTATGGGTTGTTCAGTTTTTACTATTTACGGTTAAATACGACTGAAAAGCAATTATAAAAATCATTTCACATGTGAAAAAAAAATTTGGAGAGGAGTGTAAATAATAATATTTAGAAGTATCATTAACATCGTCCTTTTGTGTTCATAATAAGTAATAAGAATTACGTAATGAATCAACTTTTATGGGATTGACTCTTGATTGTTTGAATTGGTAATTACAATGAAAAGAAGTTGTTAACTCCCAAAAGAGCTCTGTTTAAAACATGCAATGATCCTAAAGTGTAAGCTAAATTAGAATTTTGTTTCATTCTATTTCTTAGTTGTAATGAAATACATGACTAAAAAAATACTAAAATTAAATGATAGATAATATCTTACATTAGTATTAATTGGAGATTACAAAAAGTTGAAAAATCTAGATCCACGTTAACGTTATTTTTTTATTACTACTTAATAGGAGTTGCAAGAACTTCTCTTTTCCTTCTTGTGTGAGAAGAAGCAAATGTTTATTGCTCATGGTTAAAACTCTGAGATGTATGTATGTATAACATTTAATGAATTTATGATATTTTATTTTAAAAAATATCAATAGAAAGAGCAGTAACTTGTATCAAGCAGTTGTTTATGTTAAAGAAACACTAACCTTTTGTTTGGTATTACTAGTTTTCTTTTATTCTTTTTTTTTTCCTCTAATAATTTTCTTCACTTCTTCATTTTGTGTGTAATTTCATTAGGCCGGTATGAAACTTGTTTGAACAAATTAATCCAAACAATTCACCCAAACTGGAGGAAGACACGGACAGGTCACTCATAAGTCTATAAATTCAAATATGATCCAACTCTACTTTGAGAATGCCTTGCTTTAAACCTTACGAATTAAAGAAATTGGTAAAAGCTTTAAACATCCTAGTCGATCTACAAAATCAAGTTTATTTAGCTACTAAACTAGTAATCACATTAGTCAAGTAACCATAGCTAACCAACCATTTCTTTATAAGTTAAGTTTCTGGTAATTTAAACATCCTAGATATTTCTTAGAATATGCAGTCACTTGCTTGACTCTGGCTGTTGATGTCAATTTTTTTTTTCTAAGTAAAAGGTTATTATATAAGTTAGCCCAGCAATTTTTGAATGCTGCTTGTTGGTTGACCTATTCATAATTCGGACTTTTATGCAAAGTTTTTAAGTTTTGGTCCTCTTTTGACTATTTTTTTCACTCACAGTCTCATCCCTTAAATTTTTATATCAACATGTTCCTTTTTAGACATTGCACACAAATCTATCCCATTATTAAAGCTCTTTTGACTTTTTTTTTGTCCTTTTTCCCTGTTTGTTGATTAACTTCTACTTCAGCTTATCTCTAAGTTACTTTGAGAATCAACCTTCACTTTATGAAAATAGTTTTTGGCTCCAAAATCTTTCTTATTGGAAAATAACATGCTTTTAGATTCTAGCATTGCTCAATATCTTGGTCCAGCTTAGACCCACCAAATTAAAAGCAAAATAAGAAGAATTTTGGATCCAAACATCATCCAACTTAGGTTTGATGGTAATCTCTTTTGGCAAAAGAACTTCGAAGGAACGAAAAGAAAATTAAGAAGAATGTGCAAATCATACTCTATTAAATTCATTAATCAATACATATATCTATAGACCGGTTAACTCCCTACTCTTCCTTAAATCCCACCTTTTTCCTATTAGAAAAATTAAAAATACATATACATATATATAAATATACACGGTCTAAAGTTTAAGAAAACCAAGAATACCAAGGACATAATGGTAATACTATTTTCTTTGAAGCTCTTTCCAAAAATATCAAGGTGTATTTTAAGGTTTGTTGCATCAGAAGCTTCAACTTTAACTAAGGACCACGATAACACATCGAAGTGGTGTTCCTACCCAAACCACTATTTCGTGGGGTGCTCGATTGAGCGAACATGTGCCCATACTTCTCGCTTGTTCTTGTTTGGTATCTCGACAAAGGATAGTGATTGGTGTGGTCTGATAAATTTGAACACAAGCCTTTTTACATTACATGGTGGAGTATCAATTAAGGAGATGCCTTATGCTACCTCAATTTGACTAGCTGATCACCCAGAAATAGAGTATCAAAAAAGACACAGAACTATTACGAGTGAAGCAATTTGGACCAAATTAACTATGGTACTTCAAATAAATTATTAAGTTCTTTTGAGTGAGGAAATTTTGATCACTCAATAATAAGAATTTCAAATTAATGATTCAAATCCTGAGTTATGTACTTATCATGCTCATTCATTTATTGCAATTACTTGGTTACTTTTCTTTTTTCCTCTCCTTCAATCCAATTATGGGGAAAGGCCACAAGGATGCCGGAGAGAGAAGTCACTTCTAGACAAGACATACTACTACACCCTTGATTTGTTGCTAATTGGGAATCCTAATATTTTCCTTTTAATTACCGACTAGGAGTCGAGCTCGAAGGACCCAACTCATTTGTTCATTTGATTAATTTGAATTGAGCTGCATTTACACATTCATATGGAGATTAGCGAAGAACTTTTTTTCTTTTCTTTTTTTTTTTCCCGTTGGTAAGCGATTTATCGGAGAAGATAAGGGTATAAAAACAGTCAAGTAGGACACCAACACATGATTCAGAAGTGCTATTGTTTTTCACTTTTATTTTTTAGGTTAAACCAAGTCTAGATCACATCCTTACGTGGTGGCAAAAGTTATATATCTTTGCTTCTCATAACAGCTGGAGAATACAGCCTTGATTGCAGAGCACATAAGATCCCCCACTTGGAAGTTGGAATGTAATGCATCAACTTGTCCACCTTAGTTCTGGGGTCTTGCCTACAAGACAAGTTTTGGGCGTCATAGTTTCGTTTTGGAGTATTAACTGCACAAATGTGCGTGAAATTCTGGTCCCTGCAAATAGTCACAAAAAAGGGATAATTTCAAAACCTCCCTTTAGATTTATGACAGTTTCACCTGACACTCTCAAACTTTTAAAAATCTCATTTACCTCCCTTGTTTTCAAACTTTTAATAACATTTGAAACCCATTTCAAAATATAACATTAAAAAATTTATTTTGGGTGAGAGAATATAATTCCATTTCAAGTTTGCCATTTTCTTATGATTTCTTAATTATTATAATACACAAAACTTATTTTTTAATTTTTGTAAATGGATGGACGTAGTTTCTTAATGACCATTTAGGACTTGATAACAATATTAAAAAAACTCTTTAGTAGTTTTTATGTCATTGATTTGGATAAGAAATGTTAAATTACTCAAAATTATGAATAATTTATAATACGCTTAGAAATAACTTATAATAATTTATAACCATGATGATACCTTTTTGCACTGTTTTAAAAACAATACAAACAAATTTATATATAATTTTTAGCATGTTATATCTTTTTAGTTTTCAAACCATCAATTTGGACAAAAAGTAGAAAATTCAAAAATATATAAATGATTTATAAAACTTCTTAACTTAACTCAAAACACTTTGCAACAAAGAACATATTATCTTTGTAACTTGCAGAATTCAAATATTAACGTTTGCTATATAAAAACACACTATATTTTTTTCCAATCAACATAAACTTTCATTTATTTTATTATTGATATATTTAGACAATAAAAAGTAAGACAACAAAGGGTAATTTTGGAATGAGATTGCCTTTACTTTCCCCAAATGAATTTTTTAATATTATATTTTAAAATGGGTTATAAATGATACAAAAAACATAAAGTAAGGGACGCAAGTGAAGTTTTTTAAAGTTTGAAAGTACCAAATGAAATTGTCAAAAACCTCAGGGGAGGTTTCTGAAATTTTCCCCACACAAAAACGCAGTTTGTCTATGCATTTAAGATGGCATTCTTGTTAGCTGTTTATGCAGAGCCTCCAGAAGGTCTCAAGTTTCAGCTTGGAATTGATCTCACTGGGATTGCTACCCCACGTTTTGTTTGTACTAATAGATGTTGGGCCAGTCTTTCAGCTTCCCCAGAACACCAAAAAAAAAACCCAAAAAAAAAAAAAAGTATTACACTGTACGATAAATTAGGCTAACTCCCTCCTAGTTTTTAAGAAGGTAAAGTCCTCCCCTATCAACGTTTTCCGTCCATCCCATGTTGTGATAATTTTGATTTCACATTTTTGTCCTTTACCTTTCTTATTTGTGTCCTTCGTATTAAAAAAAAAATTTAATCTTTTCTATATTGACAATGTATACACTTTTTTATTGGATGAATGATAACTATGCAAAATTTGAATTTGAAATTCAACTTTTGCACATATATCATGGATCTAATAATAATAGTGCATATACTATCAGTGTAGGAAAGATTAATTCTTAAAAAAAAATGGTTATCAAAAAAAAAAAGAGTTTTAGTTCTCTCCAAAAAGGGAAAAAAAAAGAGTAGAATAATAGAGGATCTAACTATTTTCTCATAAACAAGTATTTCAAATGTAACAGTAATATAAACATTCATACAAATTTCAAATACAATTAATAAGAATAAATAAATAAATAAAATTAAAAAAAAATCTAACACCTCTATCTTCTTTCTCATCCACTACCCATTGCTACTAACACCACCACCTACCACTGTCCATTCTTTTCTTCACTGCCACCGCCACCCCTTCCCTCCTTATGCCTTCTCCTCTTTCATCCCTTTTCCTCTTCCTTCCTTCACCTCCTTCTTCCTCCCTCTTCCTCTTTCTTCCTTCCTCTCTTTCCTTCTCCTTCCCCTTCCCAACCCCTTATTTTCTCCCTCCCCTCCCTTTCTCTCTCTGGTTTGCACAAGTGTGACCAGATCTAATAGCATTGGTGTGAGCTAAAGAGGGGGAGATAGAAGGAATGACTTGCAACCCCCCTTCTCTTTCTCCCCTTCTTTGGTCTCTACTGACATAACCAGATCTTTGTGCCGATTGTGACCAGAGAGGACAAGGAAGGGGAGGAGGGTTGTCGAGGAAGGAGAGGAGAGGGGGAAGGAGGAAGAAGGAGGGAAAGGAAGGAGGAGGAGGAAGGATGGATGAAAGAGGAGAAGGGAAGGGGAGGGGAGGGGGAGGGGGTGACGGTAGCTGTGGATGATGGAGTTGGGGAAGGGTGTTGGGGGTGGTGAATGGTGAAGCTTTTTATTTAAATTTTAAAAAATATCCCACTAAAATTTAAATCTTAAAAACACCTAAAATACATCCTCAAAGTCACTCCCAAAAAATTCATCAAAAACACATTTAAAAACGCCTAGCCATCTATGGTACAAGTTTTCATATCCATCGCTATAGTAAAATTTTTCAAAAACACTCCAAAAATACCTAATCCTTATGGAGCCAGAGTTTTTCATGAAAATTGAAGGCCTCCTATATTTGTGATTTTATTTTCAAATTTGTTTATCCTCAACCACCGAATAAATAGACATGCATGTATTCTAAAATTAAATTGAATATATATGAATATTAGATTATGGAATCAAAATATCAACTTATTACTAGGAAAGTTAAACCAAAAAATAGTATTACCAATTTGCTTATGAAAATAAATGCACCTAAACTAAAAATAAAAGATAATATTAATGGAGGGTCAAGTTTTATGGCTTTGCATACAATTAAGTGCGCTCAATTTTTTGCAATTATAAAGTCTGATGTTAAAGAAAAAAATTAACTCCATCTTTTTTCTTTTAAATTTTGTTGGGAAATAATTACTTGTATTCTGGCAAAGGCAGTATAGGGACATTGAAATATGTTTATGGTAAAAGTAGTTAATTTCTCAACCAAATTAAGAGTAGAAGAAGTTTTCTTGCTATCTAACATACAACAGGGGAGCAATTGAGGAGATTTTACCGTGATTTAGTTATCGTGTAGTGTATTGTCATTTGTTCATAGAGTGATAGAGATATTTGTTGAGGTGATACCAAAGTTATGGTTCTCCTCATACCAAACTTAAATGCACCAGATAAACACACAAAAAAGAAAGGTCACATCTGTTGGCTATTTTGATGATTAACTAACCACTATGATGATTTTTACTAATCCCCTTTTAAGTCTGAGTGTAGCAAAACAGGTTTATTCTCAAAATTCTCAAAATTCACGTTTGTACATCAGATCTTGTAGTCATCCTAAATACGATGGAGATATTTTGCCTAATCCTAAATACGATGACCAAATTCATCTGCCATGGGTAGAAATCGAAATCTGAATGAATACTTTTAACAAAGAAACAGTTGGTAGTTTAAGGTAGAATACTTTTAACAAAGAAACAACTGATAATTTATACATAATATTTCACATTCTTATACATCCTGTTACCATAGTTGAATTTTTTTATTCCTTTATCATGTTTGATCATATCTATAATTTAACACTAGTTTCTGTATATTTTATCTTTCATGAACGCGTAAAAAATATTAGAAAAATATATATTAATTTTAGGTAGAGAAAAGCCATAAACAGCGGGCAGTTAATCAAAGTAACCATAAACAGTTGGTAAATTTTGCATGACATTTCACCTTCTCATACATGCATTTGCCATAGCTGATTTTTTTATTCCCTTTTCAAGTTTGATCATATCAATAGTTTAACACTAGTTTCTGTATATTTTCTCTTTCATGAACATGTTAATAAATATTAGGACAATATATATTTTGTGGAGAAAAGCCATAAACAGACAAAAGCACTTAAGTACTTGGCGCAGGTAATTAAAGTTAGCAGGTTTGTGTAAATTTTCGCTGTGGAAGATTAAAAGGCCAAATACAACTGGTAGTTTAAGGTAGAACGCCTTTAACAAAGAAACAACTAGTAATTTATACATAATAAAAAAACAGCTGGTAATTTATTATTGTAGAAGGTCTTTATGTATTATAAAAGACTTGATTAAATTTAAAAATATATTAATGATTGCAGTATTAATTTTATGTATAAATCTTGTTTTGTTTAATGTTGGACAGGAAAATAGTTGTTCAATTGGGTTTCCATTCCCATTGATGACTGTGAATAAACCAAATAAGAAAATCAATAATCATTCCCATTGTTTTTCCCAAACCAAACACCTGAAAAGGAATAGCATAAACCTATTCCGATTGAAGAGTTTCTGATAGTGATTGTTATTGCCATTCCAGTGTGGCAACCAAGCGGTGTGTGTATATCCTCTAATGTTGGGCCTATATCTTCTTTTTTTCTAATATAAGCTAGATGGTCGAGGATGCATCACCTTCCAAGATATTACTCCGAATCCTTAAAATCCTAGCAAGATGGATTGCTTCACGAGCAACAAGTACTTCAGCTCATTCGGCAGATACGAGACCTTTTACCACACTTAGATACCCCAACAATGAACTTCCCTTCATAATCTCGGATGACAACCCCCATGCCAAAAGTGTGTGTGCTTGTGGAAATGGAAGCATCAAAGTTAATCTTGAAGTAAGGAGCTGGGGCAACGACCAGGAAGAACACATCCTTTGACCATGTGAAGAATCTGAATGAGAATTTGCTGCACGAAAACAAACATTACTCTAGTGTAAAAAATCTCAATATATTAGTATAGGAAACATTGCTGTAGGTTATTCATCATTATTCAAGGGTTAATCGCACTTTATCCCCTTTACGTTTGGGCTGTTTCTCACTTTACCCCCAACATTTTTTTTTTCTCAGTCTATCCCCTCTGCTAGTCCAAGTAAGCATTTTGACCGTTAAAAATTTGAGTAGTTCAAAAATACCCCTCACAATTTGACCGTTAAGCATTTTAGCATTTTTTAGGATGAAAACGCCCTTTGATCATTTTATAAAAGGGAACCATACCTGATGCTTGGACTTCTTCTCCTTCATACCTTTCTCTTCTGCCTCTCAATTTTTTCTTTTTCAACTTAGAAAAAATGTCACAAAATTCTTCAAATAACAGTGGAAGACTTCAAGAATGTGTGGATGTGGTAAAGAGGCACCATTGTGCACCTCCTGGACGTTGGAAAACCCGGGAAGAAGATTTTATGGCTGCTCAAATTATAATGTAAGATTTCATGTATTACTAATTTGTTATTATTTTTTAAAAATTTTCTGTAAACATGAATAAGTAAAAAATGGTTTTAAACAGCTATATTTTCTTTTTTATTCAGAACCAGCATGCATGCGGTTATTTTGCATGGGTAGATCCTGAAGTTTGCACCAAAGCAAAAAGAAGTAAGTGCAGTGCTACAACGTAGACTTCTGGAGCAAAAAGAGAAACTAATGTTCTTGCAAAGGGAGCATGAAGAATTGACAACTGAACATGAAAGGTTGAAACGTAGACATGCAACCTTACAATCCAAAATATGTGCTTTACAAGTTGAAAACCAAGAGCTACAGCAACAACTCATGATTCCCAAAACTAATCAGTCTTCATCATGGAGAAAAATACTAGCCATTTTGTTTTTGATTGCTGACGTGGTCTAGGCTTTCAAGTTAAATTCAATCAATTATGACCTCTTTACCCGGATTTTCCGCAAGTATATGGATCGTGGATTGAGTATAGTGATAATTAAGGGTCGATCCCACAGAAACTCGGTTAAGTACTATGGTTTTTTGGCTTGCTTTACTATCTAAATAGAAAATGATAGATGAGTGCAAAATATACAAAGTCGGGCGGTACAACTGTCCCTATTGAAAGCAATTAAAACCAACCGGTTAAGGTGGTAGAACCAACCCTAATTGGTGGTAAATTAAAAGTAAATACGAATCAAATTAAAAACGGGAGAAGGCGGACTAAGCCGACCTAAGGAACGAGGATTAAGCAATTAGAATCGACCGCTAGGTGTCGATGACATCCAATTGGCGGTAAATGAGAAAATAGATAAAACCATCCAACGAGGTAATCCTCAAATTGGCAGTATAAATTAATAAGTTAGAGAAGTTAGAATAGAGAAAGAGTTTCCTAGGGATTTGAATCCCTTGTTAGGTTAAGGATGTGTTCACTTAGGTAAGTTAGATTTTAAACTTGTGACTTGTCAAGGAAGTAACCTCCAATTTCATTTGTAGATTGTTTTCACAATGAACAAACATACTCGTATTAAACCTTCACCTATTAACATGATAAATTAGCTTAACATAAGTTCATGAAACTCAATGAGTTACAAATATGATTCCTCCTAAATGCATCTCCTACTAATGTGAACATACAACCTAGGGTTCATATATTTTGAACTACATACGCAAGACATATTTCATATACTAACACATGCTTGAATAGTTCATAATTGATGATCAAACAACCATGAATATTGAGAACAAATAAATGAACTAACAATCACAAGTTAAACTTTCTTTACTTAAGTGAACAACATCAAATCCCTTACAAGTTCGATAGTGAAGTTTAGCTATTCATATTAATTAAGCACATAAAACTTGCATAAGAAATCATGAATGAACTTTAAGAAATGAAATGCAAAGGATAAAGGAACTCCTCCAATTGATGAAATAAGCTCTTATTCTTCACTTTTACAATCCTAAAATTCACTTACAAACTCACAAAGGATTTCTCCTTGTTCAATAGACCTCTCACTTTGATTCTAAACTAATTCTTGTCAAGAATTAGTTAGTTTCTCTCTCTACTCTATCCTCTTCTTTTTCTTGCTATTTTCATCTCCTCCTCTATCTCTTTTTCTTGTTGGAATACATGGGGTATTTATAGAGGATTGAGGATGGAAAAAATTACAAATAAAAAGATTTAAAGTTGAATTTTGATGCCACAAGTCCACATTGTGCAGCCATCAGCCGAAATTCTATTAGAATTGAGTTGGAAATGAGCTGGAATTCGGCTGCAAGTTGCAGCTGTCGTTTTCTGAAGATCCGCGATGTGGATCCGCGAGGCAGAGGCTCGCGGATCCCATCGCGAATCACCTCCCCTACTTCCACTGAGAGGGAGTCGCGAGCTAATTCATTTTTCCACTTGTCACATCGCGTTTCGACTCTTGAATCTGGTCCAAAATGTGAAAAATCTGAATTTTCGTCATGAAATTGGTGCGTTAACTCCTCCGACTTTTGACTCTTTGATTCCTTGATAACTGAATTGCATTTTGTTTATTCCAATTTGGAATTTCATCGACTTTTGATACTTCAATTTTTCAACTTTTTTCCAAATTTCATTACCTTCAAATAATCATTCGATTGGGCATTAATTTGCTCAAAAAGCATTTTCTAATTGAATTTCACATTTGAATGCATATTAATAAATAAAGAGCTTAATTTCATCATTTTTCATAAAATAAGTACATCAAAATAGATAAATAAAACACACTAAAAGAGGAAAAATATTTACTTATCAATTGCTAGTATTATCTACATGTACTCTACTTCTGAAGCAAAAGGCAAGAAAAAAATATTTTATCTACCATAGATGTAAGCAAATTTATATGAAAGAAAATCATATAAACTATAAACAAGTCGTTCATCACAGTACATCTTAGCATATGCGCACATGGCCATACAAAGAAAGTCCATTCTTGTAGAAGTTAACCAAAACATGATAGTATAACATGTCTAAAGCATGGCAAAAGACAAAACATAGGCCATTCTTAGTATTATTGCAAAACAAGCAATGACCAAAACAGCAAAATATTTTACTGCACTACACATTCAGGTGTGATTGAAAAATTTGAAGGTCCAGCAGCGTTTGAAGATCCTTGGGTAGAGAACACAGCTTCTCCAAATCTAGTCCTTTTGGTTTGAACCTACATCCATGGAGAATGGGTATTTTCAGTGAAATATTACTAGTGTTAACATATGTATTGATACAAAAACTTGTCCTTACCATTCCAGTTTTAGTAGCAGCCGAATTGCTCTTTGAACTTCCAATTTTAGATTTACTTGAACTAGTTCTTGGTCTTTTAGTTATTGCTGCAGCAGTTGGGAGGTTGGCATTAGTTACAGCAGTAGTTGTACTTGAAGAAGTGCCAACTATTAGAGTTCTTGTCCACTGTATCATCAATAAGAGTAAATAAGTCACCACGTATAAAATACACATGCATGCAAAATTTTAAAAATGCAAGTTGACTAGTTGGGTTGGTGACGGTTGGTTAGTCTTTGAAGCACTTGGAATCTACAAAATAGAAGAAGTGTTTAATCAGTGCAAGTTCAACAACAATAGTTTTTAAATGTAAATTAAAAAAAAAAACTTACCATATTAAAGTCAAATGGAATGTAAGTTTTGGCAATTGATATCCCTTGGCCATTCCAAATACCAATGCCGGACAGAGGATCATTGTTATGGTCCATACCCCTGCCCTTCTTCATACCCCTAGTTGGGCCCTTTGCACCAGTAGAATTAGTAACAGCACCTCTTTCTCCACCTCTACCACTACCACTTTTCCACCTCTAGTTTCAGTTGAAAGTCCAGTAGCTCGTTTAGTAGACTTCTCTACCTTGCAAAATATAAAAAAAAATAAAAATTAGATATGGCTATTAAAAACCCAGCAAGTGTAGATTTTAGCTTTTACCTGTGCATGTCTTGATTTCGTTTGCCTCACAAACAAGCAACCAGTGACTTTGCAACTTCTAACATTGTGATCAGTATGACCACAATGGCTACAATGAATCGGCAACCCTATTTTAGAAAGTTTCCCAACATGCAAGTCCTCTAATGGAGCCTTCCTTCTCACTTTTTTGGGTCTACCAGGTGCTATCTTCCTATGAGGTGGGAGTAATGGATCAGAATTTGTTTTCACCCAATTTGCTTGATCTGGCATAGGCATAATAACTCCTTCATACGCCTCCACAGAGTGGTAGTTATCAACATATGTATATGGATTTTTATTATCTTGCAAAAGTCCAGCACATGCATGGACACATGGGATTCCTGTCATATCCCACTCCTTGCATGAACAAGACTTTTGAATTGCATTAACAGCAAATGTTCCTGACATACCAGTCACCTCATACACCTATTTAGTATACACAAGTGCATCAAACTTACATAATTGCTTCTTCCTCTCTTCAATCTTTTTACAAATTCTTGGACAAATATGAGACTTTACCTTCTGAATCCAATCCCTTTTTTCTTGAAATCTACACATTATTTGCCTTCGGATTGCTTCAAACATTGTCAAAACAGGCTCCTCCCTTGCATCCTTAACGTATTGATTGAAACTCTCACATATATTATTGCTTAACAAGTCACATTTTGTCCTTAGAGAAAAAGTGTGCCTGGCCTACAAGTTAGCTGGTATGGCTCTTAACCATGCATATGTTTCTGGTGCCATTAATTGCAATTCTCTCATTTTGCTTTCATAGTGACTAGGTAAATAAGCCTTGGCTGCTGCCCACATTATATCTCTTAATTGCTTATCCTTGAATTTTAGTTTGAAATTAGCATACATGTGTCTAACACAGAATCTATGCTCCACTCCAGGAAACTTGTTCTCAATGCAATCAATCAATCCCTAACAACAGAAAAAAAAAAGAAGAAAACACAGAATTAGTGATATGAGTGAGGAAAAATAGATATTAAACAAGAATATAGTGTTGTTGACCTTTTGTCTATCCGATAGAAATACCCATCCCCTTTCCATTGGAGTCCCAATGTGATCAGTAAGACTGTCCAAAAACCAGCCCCAACTATCTTTGCACTCAGACTCAACAAGAGCCATGGCAATTGGGAAGGTTATTAGCATCTCTACTAACTGCAGACATAAGCTGCCCACCCATGACCCCCTTAAGGTGACATGCATCTAACCCTATTACAGGTCTACATGCATTCAAAAAACCTTGGGTCTGTTTGGATTAGTTATTTTTGGGGTTATTTTTCAAAAATAGCACTGTAGCATTTGGGATGTGAAAACTACTGTAGCTGTCTTTCAAAAACTTTTTGAGGGTGTTTTTGGGATAATTTTTTGTGGTATTTTTAAAAGCAAAAATTTATTTGGGTCAATTTTTGGGGCATTTTTAAAATTAAAATTTATTTGGGATAATTTTTTGGGACATTTTAAAATTAAAAATTAATTTTAGGTATTTTTGGAGGATTTTTAAAATTAAAAATTTATTTGGGGTATTTTTAAAATTAAAAATTTATTTGGAATGATTTTTGAGGCATTTTTAAACTTAAAATTTATTTGATGGGTGGTGGTGTTGGTGGGTTAATTTAAAAAAAAATACTCCAAATAAATTATTTCAAAAATATCCCAAATAAATTTTTAATTTTAAAGATGCCCCAAAAATTACCCCAAATAAATTTTTAATTTGAAAAATGCCCCAAAAAATACATCAAATAATTTTAAAATTTAAAAATACCCCAAAAAATTACCCCAAATAAATTTTTATTTTAAAAATGCCACCAAAATTACCCCAAATAAATTTTAATTTTGAAAATGCCCCAAAAAATTATCCCAAATAAATTTTTAATTTTAAAAATGCCCCAAAAAATTATCACAAATAAATTTTTAATTTTAAAAAGCCTCAAAAATACCCAAAATAAAATTTTAATTCTAAAAATGCCCCAAAAAATTTTTAATTTTAAAAATGCCCCAAAAAATTATCCCAAATAAATTTTTAATTTTAAAAATGTCATAGAAAATTATCCCAAATAAATTTTTAATTTGGATGGAAGGGGAGAGGAGGGTGGGAGGAGAGGAGAGGGAGGGGAGGAGGGAAAGAGAGGGAGGGAGAGAGAAGGAGGGAGGGAGAGGAGGTGGTGGGTAGGTGGTGGTGGTGGGTGGGTTGGGGTGGGAAGAAGAGATAATTTTATTTTGTATGTATAAGTTGTTTTTGAAATATTTGTTTGGATTGGTGTTTTTGGGATTGTTTTTTGTTGGTGTATTACTGTAGCATTTAAGATGTGAAAAACAATTTTTCAAAAACAGGTTAAAAAATAAAGAATCCAAATGGACCCCTTCTTTTTGTGCAGTAAACATCACAAACATCCTCTTGAAGATGGGGCTTCTACAAAGTCTAGAATTTTCAGTTACAAGAAATGGCACTGAACCTGGATTTCTTTGAAGAAGTGTAGCACAGTAGTCCCTTAATCTTGCATATTGCTTTGACTGTGACCCTTTGACTGCTTCCTCTGCCTTCTCCTTTGCTCTATACATTTGAGAGTTTGTACAGTTGATCTTATACTTCTTCTTAATGCTTTTCTTGAACCCTTTCACTTTCATACTATGATGGTCAGAAATATCCTCCATGAACATTTTAGACAGCCACCTGGAATTTGCACTGTTGTTCTTGTAAGACCATGGACATTCATGGGGCAAGCCTTTAATGGACTTCACTTGGAGGGTAACTTTGCTTCCATTATGGCCACTAGCATATATTCTCCATCCACAGTTATTAGCACATATAGCTGTAGCTCTTTCTTTATCATTCTTAGTGAATGTAACTTCAAACCCATTTAGAATCGAATACATTCTAACCGCAGCTCTAAATTCATAAATGTTTGTGAAAATTTTGCCCACAGTTAACTCAGGATCTTTCAAATCCCTTTCCATGTTAAACTCAGGAAATTCATGCTCCCTAGCTTCATCATTTGAATCATAAATTGGTTTTAGTATTTCATCATCACTAACATCTTCATTATCAACCATTTTCCCTTTCTCTTTTGATTCAATATATGCATTATATTCTTCACCAATCAAATCCACATATTTACCATAATCAGGTTGTTTTAGTTGACAATTTGCTACACCACCATCCTCTCCTATATCACCTACAGGGTCACATGCATCATTTAGATCATCCCCATCGAGGAAAAAATCAAAGTCAGAGTCATTTTCATATTCATCTTCCCTCGGACTATCTCTCTCACCATTATATGAAGCATTTTTACTATCACTTGCAACCTCATCATCTAAGGGATATTCGGCATTGGGGTTATGATTTTGTTCACCATCAATCTTAGCATTGTTTTCTAAAATAATTTCATCAGCATTCTTATTTTGTTCAGGGATATGACCAACATATAATTGTATAATACTTTGAGTTCTATTTTCCACAAACATTTCTAGAAGTCTCTGATCACTGTTTAATAGCCTAATACCAACTTGAAGGTCAAGACTTCCAATCCTATAATACGCTGATGTTTCATGTGGGATGTCAGCCTCTTGAAAAGCATCTCTTAGATCAATCATGGACATAAAATCAGGATCAATATCATCGAAATTATCAACTTTTCCCCCTACATATTGTAAATTTGGTACATGGGCAAAGTGACCTCCGTGATGAACCTTTAAAACGTAGGTTTTAAAATCCATTTTCTTGTAATCACATAGACGAAATTGCAACATTTCAATGCATGCAAATATAATGTAAAGCATACAAATTTTACTATCTCACACAAAAAACCCTAATTTTGTCTAACACATAACTAACAGGATAAACAAATAGTGTAGCAAATTAATAATTAAAAAAGACAAAAGGTGCTAACCCCCATCCTTTTCACCTCCACCCAACAACGACAAAGCAAGAAAACAAAGGACCACAGCAAGTCCATTATTTAAACAGTAAGTTGTCTGCCACATTGAAGGCTATTAAGCCATTAAAAAACCAATTCCCTACTATTGCTATTTCTAAAAAAGTTTAAAAACTAAGAATTTCTTAGATTCAAAAAAAAAACCTGAAAAGTTGAACCTACAATTTGCTACGATCTGCTGCGATTTGCTTCCACAATCTTCGATTTTTTCTTCAATTTCTTGTGCACTTTCAGCTGTAGGTTTACTTCATTTGTTCCGTTCAAAATTGTAGCAAATTTTGCAGTTCTTTCGGTTTTGCTAGGGTTTGGTGTAAAAGTGGTGCGAAAAAGGGAGAAAGCTGCGAGAAAGGAAGAAACTAAATGAGAGAAAAGAAAAAGGGGATTTTTGTCTCCCTAATTTCTTTTCTTTTTTTTTCCATCACATGTGGCGTCCAAATTCAACCAGGAGAAAGTGTAAGACAAGGGTAATGTGGTCTGTTCATTTTTTCTTAAAGGTATTAGTGTCTTTTCGCTTTTCTGTTTATTACTGTTTGAGTTTATCGTCAAAATTGGGGATAGACTGAGAAAACGTTGGGGGGTAAATTGAGAAACAGTTCAAACGTAAAGGGGATAAAGTGCGATTAACCCATTATTCAATCCGGATCTCTACCACAGACCTTTGACTTCTTCAATTGCCAGACATTCTTTTGTCCTTCTGGTCTTTATTTCCTTTTTGATTTTCCTTTTTTTGGGCAGGATCATAGCTTTGAGGATTATTTTGAACCATTAAAAATTTGGTTTGCACAGATTTTTCTTTTATTTTATAGACATCATTATTTTTGCATTAATAGTCTTAAAATTCAAACTCTATAACTTTGAGTTGACTATGGCAAACATGAATGATGTGTTTGATAAACTAAAATCTAAACTTTAAAGTTTGAAGTCTAAATCCGCACTGAATTGTTAGTTACCAAATTTGATACATATGATTTTAGCCCACATTAAATAATAATTTAATAACTTATCACTTATTTTTCAAAACAAGTTTTGTATGGAAATTTTAGTGACACTTAATTAATTCAAATATTCTATTTTTAGTTATTAAATGCGTCTGAACATATTAAAATCTAAATCTATTAAATTTAAGTGCCGAATTGGGATTTAACAAGTCAAAATGAATGATCTTGCCTTACTCCACGCAATGAATTGAAATTTGTGATTATTTTGCACGCAATGTTATGGACGCCAGAAGCATGATCTATAAAACTCTACAAACAAGAATGATAGAGGATGAAAACCCTCAACTGAAACCAATGTTATACTTGCACCTATAAGGAGGCAAAGATGTTTACAACTTTATAAACTTAACCAGCAAGAGTAAAACAAAAACAACTTCTTACATATTTTTGGTGTGTTTACCATGTTTTACTGAGGCTGTCCTTTTCTTGTCTAAACTGATTTCTATATGAATAAAAAGAATTTTGCTTAAAAAAATTTCTTACTGTTATGAAATAATTAAAGATATGGATGTCCATTTGTATTTTCTAAAAGATTGATACATGAATTTCCCTACCAAAGTCATTCGTGTATTGATGTATCCTCTCATAGTTCATTAGTTCATTTATAGAACTACTAAATTCATGTATGGATATTAAATAGGATTCATATAGGATTCATATACCTTAATCTTAGATTGTCTATAAATAGAGGCATCCTAACTTTTCTCTTGTAATGAGAACAACTTTTGAGCAATTGAATTATTAATAGAATAATCCTCTATCCTCTCTACTTCTTACCTCTACTCTACCATTCCAATATCTACTTTTACTAGTTTATTATTATTAGTTTCACAACACGTTATCAGCACGAGTCTTTACCAATAAATAAACATAAATCACAAGTCTCTACTATTGAAGCATATATGAATTACAAATATCTGTCATTGAACAATTATGATACACAAACTCTACTTTTGGAAAAAAATGAAAAGCATGAAACTCTACCAAAACTCTATTGGTGTTGGATCAACTGTTAGACACTCCCTTGGGTAATTTTTGACAAACTTTTGAGGTAATATTTCTTACTTTTAATTCATTTCACTTGTCTTATCACTAACCTGTGAGTACAAGTGTTTGCCATGGAATAATCATTCAACACGAGCATATACTTTTAGGACAATTTTTGAGATAATATTTATTCTATTCAATTCTATTAATTTATCTTTATTATTAAAAGAATTATTTATTATGGATATATGTTAAAATACATCCTAATGAAAATGGGTTTTGGAGGCATCATTAGTGAAAAAAAATGGTGCTTAAGGATCCACTTGTCGTTTGATATAAAAAAATCTGACCACTCAAAATGATCACTTTTATAAAAGTCTGATATGATAAATTTACCTAAAGTTGCAAGTTTTTAAATTAATTAGTAAATATATTCTGCAATGTTTAGAATTACTTCTCAATCAAGATTGTATGAAAAAAATATCACTGATATGAATATGTTGAAAATAAATTCTGCATATTTCATTTCTCGAATATACTCATTGAGAGAATGGATTTGAGAAGTATTTTGAACTTCGTTACATGTCTTTTTTTGGCTAATAAAATAATGAATTATTGAATCTAATCTAATGGTTCTAGTCCATTCCTTGAATTGAATGTGACTAACTTCTAACCATAATCGTGATTATGAATGCAACCAAGGTAAATATCTATCATGACTTCAATAGAATCACCACCTAAAGTAGGATAATGACAGGAAAGAACAGGAAAAGAAGGATCCTAGAAATAAATACTATTTACATATTATGAAAGATCATTGATTCCATATATGCCAGATGGTTAAATAACTTATTGACATTTATTAAACATTATAAACAAACACCTTAAAAGTGCAAATTAATGGTGTGATTAATAATGGTAATACCCATATTTTCTTCCTGAAGAAGAAATTGATGTCAAATACCCAATATTTACTTAGAATTTTTTTGTTATTTTATTATTTTTGAATCTTTTATGCAATTTCCTTTATAAGTTATGCCATTTATGAAATTTATTCACTTTTATTTGTTAAATTTTTTCATTGTTTCTTCCTGAAGAAGAATATTTTCTTTACTATTTATTCTTGAAGAAGAATGGTCTCTTTATTATTTCTTCCTAAAGAAGGATAAATTATGGTGATGACAATATGTGTCTCGTTGATAGTACTACTCCACATACTATATTCCTATTTGGAAATAGAAGAGACAGACACAATTGATAGTAGTACTAAATTAATCAATAGACTTGGAAGAGTCACTACTATATTTCTTCCTGAAGGAGAAAAGTTTATCATAAACAATGCACTATTCTCCAAGTTTTTGAAAAAATTATTGAATTTTAATGATATCCACCGAAATTGATATCATATCGAGACACTAAATAAGACAATAATAAATATCATAATTAGAATTAAGTGAGATAAATGTTGATTATACCATCAAAACCATTCAAGGAAGAAATGGTTATTGATATAGTTGTTTTCATTCTCATTTGGTTCATAATCAATATCACCACTTATAATAAATCAGAAATTTACTGATTCCAATGAATTTATAATTTGCATGATTTTAAGAATCAACAAGTATTTATACATACCCTCTTTCTACTATTTGTGGCTCCAATAGAAATTTGAAAATCTATGTCAAGTATAAATCACCCCTTATAATTTAACATCATGAAGTATTGATATGGGTGATTTATTTATAGAATGATTTATTGATATTGTACACTTTCCAACATTAGGAGAAGGAAATGATCAACCAAAAGGAAATTATATGAAAAATATTATTGAATTTCCTTGATCCTCATACCAAATAATGTGAATTGGAAATTCAATAGACTATTTATTTGTAGTAAATCATAAATCAATTGTCAGATATATTTATCAATTCTAGAAGAGTTATTGAATTGAATATTCTGCAGGAAATTCTATAGTCAAAATTGATATTCCTGAAGGACATATATAAGTACAACAAATGAATTTAAGGCCAGCATACTAAAATATGGCACTTTAATTTCAAATATTTTTGGAGGTGAAATAGATGTCATGATAAAATTCAATCTCCTAAAGAGGTCGCTTCTGAAGAGCTAACTCCTAAAGAGTTTACTCCTGAAGAGAATGGATTATAGAAAATTTGAAATTGGAAACTAAATAAAAAGAAGTTACACATTATGTAACACTTAATATTGTGAAAGAAAATGAGGATCATGAAAATATGTCGATTGATGAATGTTGGAGAAGAAATGATTGGCCAAAATGAAACGATGTGATCGAATCTAAGTTAAATTCACTAGCAAAAGAAAAGTTTTTGGACATGTAGTCCAAACACCTGAAGATGTAAAGTCAGTGGGATATAAGTGGGTATTAAAAGAAATGAGAAAAATGAAATTGTGAAAAATATATTAAGGCTCATAACCCAAAGATTCTCACAAAGACTTGGATTTGATTATGACAAAATGTATTCACCTGTGGTGGATCTGATCACATTTAGATATCTTGTGAGTTTAGCAGTTCATGAAAAGTTCGATATACGTCTAATGGACATAGTCACTACTTATTTATATGGGAAACTTGATAATGATATTTAGATGAGAATCTCTGAAGGATTTGACATGCCTAAAGCATGTAAATCAAATTCTAAAGACATTTATTCTATTAAATTATGAAGGTCTTTATATGAGTTTAAATAGTCGGGACGTATGTGGTATAACCAACTCAATGAATGTTTGATTAAAAAAAGGTTATATCAATGACCCAATATGTCCATTTATTTTTTTAAAAAAAAGGTGAAATTTTGTGATAATTGCGGTATATGTTGATGATCTTAATCTAATTGGAACTATTGAAGAGCTCCAAAAAGTTGTTGAATATTTGACGAAAGAATTTGAGATCAAAAATTTTGGAAAGACAAAATTTTGTCTTGATTTACAAATTGTGCGTTTGGAAGGTGAAATTTTTATCCACCAAACTACTTATAATCAGAAGATATTAAAGCAATTTTATATGGATAAAACAAATATATTAAGTACCCCAATGGTCGCTAGACCACTTGATCCTAATAAGGGTCCTTTTAGACTAGGAGAAGAAGCTGAAGAGTTATTTGGTCTTGAAGTGCTATATCTCAGTGCAACTAGAGCACTACTGTATCTTGCTAATTATACAATGCCAGATATATCATTTGCAATGAATTTATTAGCAAGATTTAGTTTCTCACCTACAAGACGATATTGGAACATGTCTTTCATTATTTCCAAGGAACAATTGATCTTGACTTATTTTATTTAAAAAAAAATATACACCTGAATTGATTGATTATGCTGATGTTGGGTATTTATCTGACCCACATAATGCAAGGTCCTAGATTGATTATCTATTTACATGTGGTGGTACAACTATTTCATGACAATAAACAAAGCAATCAATAGTTGCCACTTCTTCGAATCATGCTAAAATGATAGCAATTCATGAGGCGAGTCGAGATTGTTTTTGGCTAAGATCAATGGTCCACTACATCCGAAAGAGTTGTGGATTATCCTCCAACTGTATTATATGAGAATAATGTAGTTTGTATAGCTCAATTCAATTGAAAGGAGGATATGTTAAAGGAGATAGGACAAAACAAATTTCACCAAAATTCTTCTTTACTCATGATTTATAAAAGAATGGTAAAATTTATGTACAACAAATCTGATCAAATAATAATTTGATAGATTTATTTACCAAGGCATTACCGACCACAACGTTTGAAAATTTGGTGAAAAATATTGGAATGTATTGGTTAAAAGATCTCAAATCATGTTTGAATCAGTGGGAGAAATCAATACACAAGAATAGTATATTCTTTTTCCTTCACTAGAGTTTTTGTCCTACTAGATTTTTCCCTAATAAGATTTTAACAAGGTATATTTTTTGTATAATGAACATTCAAGGGAAGTGTTATGAAATAATTAAAGATATGGATGTCCATTCATATTCTCTGGAAGATTGATACATGAAATCTGTCACAAGATTCATTAGTACATTGATGAATATTCTCATAGTTTGTTAGTTCATTTATAGACCTACTAAGTTCATGTATTTGAAATACTAAATTCATGTATGGATATTAAATAGAGTTCATATACATTTGATTTTAGATTACCCATAAATAGAGGCATCTTAACTTTTCTCTTGTAATGAGAAAAACTTTTGAGTAATTGAATTAATAGAATAATCCTCTATTCTTGCTACTTCTTGGCTTTACTCTACTATTCCGATATCTACTTTTACTAGTCTATTATTATTAGTTTCACAACACTTACATGTTTTTTAGAAGTAATTCTGTGGTGATACCTACATTGGTTATCTTAGTGAACACAATTATAGTACTATTACACATATCTTTTTATAAAGTATAATTGCGAGTCGTAATTGCAAGTCCTTAAGCCTACATAAATCTACAAATATGCAAAGATATTAATGTATTGAGAAAATTGTTAATATGCAAAGATGTTACAATACAAAGAGTTTCCCGCATAAATTCTTGAGTCTTGAAAAAATTGTGATAGAATTTGACAGGTGTCAAAATAGATTCAGATTATTAATGGTTCCATCTAAATGGTTCATGGATGGTTCATGGTTATAAATGGATTGGATTTAAATGCAAATGGTTTTCCAATTATGCAGTAACAATTCATTTAATATAACACATACTCGTTTCTTACCTTTTTTTTTCTCTTCTCCTGTTCAATTTTTTCCCCTTCATAATGCTTTTTAGTAATTCTCTTCCTTGATTCTTCTCCTTCCTTCGTTAGAGCTGATTTCCATCTCAAGCTCTCAATAAAGCTCACCAAAATACTGCCATCCTTTTAATCAATCCTCAATTTAGCACAAAACTACGATAGAAAAATTGCATGAATTAGAAATATGTGACGTGCATATTCCTGAGTAGTTACCGGTACAAACGAACACCTCAAGCGCATAAAAATTTTTTTTTTTTGGGGTGTTTCTCTTTTGTTCTTATATATATAAAATTTGGGGTCTGTCATTTTTATTTTTTTGTGCCATTTTCATTAGATTTTTATAAATGGATTCGGATGGATTACATGGATCATCCTAAGAAAGAGTGGTTTTATTTTTTTATTCTTTTATTTTTTTTGTGTAAGTGGGAGGTCTCAAACTCCAAATCTTTCACTCCCCTCCTTTCACCATACCACCCAATCCATCCCCCTCCTTTCACCATACCACCCAATCCATCCCCAAAACAAATTGGGTTTATTTGAACAACAATTTGTGTCCATGTATGTTGGTAAATCCAAAACTATTTAAGGGAGGTGGATATGGAGAGTTAAATGAATTTGGATGGGAATTGTCACCTTTTGAATTCGTCAAAATATATTGAAACTTATATAATTAATTATATCTGCCACGCGTCCAAAAAGATCCACAATTTTTCCCTATAAAAAGAAACCCTGGCCAGTCTACTTTCTCATATCTTTCTTTTGTAAACCTCTTGAAAGCAGTCTTCTTCCAATTTCCCCTAACTATATCCCTACCATTTAGCAACAAAAGCATTATGACTACTGTCCTGAGTTTACTTGTGCTGTTTTTGCTTAGTCTTAGGATCTCGGGTACATCTCAATCTCTCCAGCTGTTCCTTGTTTGTTTCCATGAATCATATGTGCTTGCAAATGACTATTAATTTAATTAATCTCCGTTTTCCCCTCCTTTTTTTCACTAGTTTTAAACATGTAGGTGTAATGAAATATATGGAGTGTACAGTCTGCAGGTAAATACGTAGCATTTGACGCAGACCACTATAGACAATTAGCACTTTCTTTTATTTATACTTTTTTCTTCATGCATTTTATACCAACTGATGAAGATTTAGTCTCAATCTAGATTGTTTTAAACTGTGCAATGCATCATACTTGCATCTTTACAATTGCAAATGGATGATATTTGATTGGGAGTGGAGACTCATCCTTCATTCATGTCTGCACTTGCAACATCATATTAAGATCCTTCTGAAGTCTGTAGTGGTTAATAGACGAAGAATCCTTGCTTACACAGTCCCAATTGTTATTTCCATTAGTAGTCTTTTGGAAAGAGCAAAACACTACTTGATTTCATAGCTGGTTCAAGTGGTGAGTAGAAGTGCATGTTCAATATACATTATTACATTGTATTTTTTTATTTCTTTTACAAAGTAATGTAACTGCTTTATTTTTCTTTTTTTATAATGATCTGAATTATTTTTATTGTATCATCCGTGATTGAACATTTTCTATAACATTCATACATGAAAAAAAAAAATTTGCACATCTCAAGTTTTTAGCGAAGGAAAATGAAATTTACATGCCCCTCAAATGAAAATTTCGTGCTATGAAATAGTGAAGAGGGCATGTATGGGGAAAAAAAGCGTGTGGATGTACAATTCACAAACAAGTGAGAGAGTGAATGTGATACAATCCATATCTCTTAGAATTCACCACTTTGATTTGAACTCTTAAGTGATTGAACAGCCGTCCTTCAATTTTTGTGCAGGGGAACAATCTATAGGCGTCTCTTATGGGCTAAATGGCAACAATCTACCCTCAAAACGGGACGTTATCAATCTTTACAATCGAAATGGCATCCACAGAATGCGAATTTATGCCCCAGTCCCTGAAGTTCTCAATGCTCTAAGAGGAACCAATATAGAACTTCTAGTTGGTGTTGCCAATGAAGAAATTCAATCCATTGCCACAAATGCTTCAGCAGCTGCAAATTGGGTTCAAAAGAACATCAAAAATTACTCTCCAGCTGTGAAGTTCAGGTACATATCAGTTGGAAATGAAGTATCATTAAGTTCTAGCATTGCACAATATGTTGGTCCAGCCATGGAAAATATACAGAATGCATTAGCATCAGCAGGTCTTCAGAACCAAATCAAGGTTTCAACATCAATACCTGCAAGTCTGCTAAGCATTTCTTATCCTCCTTCACAAGGATCATTCTCAAATGAGGCGAAACCCTTCATTGAACCTATAATTAATCTTCTACTCCAAAACAATGCACCATTGCTAGTCAACGTGTACCCCTACTTCAGCTATATTGGAGATCCAGTCGACATTTCACTCGATTATGCATTATTCAGCTCACCAAGAACTGTTGTTCACGATGGCGCATTTGGATATCAAAACATTTTTGATGCAACTTTGGATGCTCATTATTCAGCTCTAGAAAAAGAAGGTGGCTCTAATGTGAGCATTGTTGTATCTGAAACTGGTTGGCCATCTGATGGAAATCCTCCCGCTGCTTCATCTGCACATGCAGGCACTTACTATAGGAATGTGATCAGCCATGTTAAGAGTGGAAGAGGGACTCCAAGAAGGCCTGGAAGAGGTATAGAAACTTATCTGTTTGCCATGTTTGATGAAAACCAGAAGCCTGGAGCAGAGACAGAAAGGCATTTTGGCCTCTTTTTTCCAAATCAAAAGCCAAAGTATGGAATTACTTTCAACTAATTCAAGTGCCAAACATGACTAGACCACATGTAGTACGAAAATGATTTTACATATTTATCTGATCAAGAGCATGGGATAAGAAAGAGATTATTTTCCTAGACTTGTCTATGATAATATTTCCATTCCTTTTGTTTCATTTCTTTTGTTCATTTCTTTTGTTTTTTCACTAAGGAACTGTCTTAAACCAAAAAACAAAGTAGCAAAAAAGATACTAAGCTATTTTGATTGGAGAAATTTTTATCTAATCAGCTATAGTGATTGAAATCAATTATTAATTCCTTTTCAGTGAGGAAATTTTGTTCAGTCAACAGTAAGAACTTCAAATTAATTATTCAAATCTGAGTCATGTACTTATAATGCTCATTTCGTTTATCTCAATTACTTGATTACTTTTCCTTTTTCTACCCTTCAAAAGGCAACATTTAACATGCTAAGAGGAAAAGCCACATAATAAAGGCTTGGCGAATAGAATAAGAGGCGGATGTATATGTATTTTAATGGGGGCGCGTGCCTCCACTGACCCAATTAAGTTGCCTACAATGTGTTTGTGATGTTTTTTGAAATCCTGTTTGTGCATCTAAAACGCTAAAACTACTAGTGTAACTTGACAAAAGCAGGTAACCTTCAGCAGGTAACCTTCATTGAATTGCTGAAGGTTGTCAAGCATTGTGGAGCTTAGCTCGAGAGATTGTTTAGGTTGCTGTATTCGCTATATCTGTTTTACTCAGTCCTTTTTCTATTGAGTAAGGCTAGAACCAATGCGTATTATAGTTTCGGCCATGTGCGGATGGACGACAATACGTGACTAAGCGTTGGGCCACTAATTAAATAAATTTTGTGCTTCAAAGTAAAATGGGGAAGATCCACATACAGGGGCCGATTATTTCATGGATCGGTTATGATGATTGGCAAGGAGGTTGAGGAGAAGATAGGGAAAATTTTGTCAGTTTGAGAACAACTAGTAGGAGCAACTACTACGCAGTACTAAGCATACCTAGCACTAGCTAAGCATACCGAGCAGTTGTTGCTAGACCAATGAAAAAGTTGAATGTGGGCATACGAGGATCCCATTTGATTTCATTTAATATGTCAAATGGACTCCACTTAACATGTGAATTAACAAGTGGGATCATTATATATTTACCTGAAAATTTTCTAGCGCTCCTAAATTGATTATTAGGCATGCCTTACAGTTGCTCTATACCCTATACTGACATAAAAAAATTTGAGATAGATAGGAAATGAGCAAGGTTGGTTCACTTGTCAAATTTTTGAACAACAGACTTTGTATCTTGAAAGGATTAAATTGCAAGTACGAAGGAAAGCATATTTTGCGAGAGAAGGGACACACAATCATCATTGACAAAAGGCATTCTAACTTAAAACTAAGCGCTATTTGATAACTCAAATTAACAGTACAATAAATCCTGTTTGATAACTCAACTTAATATTTAAATTTAATGAGATCAGAATTTAATATTCAATATGTTCGATGTGTTTGATAATAAAAGTATAACATTTTAATTAATTAAGTGGTTTTGAATTATCTAATCAAAGTTGTTCCAAATAATAAGTGATAAGTTGTTCACTTATCAGTTAATGCAGAATACACTCATATATTAAAATTAAGATTTCAATACTTAGCAATTTGATAACTTGATTGTTTCAAATTTCAAATTTTAAGATTCAGATTCCAAATTTAACAAACATACCCCAAATTACTAACTCATAGCTATTAGATATAGGAGGCAAAATACCGATACAAAGAACTTAGTGGTCAAAGTGCATCAAATGTTGGCATATTAAATCAACCTCAAAATTAGAAGTTTCCATATTGTTATTTAGTAGTATTTTAGTAGCACTATTAGAGTAAATTATGTTAACAAAATATATCATGTGTGCTTATTGGTATATTGCACATATTATTTCTCTTCTCCCACACATAATTTTATCTATGTAAATTGCCTCCCCATATACATTGGTTTTATCAAATTTATCTCGTGTATCTTTTTATGAATTTTTTGGTTTCTATAACAAACACCTAATTTTTGTGGGGCTAAGTATATCTAAGCGTAGCATTGGTTAAAATTTTCTGGTGGATTGTCTAGAGAATTCAAGTGTGTAAGATTCTTAATTCGACTATTTTAATAATCTCATGTTGTTTCTCTTTTGTTATTGGTTAATCTCAATTTTTGACAAATTTCATCCTCAAATAGTAAATAATGGAAAAATGCTAGCTCCGTTTGGATACCTATTTTTGACTTGTTTTTGAAAAATTTGTATTTCACATCCTAAATATTACACTAATACACCAACCAAAAACAATCCTAAAAACACCAATTCAAACAAATATTTCAAAAACAACTCACATATAAAAAAAAAAATATATCCCTTCTTCTTTCACCCTCCCTCCACCACCACCAATACCACTAATTGCCACCCCTACCACCACTACCTCCTCTCTCTCTCTCTCTCTCTCTCTCTCTCCCCCTCCCCTCCCTCCTCCTTACTCCTCTCCTCTCCTCCTTTTTTTTTTCTCTTATCTTTTCTCTCTTCTCCCTCTCTCTTTCTCCCCCTCGTGACCAGGAGGGGAAGGGTAGAGGGGTTGCAGAGAGGAGGAGGATGGAGTGGGAGAAAGAGAGTGTGGGAGGAGAGCAATGTTTTAAAACTCGAACCGGTGGGGGGGCGGTTCAAGTTCGACCGGCCGGTTTTTTTTTTTCCCTTTCTTCTCCTGGTTCCCAAGTCTCAAACACTTCAGCAATCAGCTATTTGTGACACTTTACTACATTTCATACATTTGCTTGTTAGTTGATAATTAAGTGAATCATTGTTATACATTTTTTTCCCATAAATTCATTTTGCACATAAATACATAATCAACTACAATCCAAATGCTAGCCAAATGACAAAAACACAAGAAATAAATGAAAGTACACATTGAATATCATCTTTCAAAAAAGGTTCATAAAAAGTCCCAACAAGTCTAACATTTGATTATCATCAACTTCATAATTAAATTTAAAACTATGCTTAAAACCAACGGTTCCAAGGACAAACTTTCTTCATTATCTCATTGGTCAATGGTCATCACAAGGTCCCAAGCATATATGTGAACATCACCATCTTGACAACTTCATCAATTCAACCTAACAAAAAAAAAAAAAAACAAAAGATCAATTCAAATGTACAAGTCTAATTGCAATATTGCATCAAATTGAAACAAATATGGTTATAAAATTGTCTTATTTAAAACAAAACAAGGACTTTTTACAAAAGAAAAGAAACAAAATATTCCAAAGAGAGGTGAAAAGCAGAACATAACATATCATAAAAATAATATTACCTCGATAAATTTATACAAGAGAGTATGACCTAGATTTAAATCTTTCATTCAAAATAAACTTCTATGTCAATTGCTATAGTATGTTATGGTACAGGGCATCAACCACTAGGGCAGTACTCAATCTCCATATGAAAAGCTATTGTCCCTTGAATAAGCATTTCCATCAAAATCCAATAAACAAAAAACCTATACTTTGTCACTGAAAATTCCAAGTTAAGACAAAAACTAAAGCTTTATTTTGCCAAAGCTTTTCGCTCCAACAATAACATTTGGATCTCTACAACCAAATTAGTTTATCATTTTGCCAAGTATGGTCAGATTACAAGTGTGACGACCCACCTCTCCCTAGGGCGAACCCTAGAGTGTCAGTGGCCGCCTGCCTAACTCTCGCCAGGACTCACTCACTCAAACAATCATATAACTTATCAAACTAACACTTTGCACATAATAATAAAAGTACAATCCCTTATAAATTCATAACCCCCAAAATACAAAACCATAGTACATAAAACATCCATCCTTACAGACAAGTTCCATTATACAAGAGTTCTCAACATTCATAATTCCAAATTCTCCAAAAATATCAAAACAAGAGTAACCCTAATCTTAAGGGTTGGTATCTTCATCGGGGATCTCATATCCTGTTAAGGAAAACAAATATAAAGGGTGAGCTAAAAACCCGTGAGTTCCCAAAAACATGCAATTCACATAACACATAAGGACTTTCACTTAATAAATTGCACTTGAGATTAAATCATACAAGAAAGCATTTAACAACACAAGTTTGGATACAGGGACTCTCAGGAGCCAAGATCCACGTCGCTTGTCCACGAATCAGGTAGTTGACACTCCGTCAACTGTCACTATTACCATGTAGAACTCCACTTTCCTTCACTCCTCCAAACCTCCACCGGCCCGGAATCCAAACACTTTAAAACACTTTGAAACACTTTGAAACACTTCACTTTGTTTGAGTACTCTCCATTAAGGACAAGTCCATATGCCAAGTCCAGAGTACATTTCATTTCAATTCATTTCATTGGGCATCACTGGTTGGTTGCTCTTTTGGAGACAGGTTCGGTTCCAGAACCAAGTCTCAAGCATATTGCACTGGTCTATAACACTGGTTTGATGCTCTTTTCGGAGACTGGTCCATAAGCCAAGTCTCGAGCATATAGCACTGGTCTGAGTCACTGGGTTTTGTGACATTTAAATAACCCTATGGCTCTTCCCTTTTTCCTCGACCTAGGCCTAGCCCCCGGATCGAGTCGAAGGGTTCACCGATAGGTCTCAGGAATTTCCTGACCTTTTCAAACACATGCAATCACTATATAACACTGTAACAATCAATCACTACACTAAACTTTCACTTTCATTCACTTCAAAGAGCTTTCACAATTGTTTTCACTCAGACAAGAGTAAGTGCGATAAAGTACACACTACCCCATCTGAGAGTTCAAAACCATGTTTCACTGTATAATCACTACATTAATCACAATTGCAATCATTTCATTTAAACACATAATAAGCATGGAAACTCACTGAAGTAATAAGGTTCGGCTTCCACGTAGGGGTCAAATTCACTTTCGTCCACACCCTCTAAACAAGTGAAAACACTAGTTGAGATTTTACTCCTTCACTCATTAATTAAAACAATTCACTTTCACTTTTTAGTTTTCAATCAATGTTTTTTCCAAAATCCCCTCGAGGAAAAGCTTTCATATCACATGATATCGTATTTCAAATATCTCTTTGAAAATCACTTAATCATTCCAAATACAATGTTTCATCGACGTACTCCCTGAGCGCTACTTTCACATATTTCTTTAATAAAACATTTAGGTGAGGTTTATCACCTCAAAATCACTTTTATTGCAAAACTCAACACTTTCTCTTAGACAATACTTTAATATTAATATAGAACACTTCATGCCAAGCCATTATATTCAAAATCCCTAGAATTTGACCAAAATATAGTAAAACCCTCAAATTCAATCAAATGGCACTTTTCATTCGAATTTCATGAAAAACTTCACTTTTCACCTTTTAAATTTCAAACATTCCCTCACACACACACACACACACACACGAATGAACAATACACATGTTTTTCTCATAAGAAAACTCTTCAAGAACAATCACAACATTTCAAAATCAAACATTAAAATTACTAAGCATGGTTTTGGCCATCACATACATTTTTCCTTCAAATTTTTCAACAACCGAAACCCTAATTTCTAACCATATCATGACAAATTCACAAATATCATTGAAAGCCACAATCAGGTCCTCAAGTCCGCTACCTAGAGGTCACCTCAAGTTCGCTACTTAGGTTGGGATTTCAAGAGTCCAACTTCATCTTTTCAGATGAGATCATTATACCAATATCAACCATAGATCTAAGCTATTTAACACTAATAAAGCTATATCTAGTAGATTTAGAGCTTATACCTCTGGATCAACACGATCCAACAAGATCAAGGATGATCTTGTGAGTTCCACTTCCCAAAGTTGCTTCCAAGCCTAGCAACCTTCACAAGCTTCGATCTTAGCCCTTGATCTACAAGCTTTGTTGGTGTTTTCCCATAAAATTCCAAGATCAATTTCAAGGTTCACCACAAGCTCACTTTTTCTTCTTTTCTTCTCTCAAATTTTCAGATATCTCCCCTCCTTCTCTCACTCACTCACGGCTGCCAAGGAAGAGATGATCAAGCCCAAAGTTCTTCAATCAAATCTCACAGTTCAAGTTGATGGATGATCAAGAAGATGAAAGCTCAAACCTCAAGTTTTTTCCTCCCTTTTTCCCCAAGAAAAATCGGACCAGCTCCTCTCTCTCTTCCCTCTCACTCGGCTGCAAGAAATGGTGGGGATGATGGTCTTCAATGGTGGTTGAAGCTTGAAGGAAGCAAGGATGAAGAATGAAGAAGATGAAGTTGGCAAACCCTCTCTCTCTCTTCCATGAAGCTCTTGGCTGCTCCCTCTCTCTCTACTCCCAAATTGCAGCTGAAAAGTGAGCTCCAAGTTTGCCAAGAAAGTCAAGGTTTCAAGGGACAAAAAGTGCCTTTTTCCAAGTTTTAAGGAAAGGCACTTTTTGGACGCTTTATGTCGTGTCACACGCGATAGTCCAACTTACACTGTTTTACTCCATTCCAACACTGTCTAACCTTCATAATATTTCCATAATATCACTACATATGCTCGATTTCAATTCCAAATCACTATTCATGCGTCGGAACAATTTTTAACGCTAATTTTTGGCCAAAACCACACACCGGCAAACAATTCATATAAAATTTTCTAAATTGGAAAAGAATCACTTTAAACATCTATTCACTCATATTTCAATGTTTAGACACAATACAAATAATATTATGCATTTTTAGAATAAAATTCAAATTTTTGAGGCCTTCACAACAAGGGCATTAAAATATTGCTTCCACTAAAGACAAGATTTCAACTTTCATCATAAAAATCTATTCACTACTACGTCTCTTCCAAAGTTTGCCCAATTATATCTTAGAAATGTTTTCAAATCATAGCCATCCCTATATAGCTTTACATATATATGTATACAAGAGTATAGCCAAAAACTCCATAACTTGCATTGTTCATGCCAATAAGCATATGCATTGCACTAGATTGCTCTTCCCTCACAAATAAAAAGTAAAAATAACAAATGCAAGAATAGGAAAAAAATAGAAGGGGTCAAATCTGAGTATTAAAAGGAAAAAACATGTTATAATACCAATCATTATCTTGATCACCATCTAAAAGACGCCTACGTTGAAATGCTTCCAAGTCAACATCGTCCCCAACTTCATCTTCATCATCTAAATAAACAAATGTCACAACAATGAGGGACTCGTTCATACTTAAAAGAAAATTCAAAACTAAAAAATACGCTCTTAGCACCTCAAATTGAAAGTAAAAAAAAATTATTATAATGTTAAAATTTAAAAATTAAAACTAACCATTAATTGGATGGGAATCATCTTTAGGAAGTTCTTCAAGTTCTTCCACCAAAATAGCCACACCCAAATACAAGAAAAAAAATAGACTTTCTCATACACGGTGTCCTCTGAATACATGATCTCACTTAGAGAAACAATCCCACCGTCATCACCGCCTCCCCCCGGTCAACCACAAAAAGAAGCCCTATTCAGCCACTAATTTGAAGTGTAAGCATTTCTCTGCAAGAAACAAGTCATCTACATCGGTAAATTGCTCCATCCTATATGTGCTCTCACGATGCTGTTAACCTCATGTTTTGGCTTTTGCTTCCAAGATGCAGATGTTGATATGTCATGCATGTCCACATCAACCAAAAGCATTTCCGTATGTTTGTCTCAGGACATTCATGTTATATTCATCATTTCTTGCACAACATGCTGCCTAATTAGTCCAGGAAGTTTTAGCTATCTCTTCTGAATGCCAATGATACCCATATTCCTCGCCTTAATTATTTCACCTTACCCAAACTAGTCTAAAATTTATTGCCAGAATTATAAAGACACACAAAAAAATATGCATATCATTTTTGGCCACTCTATAAGGTTAAAATTGAGTAAATAAAATTGGGTAATGGCACCCAAATCCCATTTCATTTGATAGCGGAAAGAAATGTCATATAAAATCAAATGCAAACAGGAAAATGCCAAAGAAGAGCAAAGTATTTTACTCAATGTAAACCAATTCTTCAATTACCACTTAGTAATAGTATCTCCCATACATATACAAGAATATACACATCTGATACCTTGGAATTCTACGGATGGTGACACTCTTCACAGGGATCTCATCTTCTGGAGGAATGGTCAACAAATTCTTCACGTAAAATTCAAGAAAATAATATATTGGAAAAAATTTGAGGCTTAGCTGCTTAGGAAGAAAAAATTGAAAAAAACAAAACAAAAGAGAGGATAGATGAAGTGTTGGAGATGACGGCAGAAAATGGGAAAAGAAGAAGAAGAGGTCCGATAGTCTGTAGGGTTTTTTTCCTTTTATTTGGCTCTTTTATATTTTAATCACTTATTTTGACCAGTCAATATTTGGAGTCAAAACCCCCCGGTCAGCGGTTCACACGGTTCACAACGGTTCATAGGGTTTAAACGGTTCTTTGTGGTTTTTAACTAATATTCGGCTTTTATATAGGACCGACGGTGGCAAGGCCTGTTTGCGGTTCGACCAGTCGAATCGGCTAGTCCGGTCCGATCCTGAAAACATTGGAGGAGAGAGAGAGAGAGGGAAGAGGAGGAGGAGGGAAAGGAGTGGCAGGGAAGGGAGGGGGAGAAAGAGAGAGGGAAGAGAGAGATAGAGAGGAGGAGGAGGAGGGAAAGTGGTGGTGGTGGGAAGGGATTTAATTTTTAAAAAATATCCCAAATAAATTTTAAATTTTAAGAATACCCCCAAATATAACTCTAAAAAACACTCTAAAAAATAGTCCAAAGATATCTATAGTAATTCTATTTCACATTCCAAATGTTACAGTAGTGTTTTTGAAAAACACCCCAAAAATAATTAATCCAAAAACATCTATAGTAAATGTATTTTACATTCCAAATGCTATAATAGTATTTTTGAAAAACATTTCCAAAAACAACTAATCCAAATGGAATCCAAGTTTTCATCTTCAAAATTTGGGTTATGGACACATTTCATTCTCAAACAATTGTATCCAAGTCACTTACTACCAATGAAAAGATAGAATCAACAATATAGCCAACACATAGTTTGAGGACAAAATGTATTCATGACCCCAAATTTGGGGATAGAAATTGATGTTCTCTTTTGAGGATGAAATTGGTTAAAAAATTGATAGTTTAGATACCAAATGACAAATGTGTTATGCCAAAAAGTTCGAGAACGAAAAGTGTCCATAACTCAAAGTTTAAAGATGAAAACTGGCTTTTCTCTAGGGGTGAGCAAACATACTTGAAAACCTGTGGGATTCGACTCGATTGGCTTTGAAAAATAGGGTATCCGATTCACATTATTTGTTTGATCAAAGAGGGTCGAGTACTCGCTTATATTTGGGACGGATTAGGATCACAGGATTAAAAACTCGGATACTCGACCCACTGGTATATATTTATTTTTATTTTTATATTTTATATACATATACAAAATATTATTTTTACAACTAATTAAGTATTTTTATTAAACAAATTATATGCCAAGTATGAGAGCTATTATTTGTTTACAAGATTTATTTGTAGAGGTCATGATGTTATTTCTTTTAAAAAAATATTTAATTAATATAGAATATGTATAAAAAAGGGCATTGCTTATAACAATTTTTATTTACTTTTGAATTCATTTATTTTTCTTCTTACTGTATTCTTTTTGCATGTTTATCTCTCAGTATGAGACCTTTTTCTTTTGTGTAAAATTTATATTGAGTGTCGGATGAATATGTAGAATATAAAAATAAATAATTATAAATTAGTTTTTAAAAAAAATTAAATGATGAGAGGGGCAGGGCGGGTACCGCAAAGTCGATCTGCTTTTAGCGGTACCCGATAATCAGGTATCTATTAATATGCGGGGCAGGTTAGGGTCAAAAAATCTTGGATCGGGTTAGCCAAATGCCTTATGAGGTAGGCAACCGATCCGTGCCCATCCCTACTTTTCATGGAAAAAAAGTTTTCTTCATTTTGCCTTGTTTATTGAAAGATGGGGCAGTTTATATATAATTAATTCGATGATTTTTCGAAAGGCAGCGGGCAATTTGATAGAAAACCACCTGTCTCTTTCTCCATTTATGCAATTTGGGATTTCAAATTGCCCTAGGGATATTCAGAAGCCATCTTGCCAGAGCTGTATCCTGTGAATTATCATCAATAGCTACACCGTTTTTCTTTTTTCTTATTTCATGAATTGTTTTTTTATTGTCTTCACTTATTAGTTGTGTACCCTTGTAAAATTAGTTTGACATGACGCCAGTCAAATTTTCAAATAATAAGCACTTCGAAGGGTATGTTCACCTACAGAAGAAGGAAATTTTTTATGATATGTAAGCTTAGGAGAGATTTTGTATTGTGTTTTAGTACGAGATGCGTAGTTGTTTGGATTGTAATTAAGTTGGTTTAAATTATTATGAACACTTGGTAGTGTCAGAGAGTTAGTTTTTTGTTATCGTTACATTAACTGAGGTTTGGGAGGTTTAGAAGAATTTTTGGGTTAAGTTACTATAAACACTTGGTAGCGTCAGAGGTTTGAGAGGTTTAGAAGGATTATGCTAGTTTGTTGTATCATTAAACTAACTGAGGTTTGTGAGGTTTTTAGGTTGGATTAAGTTATTATGAACACTTGATAGCGTCAGAGTTTTGGGAACTTTACAAGGATTAGATTAGTTTGTTGTTAACATTAAACTAACTAAGGTTCGGGAAGTTTAGAAGGATTAGGTTGGGTTAAGTACTTATGAACACTGTTGGGAGGTTTAAAAGGATTACATTGGGTTAAACTATTATAAACTCTTGGCAGCGTTAGAGAGAGTGGGATAGCGGAATAGGAAGTAAGACAGGGCAGCGTCAGAGAGAGTGGGACAAGAAGTGAGACAGAAAATCCAGTGCGCACTTTTTCCTCCTGTACCACCCAAGCCATCCATACCTCCTCCTATTATTATTATTATTATTATTATTATTATTATTATTATTATTTTGTAAGTAGGAGGACTCAAAATCTAGATCTTTCACTTGCACTCGTTTCCGTTGAACCACTGAACCCATTATTCCTTTTTCAACATTCTTTATTTTTATTATTATTATTTGTGTAAGTGAAAAGTTTCGAATCCCAAATCTCTTACTTACTTTCATTTTCCCTGCACTATCCAACCCATCCCCACAAAGAAAAAAAAGGTAATTTGTTTGAACAACCATTAGTATTCATGTATATTTATTGGTAAAATCCAAAACCATTTAAGTGAGGTGGATATAGATAGTTAAATGAATTTGGATGAGAATTGTCACCTTCTGAATTCGTCAACATATACTGAAACTTATATAATTAATTATATCTGCCACTTGTCTGAAAACGATCCACAATTTTTCCCTATAAGAAGGACCCTGGCCAGTCTACTCTTTCATATCTTTCTTTTGTAAACCTCTTGAGGTTATCTTCTTTCAGTTTCCCCAAACTATATTCCCTACCATCTAGCAGCAAAGGCATGATGGCTACTGTTCTGACTTTACTTGTGCTGTTTTTGCTAAGTCTTACGATCTCGGGTAGATCTCAACCTCTCTAGCTATTCCTTGTTTGTTTCCATGAATCATATGTGCATGCAAATAACTATTATTTTAATTAATCTCCTCTCTCTCTCTCTCTCTCTCTCTCTCTCTCTCTCTCGCTCTTTACTAGTTTTAAACATGTAGGTGCAATGAAATATATATAGTGCAGAGTCTGCAAGTGAATATGTAGCATATGACATAGACCACTTTAGACAATTGACCCTTGCCTTTCGTTTATATTATTTTCTTCATGCATCTCATACTAATTAATGAAAAATTAATCTATTTTTTGATAGAAAATAAAAAATTTCATTAATCTGAAATAATGTCCACAGCAAAGTGTGGTAACAATAAAATCTGGAGGAATGTCCCTCCATATACCATCATCAGAAATGGAACAAGTATGTCTAGTAAAATAATGAGTAACGTTATTCAACTTTCTAGGCACCCATGTTCAGCAAAATAAGTCTAAATTGTTTTAAACTGTGCAATGCATCATAATTACATCTTTACAGCTGCAACTGGATGATATTTGATTGGGAGTTGAGACTCATCGATCCATCATTCATGTCTACGCTTGAAACTCCGTATTAGATCCTTCAATGTTTGTAGTAGTTATTAGATAAAGAATCTTTGCTTTCACAGTGGTTATCTCCATTAGGTTTTAGAAAGAGCAAAATACTACTTGATATCATAGCTGATTCAAGTATTGACCGGCGAGTAGAAGTGCATTTCCAATATAAAATATTACATTGTATTTAACCATTTTGATTTCTTTTACAAACTAATATAACTGCTTTAAATTTTTGTTTTTTTTAAATAATGATCTCTAGTTTTTTTTTTTTTTTTTATTGTACCATCCGTGATTGAACAATTTCTGGAACGTTCATGGGCTTAGTAATTTCTTAATCATGATAGGTATCACTATGCAGTATTGCACATCTCAAGTTTTTAGCCGAGGAAAATGAAATTTAGATACACCTTAAAGGAAAATTTTGTGCTATGAAACAGTAAAAAGGCATGTAGAGAAAAAAGTGTGTGAATATACGATTCACAAACAAATGAGAAAGTGAATGGGACAGAATTCATATCTCCTAGGATTCAATACTTTGATTTGAACTCTTAAGTGATTGAACAGCCATCCTTCAATTTTTGTGCAGAGGAACAATCTATAGGCGTCTCTTACGGGCTAAACGGCAACAATCTACCCTCAAAACAAGATGTTATCAATCTTTACAATCGAAATGGCATCCACAGAATGCGAATTTATGCCCCAGTCCCTGAAGTTCTCAATGCTCTGAGAGGAACCAATATAGAACTTCTTGTTGGTGTTGCCAATGAAGAAATTCAATCCATTGCCACCATTCCTTCAGCAGCTGCAAATTGGGTTCAAAAGAACATCAAAAATTACTCACCAGCTGTGAAGTTCAGGTACATATCGGTTGGAAATGAAGTATCATTAAGTTCTAGCATTGCACAATATGTTGGTCCAGCCATGGAAAATATACAGAATGCATTAGCATCAGCAGGTCTTCAGAACCAAATCAAGGTTTCAACATCAATACCTGCAAGTCTGCTAAGCATTTCTTATCCTCCCTCACAAGGATCATATTCAAATGAGGCGAAACCCTTTATTAAACCTATAATTCTTCTTCTACTCCAAAACAATGCGCCATTGCTAGTCAATGTGTACCCCTACTTCAGCTATATTGGTGATCCAGTCCACATTTCATTGGATTATGCATTATTCACCTCACCAGGAGTCGTTGTTCGAGATGGCCCATTTGGATATCAAAACATTTTCGATGCAACTTTGGATGCTCATTATTCAGCTCTAGAAAAAGAAGGTGGCTCTAATGTAAGCATTGTTGTATCTGAAACTGGTTGGCCATCTGATGGAAATCCTCCCGCTGCTTCATCTGCACATGCAGGCACTTACTATAGGAATGTGATTAGGCATGTTAAGAGTGGAAAAGGGACTCCAAGAAGGCCTGGAAGAGGTATAGAAACTTATCTGTTTGCCATGTTTGATGAAAACCAAAAGCCTGGAGCAGAGACAGAAAGGCATTTTGGCCTCTTTTTTCCAAATCAACAGCCTAAGTATGGAATTAATTTCAGCTAATTCAAGTGTCAAACATGGCCAGACTACATGTGATATGAAAAAGATTTCACATATTTATCTGATCAAGAGCATGGAATAAGAAAGAGATTATTTTCCTTGACTTGTCTATGATAATATTTCCTTTCCTTTTCTTTCATTTCTTCTGTTTTTTCACTAAGGAACTGTCTTAAACCAAAAAACAAAGTAGAAAAAGGATACTAAGCTATTTCGATTGTTGAAATTTTTGTCTAATCGGCCATAGTAATTGAAATCAATTATCAATTCCTTTTCAGTGAGGAAATTTTTTTCACTCAACAGTAAGAACTTCAAATTAATTATTGAAATCTGAGTTATGTGGTTATCATGCTCATTTTCGTTTATTTCTGTTATTTGATTACTTTATTTTTTTCTCCACTCCAAAAGGCAACATTTAATATGCTAAGAGGAAAGGCCACATGAAGGTCAGGGGAAGAGAAGAAGACAAGGATGTATGTGTATTTTAATGGGGGCATATGCCTCCACTGGCCCAATTAAATTCATATGATGTGTTTATTATGTTTTTGAAATTTCTATTTGTGCAGCCGGTAAAATTGTGTACGGGCAGAATAGCTATTAGCGTAACGTGACAAAAGAAGGTACGAAATGAACAAAAAAAGGCATTGGACATGTAGTTCTAATGCCTCTTTAAGTTCTTTTCCATTGGAAACAAAATTTCACCTGTCAGAATCAGAAAGAATCAGACAGAGACGATGCAAGAGGAGGGGAAAAAAGGGAAAAATATCAGTTGTATCCCCAAAAATTGGGTCTAAATTTTTTGGCATAATACATTTAATACCTGAAATATCAATTGTTGATGAATTTCATCCTCAAATGGTAAATTAATAGGAAAATGCCAGTTTTCATCCCCAAATTTGGGCCACGGACACATCTTGTCCTCAAATAACTGCATCCAAGTCAATTACTACCAATATAAGATAGAAGCGACAGTATACCTAACATAATTTGAGAATAAAATGTGTCAATGGCCCAAAATTTGGGGATAAAAGCCAGCTTTTTTCCATTCGAATTGATAATTTAGATACCAAATGTTTTGTGCTAAAAAGTTTGAGGACGAAATGTATCCATGGCCCAAAATTTGGAGATGAAAACTGTTTCTCCTAAAAAAGAGTTTTCTTTGTTTTGTCATGTTTGTTAAAAGATGAGGCGGTTTATATATAATTAATTCAACGATTTTTCCAAAGGTAGCGGGCAATTTGGTAGAAAACCAGCGGTCTCTTTCTCCGCTTCTGCAATTTGGGATTTCAAATTCCCTTGGGATATTGTCAGAGGAGAAGCCATCTTGCTAGAGTTGTATCCTGAGAATTACCACCACTACACCCTCCTTTTTTTCTTATTTCTTAAATTCTTTTTTTTAATTGTTTTCTCTTATTAGTTGTGTACCTTGCGGATATTGTCAAAGGCTGTTTATGGATATTCAAGTATGTTAAAATTACCACTCACCTCTTAAATTGCAATACTTTTGCAATTAGCAAAAATTTACCTTTTTGGTAGGATAATAACACTAGGTCCACTTCTTTTTTGGTGCTCTTATAGGATAGCAAATAGACTGCCCACTAAGTTAAGGCCTTTACATATTTACAATAGAAAATAAGATGCTTTCGGACACCCACAAACAAAGGAAGACGAGCAAAAATGCCTCACCAAAATTTACTGGAAGCGGAAGTCTTACCGTGCATGATATTAAATTAATTTGGATAACTAAGTCTATCTTGCATATCAGAAACGTATACTCTCGAAGCAATTACTATTGTGTAAGTAGAAGAATAAATTGTATAATAATATATAAGATTTTAAACAGAGATTAGAACAAAAAATAGCGTCCTATTGGTTATTAAAATAAAGTTTCGTACCTATTAGTTATTGGTGGATCCAGATGCATACTACAATATACTATTCATCTCAAATATAAATTTTAGTTTTTTTTAACAAATATTAGATGCATCAAAGCTGTTAGTATAAAAATCTTAGTTAGTCTAGGAAGCATTGCTGTCGGTTATTCATCATCACTCAATCCGGATCTCTATCATAGATAGAGCTATTAATTGAACTGAGCAGCTCGAAATCTTGAATGAGCTAGACTCGACAAGGCTCGAGCTCGGCTCGTTTATTTTAATAAACAAGCCGAGTTCTATTTCAAAAAATACTCGACAAATAAACGAACCAAATTAAACTCGACTCGTTCCTTAGTCAAGTAGCTCGATTAGGCTCGTTAGTGAGGATATATTTGCCATTTCACATTAGATTTATTAATTTTTATCATTTCACAAAATATAAATTTTCAAGCTTGAGCTCAAACTCGTGTGAGCTCGACTCGTTTATGATTAACGAGTCCAGTTCGAGCTTGAGCTCGAGCCACTTATCCCTTTTATTAAGTCGAGTTCGATCAAATTTCAAAACTCGTTAACTTAAACGAGCAAGCTCGAGGTTGGCTCGATAAAGGCTCGAGTCGAGTTCAAAAATCTAATACTTGACTCGACTCGGCTCGATTAACAGCTTCATAGGCCTTTGACTTCAGACATTCTTTTATCCTTCCGGTCTTTATTTGCTTTTTATTTTCTTTTTTTTTAAGGTGAGGATTGCAGCTTTGAGGATTATTCTGTACCATTAAAACTTTGGTTTGCACATTTTTTGCTTTTATTTTATAGACATCATTATTTTTGCATTAATATTTCCAAATTTTAAATGCTATAACTATGAGTTGAGCATGGCAAACATCAAGGTTGCATTTGATAAAATTGAAATCTAAAATTTAAAGTCTAAAATTTAAACCCGTATTGAATTTTTACGTACTAAATTTGATATATATGAATGTATGATAAGTGAATAACTGATCACTTATTTTTTTAGAGTAAGTTTTGTTTTAAAAATTTAGTGCCATTTAATTAATTTGAATATTCTATCTTTTGTTATCAACGTATCTAGACATGTTACAATTTGAACCTATTAAATTTAAGTGTTAAATTGGATTATTAAACAGGACTGAAGTGGATGATCTTGTCTTGTGTTGGAAATTGATGACTGAGTTGCAAGCAATGTTATGGAGACCAAAAGCATGATCTATAAAACTCCACAAATAACAATGATAGCGGATGAAAACCCTCAACTAAAACCAGTGGCGGAGTCAAGACTCTAGAGTTAGGGGAGTCAATCTTCGAAAGCACATGAAATGTAGCAATAGTTAAAATCAACAAAAGTGAACGTAAAACATGCATATTTTGCTTAAAAAAATGTTTTTGAATTTAAATTATGCTCAAATATAGCAATAAAAATCACTCTATTAATTTGAGTTTGAAAAAGTCAAAAAATTTTAACATCCATAGTTTTAACACTTCTAAATTATTTTGTTTTTGTGGGCACTTAAAAAAAGTGACAAATAGGGAGTAATTTTATAAATTTCTAAACTTCCAAAACCTTAAAAATAATTTCTCAAAGTTGATGGCAATGTACTAAAAAGAGAAATTTGTAGACTTTTTTTTTGGCACTTAAAAAAAAGAAAATTCTATAAATTTAACTTTGAGGGCTTTAACCTCTCACAAATAAAGGTAAAATTAATCAATACATTTTTTAAGTTACATTTCTAACTCTATATATATATTATATTCTTTAAGTCAATTTATTTATTAAATATAAAATTCTCTAATTTATATATAAAGTCATAAATTACCAAAATTTTTTATATACTATTTTGATTATATATATATAATTTCTCCAGTTGAAGTTGAGTGGGTTCAATATAAGGCAAAGAAATTTACAACTTTATAAACTTAGACCGACAAGTGTAAAACAATAACAACTTCTTGCATATGTTCGTGTGTTTACCTTGTTTTACAAGGCTGCCCTCTTGATGTTTAAACTGATATGAATAAAAAGAATATCGCTAAAAAGCAAAATTTTCTTACATATTTTTCAGAAGTAGATTTGTGGCAATACCAATATTGGTTATCTTAGTGGAGAAAGTATAATTAAGAGTCATAATTGCAAGTCCTTAAGCCTACCTATAAATATACAAATATACAAGATATTAATGTATTAAGAAAATTGTTAATATGCAAAAATGTTACTATACAAAGAGTTTCCCGCTTAAATTCTTGAGTTTTGCGAAAAGGCAAGAGTTAATGCCACAGCAAAAATAATTAAAATACCAATATTACCCTCTAAAAGTCAACCTAAACATTTCCAAGGTTCATGGTCCCAACTCCCAACTTCCCCAGCTTATAATACTTTCAGAGCTCCCTCGCAGCTTCCCAACAGCCCCCCAAAAAAAAAACAAACAAACAAACAGGCAAAAAAAAAAAAACAAAAAACACAGGGTCGACTAAGAATCCCTCTCAAAGCCACAGATCCCATTGCACCATTTTTTTTTTTTTTACTCTTTTGCCGGTTTACCTTTCAACCTCCCTTCTATGGGAAGACGGGGTTGAATTAAGGATGGTAAATTTTTAAATGACTATATGAAACTCCATGAGTAATTCTCAAATTCCTTAATAGAGCGGTGTGGCAAAAAAGCCAACCCTTGATTCATCAGACAACTAGTCAGATTGACGAAAAAGCGAGCTGGGAATAATTCATCTGCCATGGAATTTCCTGAGCTTTTATCTATACTTGCTTCCAATCAACTTGATTGAGTTTTTATCCGTACTATTCAAATGGTTTTTTCAACTCTTATTGGTACTTGCTTCTGATATCGGATTTGGCTCATTTATAATTTATTCAAGTTTGAATTTGTTATTTCTGGTTTATTCTATTTAAAAATTGGGCTGCTTAAGTTTTGTTAGTCCAATGAGACTCCTTACAAGAAAAAAAAGAAAGGAGGGAAGAAAGGAACTATGAGTACTCCATGCCATAAGCAGAAAGATGAGATATGATAATGGTAGAAAACGATCGAGAGAATAAAATTTGAGGCTAACCACATTCTACCAGTAGTGGAAAGACCGGGAGAAGATAATATGTGAAGGAGGTAGAGGATCCAATCTAAAACAAAAATTAGATAATTTAATAGATTAAACAGAAAAGAGAAAAACCCGTGGAGAAAGGCAAATGATTTTGAACTAAGTTGGGTTGAGAACTGAGAAAAGAGAAGTTGCCTTAGTTGCAGACTTGGGGATGGGGATGGACACATTAGGTAGAGAGAAAAAAGTTAATGTATTGTTGGCTGGGAAAGCATTGACGCGGGTTGGAATTGTGAAGGGGTGTTTTTGGCATTTGAGTGGATACAGCAGTGGTATTAAAATTCTGACTCTGGCGATATCGTCTGCCGTGAGAAAATTGTGATAGAATTTGATAGGTGGCAAAATAGATACCTAGATCAACATTACAAAATTCTCATAAAGCTAATTATCATACTCCCGTGCTCACAGGTGGACAAAATTTCTCCAAGTCAAAGAAAGCACACAAATTAGCTAAATTTAACCAAATTCACCAAATAATCACATGTCTATGATCCATACAACATCAAAAATCATAAAAAAACCTCAACAAGTGCAATAAGATTCATCAAACTTCACAATTATGAGAAGCACAAAATTGCCAAAAAGATAGGAAATATTCACAAATGGCAAAAGTTAAATAACAAAATTTGGTGAAGCAGTGTTACCTCAAACTTGTTAGGTGATGATTAGAGATGAAAAAGATGCGAAAATCCCCAAGAAATTCACTCCTATTTGGCCTCAATTAAAAAATCAAGAACATGAAACCCTAACTCTCTTGAAGTTCAAATTCAACTCTAGAGTTGTTTTTGAAAGATTTGAAGCCATGAAAGCCACTCTATAAAATGTGCGAAATGATTTGGTGAAATTTGTTTGAAGATTTAATGGTGAAAAATCAAAGTCTACCCTTGGTATGTGTTTTGAAGTGTAGTGTGCATGAGGTTGAAGGAGACAAAGAGGAAGAATGGAGAATCCACACACGGATTGCTCTTTTAAGTCTTCCATCTGATCAAAATGCTGTCTGGATTCAGTTGCTGGATTCTAGTCCGTAGCTAAAAAAAATTTGCTGTTTTGTGACCTTTATATCCAGCTGGTATTCGGCCAGATTCATGGCCGAATTGTTGGCAGGTTCTGCAATTTCTGCAAAATTGATTCGCTTCAATTCTGATGACTTCCACAACCACAACCCAACCAGTTTCAAGTTCAACGCATGTATCAAATGCAAAATCACCTTGTGGCTCAAAAAGTGCTTCATTCTTGACAAATAATACTTAATAATAGAAGATTAAACACTTGATTTTTCAAATCATAGATTACATGAACTAGATAAATGAATCAAATGAACATGAAAAACTTCCTTTTTGCATCATTGATTGCCATTTTTCACTTGTAGTGAATTGCATCTACCCTTGAGGTTGCACCCTACAAAATACATATAAACACAAATTAAACAATTTAAACATAGCGTTTCTTTATAGTCATTAGCTTGACTATGTGACCTCATTTTTCAAGGAGGTTTCATTAATGAATAATCCACCATTAGAGGGCACGGTGGATCAATAAAAAGTGGCTCAATAGCAAAAGCCACATAATCAAATAATATGAGAGATGGAAGTGGCATATCTTTTCCAAGTATTTCATGGATATTAACATGAATTACCACCACTTGAGAACTTACCAAAGAAATGTCCACATGAATTTCTTGTGAAGTAATGTCTTCAAAATCTACGCGTTCAACACACTCCTCAAGAGGGTTTATATATACATCATTCAAGTGTTCCTCTTGAGATTCACAATTCATTTCAAAAACTTTATTGAGTGAAGTGGACATTTCCTCATTCAAACACAAATTAAGTTCATCATTCTTATCAAAATGCAATTCACTTTTACATACAACATTTCTACCATTCATAACAGAGTCAGCTTGCATATTATTAGAAGAAATAACTTCACACAAATCATGCAATTGGCCTTGTTCTCTACTAAAGTGTGAGACTATTCATCTAATCTATCCTCAATCAAAGCAAAAAATTTGGATATCACATTAGCTAGTTTTTCAATAGCCAACTCCCAAGGTTATCTAGATCCGTAAGCTACTCTTTCAATAGCTAATTTCCATGATGGCTTGATTTCATGTTGGACACATTGGGATTGAACATCACCATAAAAACATGTAGAATCATTATATATACATTGATTATCCCAACCACAAATATAAGAATTATCATAATTGGGATCATATTGATCAAAGTAAGGATTGCAATGCTCAAATTCAACACAATAACTCATATTTGCGCTTGTATACACTCATAAGTTGCATGATAATCTCCACACAAGTTACAAATCACATGATAAAAATTAAAAGCATTGACATTCCTCTTTTGTTGAAGCATATTTGTAATGGTGTCCATTCAAATTTTTAGCATTATATAATCGAGATTAGCCTTTAAGCTCCTTAAACCATCTTCAAAAGACATACCTTTGGATACCTTTTGGTTACCTCTATTCATGGAGTTTTGCACATGGTAACAGTCCATTGCCGAGCTTCTATTTCTCATGCATTATCCTCCCATTTGAATCATCTTTCTTGAATCCCTAAACATACTTTCAAACCAACTTAAAATCACATTTAGCCAAGAAAAATAGGTGAGTAGACTTATACAAAAAAAAAAAAAAAAAACAAGAGACAAAAAACACATAAGACTAACAAAACTTAAAACATGCACAAGTAACTAGATTTAACAAACACACAAGACTAGACTTAGACAAAACATCAAACATAAGATATGTAATAAATACAACTAAAATGTCTAAACTAATAAAGTCACTCTTCACGCCGATATTGCTACAAATCTTTCTCAGTGACGGCACCGAAAACTTAACCAGCGTGGGGCATGCATACAAAGTTAACCTCAATCCATAGTCAAGTTTTATATTTATAAATTCCTAAATACCCTACACGTAATTTTCTGCAAATATGTCAAGATTGAATATAGGGTATTAAAGGTTGAACCTATAAGGAAAAATGGACAATTACTAGCACTATTAAATTTTCTCGATTATTTAAACGATCAACAAATTGAATGAAATAAAACTAAGCTAAAATACGTAAGAAAATAACAACTAAAATCTCCTTAGTTCATGATATCCCTCACTACTCATACAAGTGCTACTCTTGGATCATTGAACACTATTATCTCGCCTAACTATAGCATAATTTCTATATGTATGTGAAACCTACTATCGTAGTGAATTATCTATAGCTATAACTAATTCATATCTACTCTCATGATTATGAAATTAGCTATAGGTTCATTAGCTTCTATGAAATTACTTGAAACAAGTCACAATGGCCACAAAAGTGTACCTCTACTCTCATGAGTGTACTCCCTAGGTTTAGCACTTCCATGAACTAGTGTTAAATTCTAATTTTCATTACAAATCTAACACCTTGAAATAATCACAATTAATGGCCAGTCAATTATGATTATAAGAACAAAAGTGCTAAATAATTTGGTTAAGATAATAGCATCAAATAACCAGAAATCAATACAAACAATCATAGAAAGTTCAACCAAAACTCAAGGCATAAACTTTAGAAAAAGATGACAAACATAAAATCCCAACTTTTATTACAACCAAACAAGAAATCCAATACAAAAGAGAAAGTGATAGGAGAGATATCACCCATGTTACATGAGATAAAACTCTCCATTTTTGCTCCTCAATCTTCATCCAAGTTTAGCTACAAACACAAGAGAAGATGAACTAATGAAGCTAAATTACTTACTACACTAACCTAAACTAGAGAACTAAGAAACTAGCCAAGTTTTATATTTTTATGATGTTTTTCTTCCACCTTCCAAGCTCTCCTTATTCTTGCTCAAAATATGTTAATATAGAAAGGAAAAAGGTTCAAAGCCACATTCTAGAGCTTCCTTTTTAGCAGAAAATTTTCCTTTGATGTACTAAGAAAAGGTATGAAATAATTGAACAAGTTGAGCAAGTTGAGCCACCATATCTAAGCAAAATCTAGCTAGGAATCTGGCCAGCAGCTGACCTGATTGGATGGCCAGATTAATGCTCTATTTTTGACAAGAAAATTGACCTCTGGCCAGTATCTAGACAGGAATCCGATCACAGATTAATGTGCAAATATCTCCATGAATAAAGCCGAACCAACTCTTGTACAAAAAATGAAAGTTGTTGTCTTTGAATTAGCATTTCAAAAGTCAAGAATCAGGTCATTTGCATGTCTGGATGCTGAGTTATGCTCAAAATACTAAAGACTAGTCGGGAAGCATCGTAGCAGAAATGTGCTCCAGTAATTTGGACATTTGGTTTTGAAAATGTGAGAACCATATTTTGATGTCTCACAAGAATTGCAGCACTTCCTTTTAGGTTTAAAATGGCTCAAGAATCATCTCAATCGGAGTTTTGTAGCTCAAGTTATAGCCAAAGTGCCAAAATGTGTTATGTCATCCAATCATTTTTCTCCTTGTTTCTTCATTGCATTGTTACTTGCATTTCAGGTCCATTTGAAATACATTTCAAATCATCAAGTTTCATCCATATATCTTTTCATTTCATTCCAATTAATGATTGAATCATTAAAAGCTATAAAAACATGATGTTGCACCACACAAGTCCATAGAAATGCAAAATTCATCACATAAATCACAAATTATAAAATTGAACTAAAATCCTAGTTAAATTTAAAACACATATAAATGTGCACACAAAAGTATGCAAAACAAGCATTTATCAATATAAAATCATATAGGAGTAAAGTGGATATTTTGAAATGTTAGAATAATTATGTGACAATAGTTGAAACCATAGGGGGTTATTAATAATTTTTCATATAATTTGTTAGTGGAGACGGCAATGAAGTTTTTGTTGACCATGCCAAGTGGATGGCCTTGTCTGGCACGATATGTAAATCACTCGATTAAATTCTCTAGTCAAATATTCAAAATTGCGTCCATAAGTCGGCAAAGAATTTTATTACAATGCACTTAAATGGGTAAGAATCTATAATTGTTAACTAGAATGTATGGATTGATATGACAAATTTATGAACATAAACAACAAGCTCAAAACAATCGTAATTTCTTAAATATCTTTGAGTTAGTGCAGTTACATATTTTGTAGAGAATAATTTTAACTATATTTTGCGTGAGTCCTTAAGCCAAATTAAATCTTGAATTTTCTAGATTCATTGCATAAATTGTCCACTAGGGATCACAAGCCTGACTATCAGTTGCATCTCTTGTGCAACCACTTAAGACTTGCCAATTTGAATCCTTCAGTCTTGAGAAAACTGTGCTAGAATTTGTCAATTTATTGGACTGAGACGTATTGACTGGACAGCTCAATTAATTATGTCTGCCATCAGTCTGAAATCGAAAAATTTTCCCTATGAGAAGAACCTTGGCCACTCCATTCTTTTATATCTTTCTTTGCAAATCTTTCGAGTGCTAATTTCTTCTAATTTTCTGTTCTATATTCTGCCTCATTTATCAACAAAAATACAATGATAAGTCTTCTAACTTTGCTTGGGGTTTTTTTGCTTAGCCTCAGATTCATAGGTATATCTCAACCACTCTACAATTTCCATGCATCAAATGTGTATGGAAATCACTAGCTATCATCTTATCTTGGTAGCAATGAATTTCTTGATGTTACTCTCTCTCTCTCTCTCTCTGTGTCTCTGTTTTTTTTTTTTTTTTTTTAACTCATAGGTGTATTTAAATACATAAACTCAGGATTAATTAGCAAGTGAAAATGTACAGCACATCAACTGGACCACATTACCCAAGTACACATTTCCTTTATATTATTCTCTTCATGCATGTCATAACTAATGAAGATGCAATCTCAATGTTAAGAGTGTTTTAAAGAGTGCAATATTTGCAAATGCGTGATGTTTGATGTGAGACTAATCACTCATGCCTACATCTGCAACTTCAGAGATTTAGAACCTTAAAAAATTTTAAGTGGTAATTAGACGAAGAATCTTTTGTTAACACTGTGGGAATGTTATCTCCATTAGGTAGTAGAACAAAAAATGTTACATTCTATTTAACCATTTTGATTTGTTTTACAATTAATAAAAAAGAATGCGGCACAATCCAAATCTCCCAATTCTATACTTACTATTTGAACTCCCAAGTGAATTCAACAGCTATGCATCAATTTTTATGCAGGGGTACAATCTATAGGCGTCTGCAATGGGCTCAATGGCGACAATCTACCATCTAGTCAGGAAGTTATAAATCTCTACAATCAAAATGGCATCCAAAGAATGAGAATTTATTCTCCAGACCCACAAGTCCTCAATGGTCTAAGAGGAACCAATATAGAACTTCTAGTCGATGTTGCCAATGAAGACATTAAAGCCCTTGTAACCGATCCTTCAGCTGCTGCAAATTGGGTTCAGAACAACATACAAGGTTACTCAGCAGATGTGAAGTTCAGATATATAGCAGTAGGAAATGAGGTACCATTAAGTTCTAGCACTGTTCAATATGTTGGTCCAGCCATGGAAAATATACAAAATGCATTAAGATCAGCAGGTCTGCAGGACCAAATCAAGGTCTCAACATCAATATCTGCAGGTCTGCTAGGGATTTCTTATCCTCCCTCACAAGGCTCATTCTCGAACGAGGCTAGACCATTTATTACATCTATAATTAATCTTCTAGTCCAAAATAATGCACCATTGCTCGTCAATGTATACCCCTACTTCAGCTACATTGGTGATGAAGCCGACATTTCACTCGATTATGCATTATTCACCTCACAAGGAGTAGTTGTCCAAGACGGTTCGTTTGGATATCAAAATATTTTTGATGCAATATTGGATGCTCATTATTCAGCTCTAGAAAAAGAAGGTGGTTCTAATGTGGAGATTGTCGTATCCGAAACTGGCTGGCCATCTGATGGGAACCCGCCTGCTGCATCAACTGAAAATGCAGGCACATACTATAGGAATGTTATTAGCCATGTAAACAGTGGACAAGGCACTCCAAGAAGGCCTGGAAGAGGTATAGAAACTTATCTGTTTGTCATGTTCGATGAAAACCAAAAGCCTGGAGCGGAGACAGAAAGACATTTTGGCCTCTTTTTCCAAATCAGCAGCCTAAGTATGGAATTGGTTTTAACTAATTCACCTGTCATACAACGTATTAGAGTAAACATACTTTGAAAGTTTATCCTGTATTTATCATACTAAGGATGTAATACTTCATGAGGAAATTGAGGAAAGAGTGCAAAAGTTCCCTGGCAATAAAAGCTCCATAAACTATTGAGAGTTTACGGCAAGAGCATGGAATAAGAAATAAATTTATTTTATTGTTTTGGTCTTTTTCCTTAAGTACGTTGTTGATTGGATCTTAGTTTCCAAACTAGGATATCAATGTCGATGATATTTTATATTTCTTTCTTTTTTTTTTTTTTTTTTTGGTGCTATCTCGCTGAAAAACCATGTTCTAACTTTAACCATAATTTACTAGTATCATCTAGTATGTAGGGCTTGTTGTCATATGGTTTAAATTTTGTGAAAGTTTGATTATAGAACTTAATTATAGTGAGTAATTAGAATCAGCTAAAGTTGGGCTTCTGTGGATTCTAAGTTTTACATCTCCTGGCTATTGAAATGTTTAGAATCTAAATGTAAAATCTAGGGGCGTTCAAAGTGAATAGGAAAATCGAGAAACTGGACAACGACCCTACCCAATTAAGAAAAATAGGGTACCAAAACCGATTTTCATGTGTGGTTTCTATAGGGATTCGGGTCGATATAGATACGGGGTGGATTGTGTTTTATGATCCAATTCAGACGGAAGATTACACTTGGTGTTGTTTGATAAAGCTAAAATTAATAGAGGAAGACATGAGAGTTGAGACTATTTTATCAAATATTGATTCTGGGATCATGTACTTTATTATTTGGACAAATATGAGATTATTTTGCATATTTAGGCAGCATTTACATCCATGTAGATATAAACTGAAAAAAAAGAGAGGATAGAAACACCATCAACTAGCGTACCAATGAATAATTGAGAAGTGCTATTGTCAATTATTTTGGTTTTTTAAATTAAACCAAGGTTATAAACCATTTTCCTTTGGAATATTTCTTGGGCAAAAGTTTTATATGACCGTTTCTCACAACAGCTGGAAAACTTCAGCGTGATTGTAGGGCATAAAATGCACGCCTACCAGAACAAGTTTTGGCCTCATAATTTCGTATATTGGTGTATTGACTCGGAGAAACTGCATGCAATTCTGGCTTCGGAAAAACGTTTTCTGGAAGAGCTAAACTCACCCTGCATAATAGTCATTTACGTAATTAAATTTTTTGCAATTTCAGTTCGTAGGTTGAGATTCTAATATTCTTCAATTTGACCATAAATAATAAGAAGTGGATGACGAATTTGCGTGCAATGCACTTTCTATTCGAGGTTTCAAGAGTACTCCACAACAGTGAGATTGGATGAAACAAATTTAAATTAAACGCAAGTTAGCACGATATATGATTAACAATTCAAGATAGATGTATAACAGTTTTTTCCCATGAATGATAAACAAATCATCAAGTTTTAAGACTCTTTGTTTTCTTTTTGCACTTTTTAGTTAGTTCCAATTGTCAGTCCCTGAAATGTACTTTAAAAAAATTTAAAAAACTTAGATAACAGTGTACTACCTATGGGTCTTGAACCAATATAACCAGGTAAACGATCATTTGTGTATCTATAACTATGGATCGGTTACAAAAATTGAACTAGTAACACCGTAATTAAGTATCTAATATCAAGATTTAAGATAAGGTGAAATAATCAAATAAGAACAAGTCCATATTATTTTTAGACTCGCATAACAAAAATGCCATGCAAGCAATCTTAAAGTGAATGTTTGTAGGCAATTCTTGATTTTGAAACGGTTATTTTTAGATCCTAATCATGAAATCCGTCTATTTGGTCCTAAAGTTATACATTTTGATTATACTTTGTCTTGAGACATTGTTAATCTATCACATACCATACTCACAAGTCTCCCCTTTTTCCGCCATTATTGTATCCTGAGGAAATGACTCTAAATTTTCTGCAAAAATACTCGAAGACAAACAATCTATGACACACACATACACACTAACACACACAATCCCTCTCTCTCGTGACACACTTGGATGCTTTATTCATCTCACACCTCTCAAGCATCTCGCTTTAACCAGTTGGCAATATTTTGAAGCTGGGGACTTTAACCCTGTCCTCTAAATGATGGTAATTGTTGCTTTTGCTAGAGCATGTAGAAACTAATGACATGCATGGATACTAGATTTTAGGGTAGCCCAAATAAAACCACGGATTGTGTTTGAATTGAACGATTTATAACATATTCTGAATTAATATCTATTCTAGCAATTTTGTGATAGTGTACATATGAGGGAAAAAATGGTTTAAAAGCGCGTTTAGGAAATCATATCAATAATTTTGGTTAATGTCAACGTAAATTTCACCCTTCAGGCGCTGCATGCATAATACTGTTACGCAGTGATTTTACATCTATCTATCGTCTTAAACTATATATATGAATTCCTTCTAGCTAAAAGAAAACAAGCCAAACTTGCTTCTCTTAGGAATTAAAAAGGGTTATTAATTTGGTTATTGCAACTTTTGGTATGAAGAAATTTCAGTGGAAATTTTTGAAATGGGAATCATAATTATAACATTAAGAGCTTCTGATATCACTCAAAAGTCTTTTATGTCTTGTTTCTCACAAGCCACAACAGGTGGAAAAATTTAGCGTGATTGTAGGGCATATAACTATGCCCGCATGCCAGACCAAGTTTTGGCGTCACATATTGACTCGGAGAAAGTGCATACAGTTCTGGCATCGGAAAAGGATCTCTCATTAATATCTTCCGGAAGATGCATTGTGACAGCCCCATTTCTCCCATACCCTAAGGTATCCGTGGGCCGCCTGCCTAACTCTCGTCAGGACTCACTCATATAAATATCGCTAAAATATCAAACTAACAATCCAAACACAAATCTAAACCCAATAATAAATTTACAAATACATTACACCATTCTTACAGTTTCAAATTACATAAAATACTTATCAAACATTCAAATTCTTATAATACAAAAGGTCTCAAAATCACAATCCAAGTTTGTCATACCAATACTAAAGCAAACCCTAACTCTAAAGGTTGGCTCCTTCACTTAGGTTCTCAATCCCTGTTAAGGAAAAGCAAATTGGAAAGAGTGAGCTAAAAATCCCAGTGAGAATTCACATAAAACAGTTCAAATCATACTTCAAGTATACAATTTAAATCAAATAGATAGACACTTAAATGGGTATTGCTCATATAAACTACTCGAGGGACATTGCCCATCAAAGTAGACTAGTCGAGGGATTTCGCCCAGCGACATCACAAACTAGTCGAGGGTATTCACCCTACGACGTCACATACTAGTCGAGAGATTTCGCTCAACGACGTCACAGTACTTCATTGAAACTAGTTGAGGGATTTCACCCAATGATGTCACAATATTCCATTGAAACTAGTCGAGAGACTTCGCCCAACGACATCCCAAACTAGTCGAGGGTATTCATCTTACGACGTCACATTATTTCATTGAAACTAGTCGAGGGACTTCGCCCAACGACGTCACATTTGTCACAAGATAACACACTATTCTTTTAATTCCTGAAATCACACGAAAAGGAGTAAACACTCACATGATAGTTCAAATCATAAAACAGTTCAAATATATTTCTCATGAAATTCAAGTCTTTCAAATAATCCAAATTCATTTCAACAAATCATTTCTTTACAAACAATGGCAAGATTTTCATCTAATAGTAAAATATTTGATTTTAAAAGGGATTGGAGTACTCATACATATAGGACACTGCAAAACACTTTCACAATTTCTTTTATTTCAAATAAAGGTAAGTGCGATGAAGTACACACTACCTCACTTAACGATTTGAAAATCCAAAATCACTTCAAATCACTTGACCAAGGCACTTCAAATCATATTCACAAAACATATAACATACATTGAAACTCACCACAGTAATAAAGTTCGTTTTCCAATGTGGGATCTGGTTCAAATCCTTCCACACCTCCTATTATCACGAAAAAGGAAGAAGTGAGTTTCGCCTCACGTACAGTGAAACTAAACTCAAATAATTTATTCACTTGTCTTATTAAAGGTCTTTACAAAATTCCCTTAACTCTACTCAATGAAGAGGAATCATTCGAGTCGAAACTCATTTTTCAAGATTCCATTTTCAAATCAAAATTTCACATAAACAAACAACTCTATTGATGCACTCCATTTAGGCAATTTCTAATTTTTTAGCACTTTGAAATAAAGTGAGGTTTTTCACCTTCAAATCACTCATTTGATCTCACCCTTAACACTGCACTATAAGCCATCATTCTAACACACTTTTCAAACAATTTTCACTAGTTTTCAATACACAAAATTCATGAAAATTAGTTAAAATATCTCAAATCCTCAAATTTGTCCAAAGTAGCACTTTTCCCTCAAAGCTTAGTGAAATTCATTTTCTCACCACAGAAGTTCAAGTTTTTAACTCTTTTAGAACATTTTCTCATAAATGAACATAATACATATACATTTAAGCAAAGTCGCATAATTGAACATCATACAAATTCAAAATCACATTTTAAAATTACCAAGTATGGTTCGGCCATCACTTATCACTTTCCTTCAATATTCTCAACTACGAAATTTACTTTCTAACTATAGAATGAACTCATTTCACATATATCAAATACAACCACAATCAGGTCCTCAAATTCACTACTTAAAAGTCATCTCAAATCCGGTACCTAAGTTGGGAATTCAAGAGCCCAACTTATAATTGCATTTATAAACATTTCAAACAAAAGAAACCGTAGATCTACTACAGTTAACACTAATCAAGCTAAATCTAAAAGGTTTGAGTCATATACTTTCAGATCTTTCTAGATCTAACAAGATTAACCAAGATCTTATGAGTTCTTCTCAAAGATGACAATCCAAAGCTTAGCAACTCCAAAAGTTCCAACCTTAGTCCAAGATTTGCGTGATTTGATGATGAATTTCGTCTTCAAGTTCAAGATCAAGAAGTAACCAACCAAAGGAAAGCTTTCTTCCTCTTTCTTCCCTCTCTCTCACTTCGGTCCTCCCTCTCTCTCTTTCCCCCTCACACGACAGCCAAGAAATGGAAGGAGAAACAAGATTGAGACCTTCAATGAAGTATTGAAGTTTCAAGAAATTTGAGGAAGAAGAAAATGTAAGACAATGCAAGCTTTCTCTCTCTCTCTCTCTCTTGCTCTTCACTCTCTCGGCTGCCCTCTCTCTCTTGAAGCAAAGTTGTGGCTGAAATTGTGAAGCTCAAGAAGCCAAAAAGTCAAGTTTTAAGGGACAAAAAGGTGTCATCTCCCTATTTTAAGGAAAAGTGGTCTTTTGACCACTTTATCTCACATCACGTGCGACACTCTAACTTTTACTGTTTTATCTTATTCCGACACTCTCCAACCTTAAATATATCTCTGAAATATCTCTACATATGCTTGGTTTCAACTTAAAGTCACTAATCACACTTCGAAATAGAAATTAGCGCTTAAACGGGCCGAAAACACACACCAGCAAATAAATCTTGAAAAATTCTCTAAATTAGAAAATAATAATTCAAAGTATAAATTCACCAATATTTTAGTGAATAAACATAATTTAAACATTTTTATTTAATTTTCAGTAAAATAGAATTTTGAGACCCTCACAGGCATGCAATAGTAGTTTACATAATTAAATTTCATTCGTATACCACAAATGATACACACACATACATATTCATATGCATATACATATGCATACACACACACATGTATGTATGTATGTAGACGCAAACAAACATACACACACACACATGTATGTTTATGTGTAGACACATACACGTGTGTGTGTGTGTGTTCGTGTATGAGTGCTTAACAATGATGTTCTTTTGGAATTTCAGTTTGTTAGTGGAAATGCAATTAAATTTTGAGTTGACCAAGGAAAATATGAAGTTGACCAACATATATATATATTTAATTTCTAGAATCATTGGCTAAACTGTCCACTGGGGATCACAGGCCTGACCGAGTATACATAGATGTTATTAGTTTGCATCTTTTCTACAATCACTAAAGACTATTATGTAGCACTTAAAATTGATTAGTGGGAATGTCTATCAATTTTTAGTTGACCATGGCAAATATGAATTGAATGGTCTTATCTTATCTTGTGTTGGAAAATTTGTGACCAACTTGCACACACTGTATATAAATCAACTGATCCACCTTGTAATCCAGTTCTATAGCACTCAAAATTTGGTTTGGAATCATTAGTTTTTTCTTCTATGTTCTATAATTAATTGGTGGAGATGCCATTCAATTTTTAGTTGACCATGGCAAATATGAAATGGTCTTATCTTGTGCTGGAAAATGTGTGACCAACTTGCACACACTGCAGATCAACCGATCCACCTACTAATCCAGAACTATAACTATAGCACTTAAAATTTGGTTTGGAATCATTAATATTTTCTTCTAATTTCTATGGTTAATTGGTGGAGGTGCCAATAAATTTTTAGTTGACCTGCAAATATGGAAGCTTCGGTCTTGTCTCGTGTTGGAAAATTCGTGACGAACTTGCACACACTGTAAATCAACTGATCCACCTCTCTAGTCCAGTAGAGAGCATGATCTAGGACTCCACAAACAATAATGAGAAGTTGAAAGCCCTCAAACGAAACTCAAAAGTCAAACTCATGTACTAAGCGGCTTTGAGCATCTCACTAGAATGAAAATAAATGGGGATGAGGACTCTACAGTTGTTAGCCATAGTGTATGGCTATATGCACTAACAGAAAAATAAACTTTGTATGAACTTAATAAGCGCTAAGCAGTTGCTTTTATCTGATTGTATGGGGTTATTATATTTGCTACATTTATTAAATATACAATCACATCATATTGTTATATTCATGAAATGGTTAGTATGCATGAATAAAATACTCTACACGTATTCCGTGTAATAACATAATGTTGTTGAGAATAAGAATCATTGGCTAAAATATCCACAGGGATTATAGGCCTAGGACCTGGATTGAACATAAAAAGATTTTATTAGCTACATATCTTGTACAATCAGTCAAGAATTGCCAGCTTAAATTTTTTTCAGGTCTTAAGAAAATTTTAATAGCATATTCGTCAATATGTTGGACTGTGATGTATTGACTGGGCAAGACTTCATTAATTGTGTCTGCCAACCGTCTGAAAAACTGGACAATATTTTCCTATAAGAAGCACCCTGGCCACTCTATTCTTTCATATCTTTCCTTGCAAACCTTTCGTTTGCTATTTTCTTCCAATTTATCTAGCTATATTATCTGCCATTTATCAACAAAAGTACGATGAGAACTATCCTGAGTTTGTTTGGGCTGTTTTTGCTTAGTCTTAAAATCACAGGTATATCTCATCTCTTTACATGTTCCTTGCTTGTTTCCATGCATCAAATGTTTATGGCAAGTGACTTGTGATCTCATTCTGTAGGAATTAATCTCTCTCTCTCTCTCTCTCTCTCTCTCTCTCTCTCTCTCTCTCTCTCTCTCCCCTAATGGTTTTAAACATGCATGATGGTTATTTAAGTATATAAACTCTAAAATCTGTAAGTGAACATGTACTATATCTGGTAGACCACTTCACACAAGCAACCCTTTTCTTTCACTATACATTATCTTCTTCAAGCATGTCATTACTAATGAGGTTATAATCACACATTTAGATTGTTCAACATGAAACTCATCATTCATGCATAAAGCTGCAACTTCAGATTTATATACTTCCAACTTTTTACTTGTAATTGAATCGAAGAAACTTTTGTTTACACTGTGGCACTGATATCTACATTGGGGTTGTAGACAGAGCAAAGACCCTTTATTCAAGTATTTAAGCTTTTTGATTTGTTTTTCAAAGTAATTTAATGGTCTAATTTATTTTACTGTGATTTCAACTACTTTTGTACCATCAGATAACACATACAAATTGAGTGATTGAACGCTTTGAAAAGTTCATTTATGGGAAAAAAAATGATTTATGAGTTTAGTTAGGTAGAAGCTATGCAATATTGTACATGTCAAGTTTTAAACAAAGGAAATGGAATGCACACATCCTTTTTACGCAAAAAATTTTGTACTGATGAACAGTAAAATGGGCTGCAACGGTAGGAAAATATACATGTCACAAACAGATGAATAAAGAATGTGACAAAATCCAAATCTCTCACAATTTTATACTTATATATAAACACTTATCCATCAATTCTTATGCAGGGGTACAATCTATAGGTGTTTGTTATGGGCTAAATGGCAACAATCTACCATCAAAACAGGACGTTATAAATCTTTACAATAGATATGGCATCCAAAGAATGAGAATTTATGCCCCAGTCCCTGAAGTCCTCAATGCTCTAAGAGGAACCAATATAGAACTTCTAGTCGATGTTGCCAATGAAGACATTCCGTCCATTGCGAATAATCCCTCAGCAGCTGCAAATTGGGTTCAAAACAACATAAAAAATTACTCACCAGCTGTGAAGTTCAGGTACATATCTGTTGGAAATGAAGTGTCACTAAGTTCTAGCATTGCTCAATATGTTGGTCCAGCCATGGAAAAGATACAAAGTGCATTAGCATCGGCAGGGCTTCAGAACCAAATCAAGGTTTCAACATCAATAGCTGCAAATCTGCTAAGCGTTTCTTATCCTCCCTCACAAGGATCATTTTCAAACCAGGCTAAACCCTTCATTAAACCTATAATTAATCTTCTAGTCCAAAATAATGCACCATTGCTAGTCAACGTGTACCCCTACTTCAGCTATATTGGTGATCCAGTCAACATTCAGCTTGATTATGCATTATTTACCTCACAAAGAACTGTTGTTCAAGATGGCTCGTTTGGATATCAAAACATTTTTGATGCAATTGTGGATGCTCATTATTCAGCTCTAGAAAAAGAAGGTGGTTCTAATGTAAACATTGTTGTGTCAGAAACTGGCTGGCCATCTGATGGAAATCCTCCTGCTGCATCATCTGGAAATGCAGGCACTTACTATAGGAATGTGATTAACCATGTTAAGAGTGGACAAGGGACTCCAAGAAGGCCTGGAAGAGGTATAGAAACTTATCTGTTCGCCATGTTTGATGAAAACCAGAAGTCTGGAGCGGAGACAGAAAGACACTTTGGCCTCTTTTTCCCAAGTCAACAGCCTAAGTATGGAATCAGTTTCAACTAATTCAAGTGTCAAACATGTACTAGAATAAATCAGAAACTAAATTCGAGTGTCAAAATGTACCAGAATAAATGTTTTTGAAGATCTTTTCCTTTGTTTCTCATACTAAGTATGTACCACTTCTTGATAAGGACATTGACGAGGCAGTACAAAAGTTCTAGTATAGCAATAAAAGCACCATAGAGATGCTTTCCAATTGTAATGAGTATGAAATGGATTAAACTAATGAGACGTTATCTCAAGAGCATGGATCAAGAAACATATTTATTTTCTTTAATTGTCGTGAGTACTTGATAGATTGAATAATCTCAGTTGCCAAAAAAGGAAATCAATGTGTATTATTAATTGGGTGTATTTGGATTCAAAATCATTTACAAAATTTTGTTTATTAGTCACTATAACACTTAATGTAATGAGATATATGGTTAGCAAAATTGTGACAGAAAAGATAAAAATACGGAAAGAAAATACATTTTAGTGAAGTATATACATAACATGGATTACCCCCATTATCATTTCACCTCCTGGGTGCGACACGGTTAGCAAGGATAAATATAGGGTCTGTTTGTGAGGCCCCGATTTTTTCCAAGTTTTTGAAAAATATTAAATAATGCTAATTATAGTAATTATTGTTTGCCAAGTTGTTTATATGGTTGTTTTACTTCTTAAAGTGTTTTGTTTTAACTATTTTGTTTTACAAGTTTAAAAACCCTAATTTGAAATTAAACCCTAGTTTGCTTTGAAAATCCTAAATTTTGACAAAACCCTAATTTGTTTGCACACTAAACCCTAAATGTATTAACCCTAATATATTTTCTCGAAACCCTAATTATATGTACAAATCAAACGTTTGTTATTTCATGAATTTTCGGTGTGAACTTGCATGCTCACGGGAGTTAATTACGGTAAATGGATGATTAGTGACCTAACTAGGTGTGACTAAGTATTATTGGACTAAGTTGGATTTACAACTTATGGTTCTTGAATGCATGTGTTGTGTGATATATGATTTGTGAAATGTGATATTGTTAGTGATAAATGACCACTTGGATGGTTTGATCCCAAGGGATGCCTTTGGGGTCTCAATGTCAATGTTACTCTCTGACCACTTGGATGGTTTGATCCCAAGAAATGCCTTTGGGGTCTTAATGTCAATGTTGCACTCTGACCACTTGAATGGTTTGATCTCAAGGGATGCCTTTGAGATCTCAATGTTAGTGTGGCTCTTTGACTACTTGGATGGTCTGACTTCAAGAGTTGCCTTGGGGTCTCAATGGTGAATGTTATTCCCTGACCAAATAGATGGTCTGATTCCAATGCCTTTGGGATCTCAATGTTACTATTACTCATTTGTTTGTCAACTTATTTGTGATGTGCTTGTTTTACGTATTAATTTATTAATATGTACAAGTGAAATAATTGCTGTGAAAGTAACTTCCATTTAACTTGCTATTACATGTGAGTATTCTTGAATATTAATTGCACGGTTGTTAAGTGTTTGAGTGTTAAGTGTTATTTGTTTGAGTGTGATGAATTACCTTATTTCGTGAACTGTTTTCTTTGCAAATTTTAGTGAAAGGTCATGATTTCAAAATGTGAATATTTCAATGTTTTCGTGTTCGACAAAACAGTTAAATTCTAAAATACTTGTTTACTTGGTGAGCTTATAGCTCACCCCAAAATATTTTACGAGATGAAGAAAGTAATCTTTCATAGTGTGACTAAGTTATCTCATGTACTATTTGTAATATTAGGCAGTTGGACTTTGGTGTATTTGGACTAGTAATGTAATTATTATTCAAGATCTTGCCTAAGGTTACCCTGGGAGAATGTTGTTTGATATGAATTTTTTTAAAATATTTTTGGGCTTGCATCATAAATACATTATTCATCCAATTTTTTATATTATATATCAACTGTCTTTTTATATCACATAAATCATATCATAGAAAATGCTAGAGGGTTGTTGTAAATAAAGTTTTCAACCAATCTCCTACCACTACAGTGCTGCATCTGATACTTATCTTAAACTAGTTTAGGAAGCTTTTCTTAATTCCATGAAACAAGCTAATATTGTTTATCTTATCAACTAGTGGCTGTTAAACAATACTCATTGAAACTTTCCCATGAAGAAAACCTTGATGGAAACTGCCAAAAAAGTTGTTAGAATTGCTAGTTCAACATAATGTACATAACCTTTCGTCTCTTCTTAAAGATATGCTAACAGATGTTATTGTTCTCTCGTGTATTGAAGTTCAATTCAATGTTGTTTCAAGAATTATCCATCTATTTTTCCAAACATAGTTTTAGAAGCAGATATAACAATGGACTTCCCGTTCTTCTATCCTCAACACGATCAAAACGGACTATTTTAATTTATTGCTTCTGGAATATCTGGCTCAAATTCATAATGCATGCACGTCCAACTTCCAGGATATCAATATTAATAGTGGTTCCTTTTCATTTGCTAAGTTATTCTTGGTCAATGTAGATAGAAGTCAAGTGCCTGTATGTCACATAAAAAAATAAGCAGTAGAAAAAACTTGAACACATAAAAATATTTGAGAAGAAGAGGAGAATAAACTCACAAATAAATACTCAATAATTTTATTAAGTCATGAAAACAATTTCTAAGTCGTAACTTTTAACCCACAACAACTCACAAATAACAATTTAGAGACTTTCTCTCAATCTTATAATTTGAATCAACTCAACTCTCCCAATAATAATGTGCTAGCCAATAATAATGTGCTAGACTGGTAGTATTTATAGACTACTAATTTTTCCTAAACAAACACAATTATAAACGGAAACTTATTTGGAATTGATTTGGAGATTTCCTAATCTGATACGAAACTAAACAAGACACAAAACAAGAAACTAAACCAAGTAGAAAACTAAATACCAAAGTTGCTTGATTTAATTATTCTAACATTGCCTCCCTTAAACCAAGCTCACCATTATGGTTGCTTCCAATGCCATCATGAGATTGAATCACCACGAAACATTCAGTTACTGTATAGATGATGTGTATATCTCCAATTTATAATTGATTTTCAATTTAATTTTCACGTGCAGTAGCGGATGAAACTTGTATTTCTAAAACAATTTCTTGGCTTGATTACTTCTATCAAAAAAGTGAAACATATTCACTCATCCTTGATCACATACTCCACAATTTAGTTCCTTCACATTGTCAAGAAAATCTCCAAAAATATAAAATCATACATTTCATCTCCAAATATTATGGCACCACAAAATTTGTCAATATGAACGATTCCATTACTTAAAGTGGTGCCACAATTTCCAATGAATTTGTCCACTTCACAGTTCTTCTCAATGAACTCAACTATTTGATTTCCTTCTTCAAAAAATAAATCAACTTCAATAAAATCAAAAATTTGTTCATCACTACAATTTCAGACACATCTTTAATTTTATCAATGACTCCACTTTCTTTCTCAACCACATGTGAGATTTTATCCTCAATCACAAATTCTTCATATTCATGTGCACTTACAATTTCTCCAATTTCTTCTTTCTTTGCCTCATCAAAAAATTCTATCTCTTCTTTTCCTTTTGCCAAATTAACACATTCTTGTTTTTCAACAAAACCATCACTTCTAATTTCTCCAAATACGGTATGTAAATCAAATCTTTCAATAAATTCAAAATTTTCAATTCCTCTATATCATCAGCAAATTTATCATTCTCAAAACCTACAATCCAATGCCAACAACCAAATTTTGGTTTAAAAGCATAATTCCTCTCAACGGTCTGCAAAACATAATAAATATCCTTCCAAAACATCCAAGGTATTGTAGTATAATGAATAAAAGTTTTGTAAATATCTTTTGCCATTGTTTTGCGCATCACTTGAAAAAATAACCTTGTCTTCTTCTTGTAAACATGTTTTGGCAATTTACTTTCAGCATTCCAACAAAGAAAATCTTCCAAATTACATTGTTGGACATATTTTCTTACTTTCAAAACCCGTTCAAATATGTGTCTATTTATACATATAGGAGTCAATATAGAAAATTTTTCACCATTGACAAGTTCTTTCTCCATGGCAACTCCAAAAATAAATTACATATCGTCACAAAAATTCTTTTCTTCCCCACGTGAATTCCTTAGTTTCAGACTTGATCAAATTCTGCTATAGAATCATCCATAACAATTCCGTAGGATCTTTTCCTGATTATTGCATGCCACCTACAATTTTGACAGAGTTCCTCTTTTTAGATCTCTGTCTAATTAGGGTAAAGTTTTTCCTAATTTCAATCAGCAACAAGTACTCCAGGCAGCTACAGATACCCCAGGTATCAAACTCTTGAATCTAGAGTTCAGATATCACTTGTTAGCAAAAAAAAAAAAAGTGCGCAATGGAAAAAACTTTTAACACGTATAAAAAATATGTGGGAAGAGGAGGGGAATAAACTTACAAACAATACTTAATAATTTTATTAACTCAATAAGAACAATTTCTAAATCATAGCTTTTAGCTTTCGACAATTCACAAATAACAATTTAGAGACTTTCTCTCAATCTCACAATTTGACTCAACTCAACTCCTTCAGTAATAATGTGCTAGACTGGTATTATTTATAGACTATTAATCTTTCCTAAACAAACACAATTATAAACCAAAACTTACTTGGAATTGACTTGGAGATTTCCTAATCTAATACGGAACTAAAAAAGACACAAAATAAGAAACTTAGCAAATTAGGAAACTAAATACTAACGTAACTTGATTTAATTATTCCAACACTGTAGCAGATGGAAAAGTTGTCCGATCTAGAATGATGTAATGTTTGTTATTAAGTAATGAAATAATGTCTGGTTGTTGTCCAAACAAAGAAAAAGGTTAAAAAAGGAAAAAAGAAAAATGCTACTCTTTGTGACTTTTTGATAATTACATCTCCGTCCATATGCAGCTTAGAGCATTTCGTTGAATGATAAAACGGTATAATTAAAAGAATATTCAATCATATATTAAACTAAATAAAGCAGTAAATAGGATATGACTTTCAATATGCAATACTATCATTTTCTCGTGCAATTATTCAAGAAAATATTTTTAATTAGACTTGAGTTTGTTTTAGCACGTTTTAGAGCCTAAAAACTTAGCCATTTCAGTAATTTGCATTCATATTTTAACTCAAAAAAACGTTAAATTGTAATTTAAGGGATTATTTCAAGCAATACATAAGTGTCTTACCAGTACAAGATAAGGGACAGCCGAAAACGAAAGAGAAAATTATTGCCTCAGTGAAAGGTTTGCATGCATTTTCCGGGTTCAACCATTGTAGGCCTATTTTCTAAGGCTAAATCTTGATGAAATAGCGACTACAGCTTTACCCCTTAAAAATGTAAACCAAAATAGCCTAACTTCATGTTCAGTTATGAAATTCCAACCATATCAAGACAAATGATGATAAAACCACAATAATTGATAATATGCTTCATCTCCAATTGAAAAGTCACAATTTGATTACTAATGCTTTACCATTACGACTTTTAAGTTTTATTTACTCTTCAATGACAACCTCATATAACAATTCACAGGCATTAAAATGTAGTCAAACACCACTAATTTTTGCTTGTGTACTACTAATGCAATTTGCACGATTCAAATAGACTATGTGGATCACTTGTTAAGTTTGGTTTTGTTAAACACAATTCAAACGCAACAGTTTATTGATGACAAGTTTTTATAGTTGACAAACGTGACAGAGGTTTGTCTGATCTGTTCTTAGATATGAAAGAATGAGACTATTGTAAGGTTTTACGGTTACCACAACTTGTACATGAATGACTACTAATCGAGGAAACAATTCTGAACCATCTTTCATGTATTTATTTTTTTGTTTTTAAGTCAAGAATTTGATAAATGAATTTGTAAGTCTAGGATTGTTTTCCACGTTTTAGTTCAAAAGCTCGGTTTAGGAATTAATAAATTGTTTTAAAAAAAATTAAGGAAATTTCTTTTGGAATTTCTATTCGTTGGTGGAGATTCTAAATATACTTTTAAGTTGACAATGAAAAATGAGAAGTGCATGACGCATTTGCACGCAATCTACTCTCTGGTCGAGGTTCCAAGACTCAACAGTAGTGAGATTGGATGAAACTAATTTAAAATAAATTCAAGCTATATATATATATATATACATATATATATAAGCATACATATACTTATACGCATACACATATATAAATGTGCACGTGTGTGTCTATATATATATATGTATGTATGTATGTACGTATGTGTAAGTACTTAGCTACGATATTTCTTTTGCAATTTCAGTTTGTTAGTGGAAATACTATTAAATTTTGAGTTGACCAGGGAAAATTCTAAGTTAACCAACATATACGTTGAATTTCTAGAATCATTGGCTAAACTTTCCACCGGGGATCACAGGCCTGACCGAGTTTACAATATGGATGTTATATTAGTTTGCATCTTTTCTACAATCACTAAAGACTATTCTTTTAGCACTTAAAATTTGGTTTAAAATCATTAATCTATATATTTTTCTAAGCTCTACAATTGATTAGTGGAAATGCCACTCAATTCTTGGTTGGCAATGGCCAATATGAACTCAATGGTCCTTTCTTGTGTTGGAAAATATGTGAACAACTTGCAGACATTGAAAATCAACTGGTCCACCTCTCTCCGGTCCAACTGATCAAATTCTCTAGTCCATTGGCATGATTTGGGATACTTGGACTCCATACACAATAATGAGACGTTAAAACCCCGGAAATGAAACTAAGGGTGCATTTGATAAAATTGAAATCTAAAAACTCAAAAATAAACCCGAAATCTAAAATCTAAAATTTGAAATTTGAAATTGTTAAATTATTGATTGTTAAATACTAAATGTGATACATTTAAATGTATATCATATTAAGTGATAAATGAATAGTTTATCAGTTATTTTTATGAGCAGGTATGGCCAAATAAATTCAGTGCCACTTAATTAATTTATATGTTCAATTTTGGTTATTAAACACGTCTAAACAGATTAAGGTCTGAAACCATTAAATTTAACTATTGAATTGGATTATCAAACAGGACTTAAAAGTCAAGTTCATGCACTAAAGGGCGCTAAGCAGCTCACGAGAACAACTTAGGTTGGGGATAAGGACTCTACGGTTGTTAACTGTAGACAGTGGAATTTTAATTAATTTCCTAAATTCTCATTGGTCCATAAATTATATTCATGGCATATTTTTATCCAATCAAATGTTGCCATATGTCATGCACACATGGAAATTTGGTTATTTGATGGCCAATTATATTTCTCCAAATGTCAAGTTGAGGAGCTCTGGCCAATGAAAATATTGGAGTGTCTCGACCAATCAAATGGTGCCATGTCACATGTTCCATGACTAAGCAAATTTGGATAAATATCTAAATATTTATTTCTTATTAAAGAGATAATATTTAGAGCTATTTAGTCATTATATATGTCTTATATATTGCAAGGGCTCGGCCAATTAAATCTCGCCATGTCATATGTCTTTACGAATGGGCCAATCAAGAAAACACATGGGAGCATTATCTCCTTATAAAATAAAGGGATAATATTCAGGTGGTACAATCCTTATATGATTGTATGTCTTGCAAGACAAGTAAGTTGGTGCATAAGTTCTCAACCTCTACCATATTCTACAAGTATAAATAGGGGTCTCTCCATCAAAGTAGAGATCACATATTGAAGAGATCAAGCATCAAGCATCACATGTCTCAAGTCTTCTTCAAGCCTCAAAGCCACGAAAGCTTCTTCAAGTCTTCTTCATATCGAGACTTGAATCTTCAAGGGTTTTCAAATCTTCATCATATTAAGATTTGAAGTGTTCTTCGTGTTCATCAAGTTCTTCAAATTTTTCATATCAAGATTTGAAGAAGTTAACGGTTAATCCAAGATCAAGCTACAAAACCCTTGGATTAGTATTCGAAGAGAAAAATCGAAGGAGACTCTCTACAACGTTGAGAAAATCTCGGAGATTGTACTGCATCCAAACTTTCTAAGCATGATGATGATCTGTCAAGCACCAGATCACCCTCCTCTCATGGAAACCTTCAATTGAAGTTCCTCATTGAGGATTCTGCTGCTTCTTCTATCGCGATGCCTGTCATGATGACAAACACCTCAAGTCTTGAAGAGCAAGTCTTGAACATGTCCAAGATGATGGAGACAATGATGAAACACATCAAGGATCAAGATGCTCTTATCGCCCAACTGCTTAACCAAAAAGAAGGCGCTCCTGAAGGAAGTTGCATGAACTCCAAGGAGCACCAAGACCGTGAGGGCTCCTCATCTAGAGGCAAAGAGAAGGTGAAAGAGGTGTATGTAACTGCCGAAGAAACAATTCTTGTGGAGCAATTAAAGGAGTTCATCGAAGAAGTGATCAAGGACAAGAAAGAAAACGGCCCGAAGTCAAGCTTCACTTACTCCAAACCGTACACTGCTAAGATTGACAACCTAGTGATGCCTGCTGGATATCAACCACCTAAGTTCCAGCAGTTCGATGGAAAAGGCAATCCAAAGCAAAATGTAGCCCATTTCATCGAAACCTGCAACAATGCTGGAACATATGGTGACTTACTAGTTAAATAATTTGTTTGATCTTTGAAAGGCAATGCGTTTGATTGGTACACTGATATTGAATCTAGATCCATTGATAGTTGGGAACAACTTGAACAAGAGTTCCTAAACCGCTTTTATAGCACTCGAAGAACTGTCAGTATGTTGGAGTTGACCAATACTCACCAATGGAAGAATGAGCCTGTGGTCAACTACATTGATAGGTGGAGAAGTTTGAGTCTCAACTGCAAGGATAAACTCTTTGAAGCTTCTGCCATCGAAATGTGTATCCAAGGAATGCATTGAAGCCTAAGCTACATTTTGCAAGACATTCGTCCAAGCACGTTCGAGGAGTTAGCTACTCGACCTCATGATATGGAGTTAAGTATTGCAGCCAATGCAACTGATGGCCTGCCCATTCAAGCTCAAGCTCCACGTGCTCAACCTTCTGGACAAAATAATGAAAGGCAAGAAAATAAGATAGGGGGCAAGCCACTTTCAAAACTCAACAATAGAGAGTCCATGGCAATAAATACGACTCCCGTGAAGATTGCCACGAAGGTGAGCCAAAAAGTCGCCAAGAAATTGGATTCCTCCCAAAGTAGAGCAACAAGAAGGCCTACTTTAAAAGAAATGCAAGAGAAGGAATATCCCTTCCTTGATTCTGATCTGCAAGGAATGTTTGATGATCTTCTCAAAGCGAAACTCATTGAACTTCCTGAAATGAAGCGCCCTGATGAAGTCGGTCAAGTCAGTGATCCCAATTATTGCTGCTTCCATCGCTTGATCGGTCATCCTCTTACTAAGTGCTTTGTCTTTAAAGACAAAGTCATGGAGTTAGCCCGTCAAGGAAAAATTCTCCTTGAGGAAGATAAAGTGTTTGCAAACCAAACCACCATAATATTTGGTTCTTTGTGGTGTTCGATAGAAGTCCCCTCCAATCAATCTGCATCAAGTGATATTCCGTCTATGAAGAAGAAAATTGAAAAAGCTTCACATAAAAATGCTATCGGGGATGATGACGAAGGGTGGACTCTTGTCACTAGAAGAAAAACTCGCAAGCCAAGGATGAAGAAGAGTACTTCTTCGGAAGGCACTCGTTCAACAAAACCTAAAGTGAAAAAAAAAGCGACGAGGTGCGGCAAGAAAAGCGAGAAGAGCGACCATAGCCCTAGCCTCTTCAAAAGACCCGCATCTTCAAAAGGTTCGATAGCTTGTGACATTGAAAGAATTCATGCCAAAGGGTTACTTCAGCAATGATGATAATGACTACACCTCCTGTAATGTCATCAAAACTGGAGATACTCAAATCACGCAAATTGGTGCTGAATTTGAGGAAAAACTCAAAGTTGATAATGAAATACCTGTGGATTATGCAGCAACTATCACTTTCGATAGTGATGATCTGACAATTGATTTCAAGACCCATAATCGACCCTTGTTCGTAAGCGGGTATGTTCAAGAGTAAAAGATGAATCGAATACTCATTGATGGAGGATCTGCTGTCAACATCATGTCTATGTGTGCTATGAAAGAACTTGGAATTTCAATTGATGAATTGTCCCAAAGCCGCCTCATGATCCAAGGATTTAATCAATGGGGGCAAAGAGCAATTGGCCTCATAAGGCTTGAATTGCTTATTGGTGATTTGTTTTCAAGCGCACTTTTTTCACATCATTGATGCCAAGACCTCCTATAACATGTTTTTAGGAAGGCCATGGATACATGGAAATGAGATTATACCAACCAGTTTTCATCAATGCTTTAAGTATTGTCGTGATGGTATAGTCAAGAAAGTTGTTGATGATGACAAACCCTTTACCGAAACCGAATCACACTTTGCTGATGCAAAATTTTATTTGCAAGGAGTAGTAAAAAGAAAAGAATCGGTAAAGGAAGAAAATCAAGATTCTAAAATACCTATTTTGTGCTACGTTCCAAGATCAAGGAGAAATGAAGAACATTCTCCTTTTGTCGGACGCGCAGCATTGAATTTCCCGCTCACCAAAATTGAAGCTGTCAAGAGCGAGAAAGTCATTTTAAAAGGATTTGTCTGTCTAAAGGAAGAACCCGCAGAGGAACACACTTCATTACCCACGACTCGAACACAAGAGGGTTTTGATCCAAATACATATAAACTTCTTGTTAAGGCCGGTTATAGCCAAAACGAGAAGAATGCGTTGGCCAAGCTACTCCCTGAGATGACCGGAGAGAAAGTCCATGGATTGACCTCTACTCAAAGAATACTAAAAGAAAAGGGTTATAGCATTGGAAACCCATCCTTGGGTCTTGGCTATCAACCGCCTTCTCCCATTCGCATAGCAATCAAAAGAGTAAATTGTAATTACGTGAATGAGGATGGAGAGGCTATGAGTCGAAGAAGATCTGTTTTCGATAGATTGGGAAACAATTCGAAACGCGTTTCGGTGTTCGACTAACTTGGCTCGCAACCAAAGATGCTAAAGCGACCTGTCCATGAGAGATTAGGCATCTCAAAACAAGAGCAACAAATTCTGAAAAAAGAAGAGAATCCTGTTCCAATAAAAAAGAATAGTTCGAGCAAACGAGTCACCAATTTCTTCATACACTACGGTGATTTGTTTAATGCAAGAATTAAAACGGTCATTGATGAACAGGATCAAGAAAGCATTGCTTCCTGCCATCATATCACAATTAATGACCCAAAAGAAGAAGAAGATGCGGGTGATGCCCCTTCCGAATTTGAAGTAGGAGCCAAAAATACAGCTGATGTGCTAAATGAAATTAATCTTGGCACAAGTGAAGATCCCCGCCCAGTCGACATAAATTCGTGGATGACTCCCGAAGAAGAAAAGGAGTATGTTGATTTGCTACTTGAATTCAAGGATGTTTTCGCTTGGAATTACTCAGAAATGCCTGGTTTAGATCCAAGAGTTGCCGTCCACGATTTATCCATCAGACGAGATACAAAACCTGTCAAACAAGCTCAGAGATGCTTTCGACCTGAATTGATTTCTCTGATAGAGAAAGAAGTAGACAAGTTGATCGAGACTGGATTCATAAGAGAGGTGAAATATCCAACATGGATTTCAAGTATCGTCCCCGTCAAAAAGAAGAATGGACAAATTCGAGTATGTATAGACTTTCGAGATCTAAATGAAACTTGTCCAAAGGATGATTTTCCACTCCCTATCACAGAATTAACGGTTGATGCCACAACGGGTCATGAAGCACTTTCGTTCTTGGATGGATCTTCTGGGTATAATCAAATACGCATTGCGGCAAAAGATGAGGAGTTCACTATCTTCCGCACCCCCAAAGGCATTTATTGCTATAAAGTGATGCCATTTGGATTAAAAAATGCCGGATCAACATATCAAAGGGCAATGCAAAAGATTTTCAATGACATGCTACATCAAAATGTAGAATGCTATGTTGATGACCTTGTGGTAAAATCAAAGAAGCGAGAAGACCGCATCCAAGATCTTTGAAGAGTTTTTCAATGCCTTCGAATATATCAATTAAAAATGAATCCATTAAAGTGTGCATTTGGGGTGGCTTCTGGCAAATTCCTGGGTTTTATTGTCCATCAACGTGGAATAGAGGTTGATCAGTCTAAGATTGATGCCATTATGAAAATGCCTGAATCTCGTAATATCCACGAGTTGAAAAGTCTTCAAGGAAAGCTAGCATACATTCGAAGGTTCATTTCCAATTTGGCCGGACCATGTCAACCCTTCAGTCGCTTAATGAAGAAAAGGGTACCTTTCGAATGGGATGAAGCATGTAGAAATGCTTTTGCGAGCATTAAAACTTATCTCATGAATCCTCCTATGTTGGCCGCACCAGTTCCTGGAAAGCCGTTGATCCTCTACATTTCTGCGCAAGAACAGTCAATCGGGGCATTACTTGCTCAAGAAAATGATAAAGGTAAGGAGAATGCACTGTACTATTTGAGTCGAATGATGACTGCAAATGAATTGAAATATTCACCTATTGAGAAGTTGTGCTTGGCACTCATATTTGCTATCCAAAAATTGAAGCATTACTTCCAAGCACATACTATTCGGCTCATATCTAAAGCCAATTCCATCAAGTATGTTATGACAAGGCCTGTATTGTTGGATCATTTGGCGAGGTGGTACCTTCAATTTCAACAATTTGAAATCATCTATGTACCAGCCAAAGCTGTCAAAGGACAAGTATTAGCCGACTTTTTAGCTGATCATCCTATACCTACTGAGTGGGAGTTGACTGATGAACTTCTTGATGAAGAAGTATTTATGATCGAATCACCATGGTCAATGTATTTTGATGGGGGCTTCTTATTGTCACGGGGTTGACGCCGGTGTCGTCTTTTACACTTCACAAGCAGACATCTTACCATATTCTTTCACTTTGACACGTCGATGCTCAAATAATGTGGCCGAATATCAAGCACTGATTCTTGGTCTCGAGATGGCTGTAGATATGAAACAATTGCATCTTAAGATCTATGGCGACTCCAAATTAGTAGTAAATCAACTTCTGGGTATTTATGAGGTAAGGAAGCCTGAATTGATCCCATATTGTAACTATGCAAGGCAACTCATGGGATATTTGGGTAATGTTACTATAGAGCATATTCCAAAGAAATTTAACCAACAAGCTGATTCTTTGGCAAAATTAGCTTCTATACTCACTTTACCTTCCTATCGAAATCAAATTTCAATATGCCAAAATTGGGTCGTACCTCCAATGTTCGATAAAGAAGACCATGATGAGGTGGAAAACGTTTACCATATTTGTGTCTACGAAGTTGAAAAGGAAGATTGGCGTCATCCCATAATTGACTATCTCAAACATAGGAAGCTGCCAGACGACCCCAAGAGTAGAGTTGACATACGTCATCGAGCACCCCGTTTCATCTACTACAAGGAAACGCTTTATTGAAGATCATTTGACGGAGTGTTTCTACAATGTCTTGGAGAAGATGAAGTTACGCAAGCAATGGAGGAAGCTCACTCTGGGATATGCGGTACTCATCAATCCAGTCCCAAATTACATTTTCGTATTAAGAGAATGGGATACTACTGGCCAACGATGGTGAAAGATTGCATTGACTTTGCAAGGAGATGTCATGCATGCCAATTTCATGGCAACTTTATCCATCAACCTCCTGAATCGTTGCATCCAACTGTAGCTTCTTGGCCATTCAACGCTTGGGGATTGGATATAGTTGGACCACTTCCAAAATCTTCTTGCGGACATATCTTTATTTTGGCTGCAACAGATTACTTCTCAAAGTGGGCTGAAGCACTTCCTCTAAAAGAAGTGAAGAAGGAAAACGTAGTGGACTTCATCCGCCTTAACATCATCTATCGATATGGAGTCCCGCGTTATATTATCACCGATAATGGCAAGCCTTTTTGCAATGCCGCAATGAACAACCTTTGTGAAAAATTCAATTTCAAGCAGTACAATTATTCTATGTACTATGCGGCTGCAAATGGACTTGCCGAGGCATTCAATAAGACTTTATGTAACTTGCTGAAGAAGATTGTTGACAAGTCAAAAAGAGACTGGCATCTTTGAATTAGGGAAGCTCTTTGGGGGTATAGAACTACTTTTCGAACTCCTACGCAAGCGACTCCATAAGCACTTGCTACGGTGTTGAAGCCGTCCTCCCGCTTGAATGTCAAACACCTTCCTTAAGAATTGCAATTCAAGAAGGACTCAATGAGGAGGACAATGTTCGCCTTCGCCTTGAGGAGTTAGAAGCACTCGACGAAAAGAGATTGGAAGCTCAACAGCGAATTGAGTGCTATCAAGCTCGACTTTCAAAAGCTTTCAACAAGCGTGTCCGCCCGCGCTCTTTTCAAGTTGGAGACTTGGTGCTTGCTATTCGAAGACCAATCATCCTTACTCATGGTGGACAAAGAAATTTGCCTCCAAGTGGGATGGTCCATATGTTGTCCAAGAAACATATTCAAATGGCTCGTACAAATTGATTGCCGACGATGGACTAAGAATTGGCCCCATTAATGGCAAATACTTGAAGAAGTACTACGCTTGACTTGAAGACTCCATGACGTATGAGTCAAAGCTGCATGTTGTTCCTGGCTTGCATGAACTAAAACTGTGAATGGCAACCACCAATAGTGTAGCATGTGGTTAAACTGCTGAAACACTCCACCAAGTCTAAGGTGGTAAAAAAATAGACACTCCTGACCCACATGAGATTAAACTGTGTACGGTAGGAACTGCGTGTGACTTGATTCCCTTTTGGGATACGTAGGCAACTTAGGGGGCAACCTTTAAGTTCAGTTACACCCCCCCAAACCAAATCTTTTTCCTCATAAAAAAAATTCTTTTGATGAAAAGCTTGAAGTTTAAGCTTGTTTTTATTTTTTTTTTATTTTTTATTTTTTATTTTTTTTATTTCTTCTTAAAAAAAAAGAAGAAAAAAAATCATCTCAAAAAAAAAGGGTCTTATTGTTTAAAAGAAAAGTTTCATTACATGAGAAAAAGATGCGGTCCCAACTCTAAAATTCTTAAAAAAGAAGTAAAGACTAAATGTCAAATTTATGATCTATTGCAGCAGTTTTGCATGAGTCAAGAAAAAATTTCATGTCTTCTAATTCCTTTGCTGCATCTTCAGTCAGGATATTGGCGTTCTTAATAGAAGAAATGTCATCACGGACTTGAGGTACTTTGGCCTGAATTTGCTTGAGACTTTCTTGCTTCTGGTCAATGGTGAAACAAATCTCCACACTTTGCACTTTCAAGTCAGCAAGTTCCTTTTGAAGAAGTATCTTTTTGTCTTCAACGGAATGTAACTTTTCTTCAAGGCATTGGATGTTAGAAGTTAACTTTTTCTCTACTCCCTTAACTTCCTTAAGTTGAGAGGTCGCTTTAAAAAGAAATGCGTTTCTTTGCTCATCCTTTCCCACGATGATGATATGGAAGAATCATATTCTTCAGTTTTCACAAATAATTCTGTCAATAATTCCTTCAAAGGAAGACCATATGTTAGGTCCGCTTTGGTGATCTCTCCAATAACTTCTTCCACACACTCCTTCAATGAAGAAATTTGCTCTATGGGAGTGTTGAGAATTTTCTCGCAAAGATCCATCCAAAGACTTTGTAAATACTTCCTTCGGTGTGTTTGAATCAATTTTTGCCCATGAAATTCTGACACCAATGCCACTCTAGGTTTCTTTCGAATTTCATGTGAATTGGCCAACTCTTGCTTATGCATTGATGAGGTAGACCCACTGGTGGTAAGTTGCTTTGGACGATTGATGGCGGCTTCATGATTTCTCTTATTTGAAGTCATGCTAGTAACTTCAATAGGTGAGTCGTTCTCGGTTCCTTCTTGGTGAAATTCAACAAAAGTAGGCTGAAATGAAGAAGACCTAAATATCAAGAAATAAGGAAAGGAAGATAAAGAGGTAATATAAGTTTATATATATTACCTTAAGCGGCGATACCTTGGCCAATGATGATGCAAAAGAAGTGTCCTCCATAACGGAAGAGCTTGTCCTTTTCTTAGACCTGTTCCAATGTTGATCCTGGCTGCTACTACCACTTGTCGATGAATGGATCCCTTCTTGAGTAGATCGAGCACGCTTATCCTGAGTTACTCTTTTTTCAGTGGACTGGAGAAAATCAGGATTGTCTAACACCTCAATTTCAGCATCTTCTTCCATAGGAGCTGCCGCCAGGGGTTTTGGAAGTGTCAATCGCGTTTTCAGAGGAACCACCTGTTTCATGCCTTTTGTGGTTTGTTGAGAATCTCTAGAAGAATTGCTTTTCATGACAAGGCTTTTCAAACGAGCGTTAGGAGTTTTACCCTTCGGCAAGGAAGATGTAGTAAGGTCCATGGCAATCTCCGTAGCTTCACTATGATGCGTTGGCTTATCAATAGATGTAGTCATACGCTTCTTGGATGACTGTGGAGGAATCTTGACTGTGATCTTAAGAGAGTCGGAAGGAACACTATTTGATCGTGTTGACCACCAGCTGTCATAGTCCTTCGTGACCAAGTGGTGCTTTCTCTGCCTGGGTATAATCATCTTGGATCCTGTTCACACATGGACCGAGGAATCCCACAGTTGAATAGCTTCGCCCAAGGTGTAGGTGTGAGTGATCTCCTTCAAATTGTTTGGAATATCTTGACAAAAGCCAAATTGCTTGCTGAATCTACAAGGATGGTATTTTTCAATAATGAAAGTATTATCCTTACGTAGAGTTAAGAAGCAGGATCGTTGACTGATGAAGTAACTCGTGAGTCTTGGTGATAAGGAGCCATCATCGATCAGCAGTTTTTCTTCATTCTCGATCCAGCATAGCTTGGAGAGTGTCAATAGATTTACTCCTTTGAAGATTTCCTCGGCCTTTTCTCTATCATAGAATATTGCCATCCTCTCACCACTAAATCTTGTCATACGCGCGTGGTGACTGCTCACCTAATTGTTTTCATGATACACGTTAAAGTATTGACCAATCCAAGCATAGAAGTAATGGATTGGGAAAGCAACATCACGTTCTCTTAGATTAGGGGCGTGGACAATCTCCCTCAACCCATGATATATACTTGCAAGGACCGGGATTGCAAGGCAAAATTTTGTCCCTGTCGCCATTAAGCACGCAACTTTGAAGATACTTGGACGAATATGATCAACCTTCTTGCTTGGCAAGAGGAATTTGCAAATCCAACATGCTATGAATGCTGCTAAGTCTCTTTTCTCAACGACCCTTGAATATTCAAGGTGTCGAATGGAATGCTAAAGTCCTTCGTGTCGGCAAGATGGTTGGGCTCCATACTTCCAAAATGATTAAATGTTGTTTTTGGTTCAGACGTAGTCTTTCTCCTGCTTGCCCTGTCAGGAGGAGCTCTATATCTAGCCTCTCCTTTGAACCAGAAGCGAATCCAATCTTTCATCCACACGTCTTGGTCATTTGTCCAAAGATGAAAGTAAGCTGAAAAGAGATGCTTACAACTTGCAGGGAGAAGTGGTTTTCCTTCGTTGTCTGTGGAAAGAAGTTCCACTGCTGAAGGGACAACTTCATCGAAGAACGTGCCATCAACTGATATGCCACCAAGTCGATAAAGATCCCAAAGCGTGATGGACATCTCTCCCATAGGTGTATGAAGTGTGTTCGTAAGAGGACACCAATATTTGAAGAAGGCTCGTAAGATGTTCTCACAACGATCATAGGAGAATCTTGATGCATAGACAGCTTCAAATATACCGGCACGTGTGAGCACTTCCTTATGTCTTCCAAGGATGTCCTCGGTCCATTCCCAATAATGGGAAGTGTAGCACACCTCACCAAAGAAAGATGAAGGGATTTTCCATGTAGTTTTATCAATAGTGAAACTCACGAATGGAAGCGTGAACTTCGCTATCCCTGGATCTACACTATGAAGTGACGAGTTTAACACAATGACTTCTTCCCTCTTTGGTGTTACAGAATAAGTTGACGGTGCTATAACCTCTTTAACCCACTTGCTAGTCCAGTCCTCGAGATACATTGATGCATCAAGAGGGATGAAAGACTCAGCAAGGCTGCCGAATGCCGGTTTATTGACATACAACGATAAGCTTTTTGGTTCAGATCCTCCATGTTCATCTGTCAGGGTGATATGTGGCAGTGGCGTGGCGTAGTCCTTGATTTGCATGGTTGCCGAAATCTTGTAGAAAAATTTTTAAGTCAATGAAAAGGGATTTCTATGAAATTTTGATAATTATGTCACTGTACTTTGCCAATGGATCTTATGCGACTAGGCAAAATCATGCAAGGTTCGAAAAAAAAAAAGTATCTATAAGAGCCTAGGCGTGGAAGGTATTCTATGATGATTAGTTTCATGGTACATATCTCAAGTGAATTTGATGTTGCAATCTAATAAGGGCTTGGTGCACACTATCATTCTTTGCATGAAGTGCATGCACAAGTGTTAATCAATAGGGTTAGCAATGCTAGCAAGCCATTCAAAGAATTAATTCCATACTAAAAGTCAATCAATGACAGCAAGTGATAACATGATGATACCATGAACAATTCTAAAGTGTCAAGCTTTTCAACAAAATTTGCAAAGTCACATGCGGATACTTACAAGCTTCAAAGCCGAGAGAAAAGGCTGGCAGGAGGCGGGGCTGAGTTGTAGTGTATAGCGGCAATTGGAGCTCTTGTGTGACTTCAAGCAATTATAATGGTGGGAGCAGTGACTCGGTAATGTCAGGAAAAAGGGAGAAAAGAGAACGAGCTTCTGATTGTGCATGGCCTAGGCTTAGGGTATATATAGCGGAAGCTTTGTGAAGTTCAAGAGTGGAAGTACTTCTAATCCGAATAAGATTGCATCTCCTTGTAAGAATGAATGATCAAGTTGTCGAATCCGCATCGAGCTTGTTATCCAACAAACAGGATGGTCCATTTAAGTATTGGCTTCGGAATTGCGAGCTTGATTGGAGTTCAAAATCAATTCGGAAAGGAACTTGGAGCAAAAGTTTGGCAAAGGTTGATATAATTGGAAGTCTTCTTGTGATCAAATTTTATATGCAGATAAGAGTCGGCTTTGTGATGGCTAGGATTCCGAAGGCTTAAAGAGTTGGGTTGGTATCCACCCAATGCCAATTAACCATGATAGTTTCCTATGGTTTTTGATGGAAATAAAGGTCTAGAATATTGGGCATGGTTTCTTTTTTTAATTTGATTAATCAAAAGCCACGGCCATTCGGTACTTGTGCTTTACGGGGCAATTGATGTTTTAATGACATTCAAATTGGGAAAAAGAGGGAGTTCTACTTTAGCTTTGAAGGAATTCAAGTCCGAGCATGAGTGGATTTCTTATCTAAGCAAGTTATCTTTCTAGTTGACAGAGTTTGCTATGGATTGAACTATCGATCCACAAAGGAGATAAGTTTTAATTTGGTCTCGGCAACTGGCTATGTTCGTTAAGATTAAATGGAACTCATGTCCAGTATAGAGATGAAGTTTTTGGAAGATTGAGTTTCATTGTAATTTGATTTTGAAATTGTAGCCTAGTCTGAAGTCCGAAACTAATAAGGAAAGAGGATCCTCGAGACTGCCAACTCGTTGGTAAACTGAAGCTGGGAAGGAATTGGATTTGATCATATGTGTTCAAAGGATTTTCGGTGAATTCCGTATACAGCTGGGAAGCTTTTCGTTTGAAATTGAGTCCTTTGGCAATTGGTCTTTCGGGGTGGTTGTACAAACAGCAAGGAAGCTGGAGTTTTAAGTGATCGAATCTACTTGGAACTTGAAATCATTGTCTGCTTCAGGAATTGATTATTCACTTGGAAGGAGTTCTAGTTTGACTTGGAGACATCAAGCATGCAAACGAAAAGAAAGCAATAGTTGAAACTGTTAGCATGAAATTAGGAATGAAATCATTTGGCCTTGGAAATTGAAGTTGCAGGTTCTATGAATTTGCATGGCCACCTTATACTGATCTAGAAGTCGCGCCAATGAAATGTGCAAGCTCAAGTTTCAGTTCATTTCTTGGGCTTTATTTGGAAATTCATGTTTTGATGACATTGATATCAAAAAATGTCAAAACTTGTCCTCTTCAACCTTCGACATTCGAGCACAAGTTTCAAGGGGCAATTGTAGACAGTGAAATTTTAATTAATTTCCTAAATTCTCATTGGTCCATAAATTATATTCATGGCATATTTTTATCCAATCAAATATTGCCATATGTCATGCACACGTAGAAATTTGGTTATTTGACGGCCAATTATATTTCTCCAAGTGTCAAGTTGAGGTGCTCTGGCCAATGAAAATATTGGAGTGTCTCGACCAATCAAATGGCGCCATGTCACATGTTCCATGACTAAGCAAATTTGGATAAATATCTAAATATTTATTTCCTATTAAAGAGATAATATTTAGAGTTATTTAGTCATTATATATGTCTTATATACTGCAAGGGCTCGGCCAATTAAATCTCGCCATGTCATATGTCTCTACGAATGGGCCAATCAAGAAAATACATGGGAGCATTATCTCCTTATAAAATAAAGGGATAATATTCAGGTGGTACAATCCTTATATGATTGTATGTCTTGCAAGACAAGTAAGGTGGTGCATAAGTTCTCAACCTCTACCATATCCTACAAGTATAAATAGGGGTCTCTCCACCAAAGTAGAGATCACATATTGAAGAGATCAAGCATCAAGCATCACATGTCTCAAGTCTTCTTCAGTCCTCAAAGCCACGAAAGCTTCTTCAAGTTTTCTTCATATCGAGACTTGAATCTTCAAGGGTCTTCAAATCTTCATCATATTAAGATTTGAAGTGTTCTTTGTGTTCATCAAGTTCTTCAAATTTTCCATATCAAGATTTGAAGAAGTTAACGGTTAATCCAAGATCAAGCTACGAAGCCCTTGGATTAGCATTCGAAGAGAAGAATCGAAGGAGACTCTCTACAACGTTGAGAAAATCTCGGAGATTGTACTCGCTACTCTTTTCAATTTGTATTTCATATTTGTCGTATATTTTTCTTGTCTTTTTGCAGACTTGAAATTTTATCGCGTACATTAGCAATAGTGTATGCACTAACAAATAAGTAAATTTGTATGAACTTAAACAATAAATCAAAATTAAATGGATATGGATGCTTAGGAAAAATTGTATGATTTAAAATGGATAATCATTTAAACCTATTTATCCATATAAATCCACTTATCAAAAAAAAAAAAAACAATTGGACAAGTGAGGGGAGACTTTTGTAACCACATCCGAAGATGCTTAAGAAAAATTTTATGACTTAAAATGGATAATCATTTAAATTCATTTAAGTAAGCAGATTTAAATGGATTATCCGTATCATCCATATAAATCCACTAATCCAAATATACATATGTACATACGTACGTACGTACATACGTATGTACATATATATGTATGTATGTATGTATAGACACACACATATTCAGACTAGTGAGGTGAGACTGAATTTTAACCAGATCTGAAGATCGCTTTCCTTGTGGCTCTATACGATCAGCTTCAGTGATAAAATGTCATTTGTCATTAGACAGGCCACGGTTCCAAAACCGCCAATTCCAGTTTAAAAACCAATAATGCCGGTTCTTCTAAATGATGGAACATGAATCAGCCTTTATAGAGGCGGTTATAATTACGGTTCTTGAACCTCCGGTTCTAATTTTGATTTCTTCTCATTTTGATTTCGGATCTGGTTCTTTTAGTTACGTTAAAATACTTGTTATTACAAAATTTATTTTAAGTAAATATAACAATGAATATAAAAAAAAATATGAATTTTAGTGTATTATTATTTGGTAAGGAAAAAGAAAAAAAATACATATATTCTTGATTTTGCAAATGGTTTTTTTGATTTAGATCAATGGTTATTTTCTAAATATTTAAAAAAATAACTTCATGTGGACTATTCGGTGGACTATTCCGCTGAAGTATCTTCTTATTCTTTAATTAGTTTCAGGTGGACTATTCGGTGTGAATTTGTCATGATAGCTAGTCAAAATCAAAGTATCATGATGATAGGTTGCATTTTAGTTGATAAATTGTGTTAATATTTCCTAATTATTTAGACTAAAATTGCATTATTGGGTAGAATCTACTGAATTTGTGTATTTGGTGGTTAAATGCAGGAATTTATGGAAAAAGGTGTTAAAAAGCTTTAATTCCAGAAGTGGTCCTGACAGTTACGCACTGGCACGCCTAATGCGGATGTTCATAGCTGAGGTGGCAAGATTCCAAGTCCGAGTGGGCAGTTTCCAAGAATTGGGAATTCCAAATTCAAGACTTTTTCTGGAATATTTATTACCTTTTAATATTTAGTAGTTAAGTCCTATTAGGAGACTATTGTTGGATATTTGTTATTAGGAAGTATTTTGGATTAAGAACTTCCTAAAAGTTTGGGATTCCTAATTGTAAATTGCATCCGTTTCTTTGATTGAGGAGGAAAAGAAGGAAAATTGGCCACTGAAGGTGCATCCGTCTTGGACTAGTAATTGGAGAAGATTTCGGATACAAACAAGAAAAAGATCTTGGCCGACAAGAAAGGAGATATGCATTTTATTAGGTGACTAATACTGAGAGATTGGTCACGGACAATTGCCTGCGGAAGGAGACTTTGTGAGACAAAAAAAAAAAAAAAGAAATGATAACATTGCCTTTCATCTTTTTCCTTGGCTATTTCTTTTCTTTGGAACATTCGATAGCCTTTGTTTTTCCTTCGCTTTTGTTATATTCAATTGAACAAAAAGTCACACATGGCTTTGTTGACTTCCATTGAAATCCTTGGTGAAATTTCTCACGTCATGCGTGGCTAATTTTCTTGTCTAGTCAAAGGTCAACTCGACGACACGGTCCAAAATATCTGTGAGATCTAAACGATTTATTTTTGATTGTTTAATTCCTTGGTATTTATACGTTCTCTGTTTTATGTTAATATGATTATTTTGTTGGTTGAATGTTAAGGGCCCGATGTTCATATTGACTTGATAATCTACTGCTAATTTAATTTACTAAATCCATAATTGTTTAGTAAATTAATATTAGTTGGCAACTGGCGTGTACGCATGTTAGGTGTTAAGTCCTTAATTGTGCACATAATTTATGGAGATTTCCCTTTTATTTTGCCAAGATAATTGTGTTAATTGCTTGATTCTACTCATATTTGATTCTTGGCATTTATTTAGGTCATTGGAATTATTTGGAGCTTAAAAAGTGCAAATTTGGTGGAAATTTCAGAACTTCCAAGGAAAAGGCGTGGACGAGCTGTATTTGGATGTGAAGAAGGATTTGGAAAAAATCCCTGCTCTAAGAGTGATTGAAGACTTTATTTTATTTTATTTTTAGGAATTGGTAAAAGACAATTTTATTTTAGGGAAGTTGTAATTGGTTTCCCTATTTTACTTTGTTATTGCTTTTTAGTAAGTTAGACTCCAATTAGGACTGAAATTCCTAGTTAAATAGGGAATCTTAGGTTTTCTTATATATTATGAGCCAAGCCGTCGCTTGGAGAAGGAGGAGGAACTCCACGCAATATCTAGAAAACAAAACTCCTTCGTAGGTTGCTTCCTCTTGTTTCTTCCTTTGGTTAATCGTGGTTGAAAGTTTCTCAAACAATTCTTGGATGCGATTCTCCATGAGGAGCGGCTAAATCTCTAGTCTACTCAAAGGGCAACTCGAAGGCGCGGTCCAGGAAATTTGTGAGATCTAATCGAATCTCTAACCTTTCTTTTAATTTGTTACTATTCGTACGTTTTCTGGATTAATTGATTGAGGGTTATTTTGTTAATTGAGTATCAACGGCCGGGTATTTAAATTAACCTAATAGCCTACTGTCAAATTAACTAATTGAATACGTAATCGTTCATTTAGTTAATAATTAGTGGCGACCACCATAATTGGTTTTATGTTGGGGAAACGTATGATCTAGTTTAAATGAACCCTCTTAGCGTGTTCATTGGTTAGGGTTGGGTTTTTCTAGCTTTTAATGCAATTGGATAATTAAATTCCTATGGTCGTACCTAGGGTTGTTATCTGGTTAGGGAAGCAGTTAACGGTCGTACCTTGGCTGTCGAAAAAGTAAGGAAAAGCTGGTTGTCAGAGCTTGTTGGCAACTATAACTAGCCTAGTGACAAATGAATGAAATATTTATGCATCAATGATCAAGTGATTGGACTGTGCCTGAGACGTTGTTCCTTTGGGTAGAATTTTATCATTTGTTATTTCTAGTAAATTACTCTCTGTCTGTTCTTTGGTGATTTATTTATTTAGTATTTTTCAATTTCATTTTCTAAGTTTATTTATTTTATTTTTAGTTCTATTCCATCCAAATCCCCCCATTTTTCTGTGACTTAGAAAGAGACATTTTTCCTACCCGTTCCCTGAGGAGACGACCTTACTTGCCACTCTTACAAATTAATTGTGGTGGTAATTAGGATTTTAATATTTATTATTGCACAGGTTCGGCACCTGTCAATTTTTGGCGCCGTTGCCGGGGAACGGGTGCCTGAATTATTTGTTTCTTTTTGAGTTCATCTTTTTGATTTTTTTTTCTCTTCTTTATCTCTCTTCTATTTTTCTTACTAGTTGATGGCTGCTAATTTTCAATATTTTGGTGATAGACTGGACTTTGTTCCTAATTGGTTTAATGAGAACTCTTCTATTAGTGATCCTCATTTAGATGATTTGGCCTCTCTTGTGCAAAAGTTGAGTTATGGACAAAAACAACAAGTCAACACTTGTGGAATATGTCAGTTGGATCATCTAACTGACATGTGTCCATTACTTCAAGATGATATGAATGTCCAATTTTGTGATGTTGGAGTATTCCAAAATCCACCTCCACCAATGTTTGATCCTTATTCAAATACGTATAGTCAAGGATGGTGGGACTACCCCAACTATAGCTATGCAGAGAGGCCAACATCTCAACTCTCATCTTCTGATGGAGGGAATTCTTTGGAAGATCTTGTCAAAAACTTGGCCATAAGTACTGCTCAATTTCAGGAAGAGACAAGAGCTGGTATGCACAATCTGGAGACTCAAATAAGTCAATTGATAACAGTCAACCGTTTGGACTCTCAGATGTATGGGGAGCTGCCGTCTCCGCCAGAAGCTAACCCTGAGAATGTTAGTGCCATGGATGAAGTTGAAGAGGAAGCTGAAAATGAAGATTCTCAACCTCAAATCTCTCCAGTGGAAGAGTCCACCAAACAACTCCCAATTATGGTGATATCTTCTCCATCCTCTAACCAATGTGTTCTTGAATCTCATTCTATATCTCCTGTTGATGAAATTGACTTTATTATACCGTAAGAATTTGAGTTTCATGGTGAATAATTTAGGAGTCATGATGACTACTAAATTGTTAATTGGTCGTGATGGAGTGAGTGTAAGAGTTGAAGTTGTTATTTGATTGCTTAGTGCCACCCACTAGTCAATGGAAGAAAAGAGCTCGTGTGCATAAAGATTACTCTACTTATGAAGGATATGAAGATTATGTAGAGAAGAAAGCAGTGAAACGAGCTACAAGATTTTATCCTCCTTGAGTAAAGACATTTATGTCTAGCCAAAGACATTAAAGAAAGGCGCTACTTGGGAGGCAACCCAAGAATTTTACTTTTTTTTGTTATTTCTTGTTGCTTAATTTTGATTCTTCCATGTTTCGAGTTTTTAATTCTTATGTTATGTCATTTTCTTGTTTTAATGTGAATTTTGTGTTTGTAGGCCTTGGGTGTGTGTGCCAAAACTTTGCTCAATGGAGTTTTTCGTTTGACTTGGACAGAAGACTTTCACAGTTAGAGTGTGCCTTGGCTGTAAGGAGAAAAGTCTTCTGGTCACATTTTGTCTACACAAAATTTTTTGACGTAGGGTTTCAAGTTATGCGTGCCTTGGTTGTAACGACGAAGTCTTCCAAGAGTTAAAAAAAAAAAAATGCAAGGGATGGACAGAAGACTCTTCAAGTTATGGCGTGCCTTGGCTGTAAGGGGGAAAGTCTTCTGCCCACACAAAAAACAAAAAAAAAAAAAAAAAAAAAACAAAAAACAAAAAACAAAAAACAAAAAACAGAAAAAACTCCTCACGGGTGATCCGAAGACTAAGGGTTCTAAGGTGTGCCCACGCCTTACCAACTATCACCTAGGAGATCTTGACGCCACCCCCGAGTCATAGTTGATCGATACCTCCAGATTGGAAGTTTCGTTGTCCCCTAATGCTTCTTTTTCTTATTCTTTATCTCTTACATTGGGGACAATGTAAGATTTAGGTGTGGGGGGAGGAATACTTTGGCTTGGTTGATACTTTTCCTAGTTTTTTTTCAATTTTAGTTTCAGTTTTTGTTTTAATGCCTTTTCAACTCTAGTTGCTTGTTGGTGTTCTTTTTTTCGTGTTTTCTTTTTTATGTTTCGTGGGTCTTATGTGGTTGAAATGCAAATAGGAGTAGTGTAATGGCATTTGCATGGATATTCTATTTACTTGCAATTGATTTGAATGAGGGATGTTCTTGACATGACATATAACCAATTGTGAGGTTTTTGAGCTTAAATATCTCATTATTCAAAATTTGTTCTTCATCGTTTGTGAGTGTGATTATCGCATCTAGTTAGATCATTCTAGAACTTGCTATGATATACATGTCGAGGCCACATTATTGAACTTGATGCATGAAAATGATAAGGGCAATTAGGATTACCCTTTTTGGCTTTCTAAAGACCTATCCTAATTATATTTTCCCCTAGTTGACCAAGTTGGACCTTAAACCTTTTCTTTGTTTAAAACACATTTTTATCACCCTTTAACCTTTTTGTTCTAAACCTTTTTGTTTGAACCATATGTCAAAGGAATAACTTAATGTTCTTTTGCATGATGATATCACAAGTCAAGGAAGGTGATTACATCTATAGCTGGCAAGTGCTTTTATGTGTTCGTATGTTATCAATGTCTTGTTGCAAAAAAAAAAAAAAAAAAGACAAAAAAAAAAGAATGAGAAAAAAAAAAACCGTGCGTTAAGCACTTGTGTTAATAAAGTGCCATGGGATTAATCCCTTGTTATGTTTGCACTTGCTATGCTTGGAAGTTGTTGTGGTGATTAAGAAATGACTATGTGAATGAGTGTGATATTTTAATTCATGTAAGGGATAATGAGGTATTCTCTTTGACGTTTATAACCTAATTACCCTTTTTTGTCCAACCTTTACCTCAAGCCCCATTACAACCTTTGTTAAATACCCTTTGATTCTTGCATTTGAATTTATATTCAGTGGTGGAGATGTGATAGATTAGCAAGCCTATGGCAATGTCTTTCTATGGTGTTGATTTCAGCGTACATGTCCCCATTAAACATCTTGAGTGCTGAGTGCATACACTATTTTCTATGTGAGGATTGTCAAGTTTTGAACATCCTAAATTTGATGAGATTGTTGAGAAAGATGGAGTATTTGTGCTAGTCTATTATGCTATTCTACATTTGTTATTTTGAGTCTGAGTTTGGATTAGAGAATGCTTGAGGGCAAGCATCGTCTAGGTGCGGGGGAATTTGTTAAGTCCTTAATTGTGCACATAATTTATGGAGATTTCCCTTTTATTTTGCCAAGATAATTGTGTTAATTGCTTGATTCTACTCATATTTGATTCTTGGCATTTATTTAGGTCATTGGAATTATTTGGAGCTTAAAAAGTGCAAATTTGGTGGAAATTTCAGAACTTCAAGGAAAAAGGCGGACGAGCTGTATTTGATGTGAAGAAGGATTTCTGGAAAAAATCCCATGCCTAAGAGTGATTGAAGACTTTATTTTATTTTATTTTTTAGAATTGGTAAAGACAATTTTATTTTAGGAAGTTGTAATTGGTTTCCTATTTTACTTTGTTATTGCTTTTTAGTAAGTTAGACTCAATTGGGACTGAAATTCCTAGTTAAATAGGGAATCTTAGGTTTTCTTATATATTATGAGCCAACGCTTGAGAAGGAGGAGAACTCACGCAATATCTAGAAAACAAAACTCCTTCAGAGGTTGCTTCTCTTGTTTCTTCCTTGGTTAATCGTGGTTGAAAGTTTCTCAAACAATTCTTGATGCGATTCTCCATGAGGAGGCCAACTCTAGTCTACTCAAAGGCAACCTCAAGGCTGTCCAGAAATTTGTGAGATCTAATCAATCTCTAACCTTTCTTTTAATTTGTTACTATTCAGACGCTTTCTGATTAATTGATTGAGGGTTATTTTGTTAATTGAGTATCAACGGGTATTTAAATTAACCTAATAGCCTTTCATCACATATTAACCTAATTGAATAACGTAATCGCTCATTTAGTTAATAATTAGTGGCACCACCATAATTGGTTTTATGTTGGGAAACGATGATCTAGTTTAAATGAACCCTCTTAGCGGTTCATTGGTTGGGTTGGGTTTTCTAGCTTTAATGCAATTGATAATTAAATTCCTATGGTCGCACCTAGGTTGTTATCCGTTAGGGAAGCCAGCTAACGGTCGCATTTGGCTGTCGAAAAAAAGTAAGGAAAAGCTGGTTGTCGAACTTGTTAGCAACTATAACTAGCCTAGTGACAAATGAATGAAATATTTATGCATCAATGATCAAGTGATTGACTGCGTCTAGACGCTTGTTCCTTTGGGTAGAATTTTATCATTTGTTATTTCTAGTAAATTACTCTCCGTCTGCTCTTTGGTGATTTATTTATTTAGTATTTTCAATTTCATTTTCTAAGTTTATTTATTTTATTTTAGTTCTATTCCATCCAAATCCCCATTTTTGTGACTTAGAAAGAGACATTTTTCCCTACCTCCTGAGGAGACGACTCCACTTGCCACTCTTACAAATTAATTGTGGTGGTAATTAGGATTTTAATATTTATTATTGCACAGGTTCGGCACCTGTCATTAGGGGGACGTATGATCTAATCTAAATGAACCCTGGTAGTGTGTTTGTTGGTTAGGGTTTGGGCTTTTCTAATTCTTAGTGCAATTGAGAAATTAAATCCTACCTAGGGTTGTTTCTTAATTAGGGTATTTAACGCGTGCACCTACTTACCTAAAATCTAAGGAAGAGTTGCTCGTTTGAGAGGTTTCCGACGACTATAACCAGCCTATTAAGGATTTAAATGAATTAACTTTGCATCAATCATCAGGTATATGGACAGTGTCTGAGAAGTTGGATCTTTGACTAGAACTTATCTCCCATATATTCCATTCCCTTTTATTTTAGTTATTTGGATTTGTTATTTGATTTTTAATTAATTCTTCATTGTCTCAAAAATCCCCCAATTTCTGGTATTTGAAAAGAAACGAATTTTCCCCAGTCCCTGAGGAGACGATCCTACTCACCCTTATACTCAAAATTTAAATTTTCTGGAGTAGGTATTTATTATTGCACAGGCTCGACACCTGTCAATTTTACTTGGGGATGCCTGAATTATTTGTTTCTTTTTGAGTGCATTTATCATCTTTTATTTTTATTTCTTCGTATTGTATTTCTGTTTGGTTTTGTTTTGGCTCTATTTTCTAGTTTATGCCTCGCTCTTTCTGCATGTGAACTAATCTATATTCCTGAGATAGAGAAGACTGCACGTAAATTGAAAAAGGAAACTAGAGAACAAAAGGAGCAATTACTGGCTACATCTCCAGAAAATTCTTTGAGTGATTCTTCAAGTGACTTTGAGGAAGAGAAGATTGTTATGGCTCAAACTAGGACATTGAGGGAGTTGGCTGCTCCTGATTTAACTCAGCAGCCACTATGCATTACTTTTCCCAATTTGAATGAGAATACCTCCTTTGAGTTCAAATCTGGACTAATTCATCTTTTACCTTCTTTCCATGGCCTTTCAGGTGAAGAGCCCCATAAGCACCTACAAGAGTTTGATGTAGTGTGCTCGAGTATGAAGCCTCCTGGAGTAACAGAGGAGCAAATTAAGCTACGAGCTTTCCCATTTTCTCTCAAGGACTCAGCAAAAGACTGGTTATACTACTTGCCAGCAGGTAGTATCACTACATGGGTCCAATTGAAGAAGAAGTTCTTGGAGAAGTACTTCCCTGCCTCTCGAGCTGTTAGTTTGAGGAAAGAAATTTGCTGCATCAAACAGCAGACAGGAGAGAATTTATATGAATATTGGGAAAGATTCAACAAACTCTGTACCAAGTGCCCACAACATCGATAAAAAGCAACTGCTAATTCAATATTTTTGAGGGTCTCGCCTCGATAGAAACTTAATTGATGCTGCAAGTGGTGGGCCGGTGAACAAGACCCCGAGTGTGCCTAGAGCTCATTGAGAAAATGGCTGAGAACTCACAACAATTTGGTTTTAGAGATAATCCTCCAATTCGTCGAGTAAATGAAGTAGAGATAGCATCTATGCAGCAACAATTATCGGAGCTCATCTCATTTGTTAGGCAATTGGCTGCTGGACACATGCAACAAGCTAAAGTTTGTGGGATCTGTACCATGGCCGGACATACTACTGACACATGCCCAATGTTGCAAGAGGAATATTCTGAACAAGTCAACGTGGCTGGTAGTGTGCCCGCGCCTAGAAGGCCATATGATCCATTCTCCAACACGTACAATCAGGGTTGGAGAGATCATCCAAACCTTAGTTATGGAGGGAACCGACAGCAAACTTTTGGGTAAAATAGACAGTCAGGGTTGCAACCCTCCTACAAGTAAAAACCTCAACCCTCACCCGCTAGTGGAGGAAGTTCATTAGAGGATCTTGTTAAGAGTCTGGCTACAAGTGCAGCCCAACTCCAGCAAAGCACAGCCCAATTTCAGCAGGAGACAAGAGCTGGTATGCACAATTTGAGACCTCGATAAGCCAACTAGCAATTACACAGTCTCGCAAATGGAAAATTGCCTCTCAACCGGAAATCAACCCAAAAAATGTCGCTATGACTCAGGAGTGGTAGAGAGGTTGAAGGACTCCACAGGATTCCCAAGGATAGAAGTGAAGACCATATTGAGAAAGAGCTCGAAAAAGAAAGAGAAGGAGAAAATTCGGGTTGTAAGGTAATACCTAAACCTCTTGTTCAAAGTAAGACTAACATTGCGCCTTTTCCTAACAGATTGGAGAAGCCCAAGAAGCCTGACAAGGAAAAGGAGATCTTGGAGATGTTTCGAAAGGTGGAGATCAACATCCCCTTGTTGGACGCCATCAAACAAGTGCCAAGATACGCTAAATTCCTAAAGGACTTGTGCGTGAATAGAAGAAAACTAAGGGGAGATGAAAGAATCGTTGTGAGAGAAAATGTATCTGCAGTCCTACAAAGGAAACTCCCACCAAAATGTGGGGATCCAGGTATGTTCACTATCCCTTGTAAGATTGGAAACACCAACATTAGAAATGCCATGCTAGACTTAGAGGCATCTATTAATGTAATGCCAAAATCCATATATGCTTCTCTAAGTCTAGGTCCATTGAAAGACACTGGCATCATAATTCAATTAGCTAACCGCACTAATGCTTATCCTGATGGGCTAATTGAAGATGTGTTAGTGCAAGTTAACGAACTGGTGTTCCCTGCTGATTTTTATATTTTGGACATGAGTGATGAGCATTCCCCAAATGCCTCACCTATTCTGTTAGGTAGACCCTTCTTGAGCATCGCTAGTACAAAGATTGATGTTAATAAGGGTTCACTAACTATGGAGTTTGATGGATCAGTTGTTCATTTTAATATATTTGATGCTAAACACCCACATGAGCCTAATGCTGTCTTTTCTGTGAGTGTGATTGATCCTTTAGTGCAGAAAGTGTTTGAATTGAATGACAAGGATGAGTTGGAAGTGGCCCTAACTAAACACCTTGAGTTGGGAACAACTCTAGATGTTGAGCTACATGAGGGCTTAATGTACATGATTGGGGCATTACAGTCATTGCCACCTATTTCGGTAAGGAGTGGGCCTATACCTATTTCTATGCCCGACACTTATCAAAAGCTACTACCTTCTGTTTTGCAGGCACCTGAAGTGGAGTTAAAACCCTTGCCAACCCATTTGAAGTACGCATACCTGGGTGATAAAGAAACCCTACCTGTGATAATATCAACTAAATTATCACCCAATCAAGAAACCAAGTTGCTTGTAGTACTTCGGGATCACAAAGAAGCCATTGGATGGAGCATAGCAGATATAAAGGGAATTAGTCCATCTATATGTATGCATCAGATCAGGCTAGAGGAAGATGTCAAACCTGTCAGGCAGCCACAAAGGCGATTAAATCCAATGATGATGGAGGTGGTCAAAAACGAGATCTTGAAGCTGCTAGACGTGGGTATAATTTTTGCCATCTCTGACAGCCCATGGGTGAGTCCAGTCCAAGTGGTTCCCAAGAAAACTGGTGTGATTGTAGAGGCAAATCATGAAGGAGAACTAGTCCCAGTCCATAAGCCTACGGGTTGGCGCCAGTGTATTGATTACCGCAAGCTTAATGCGGTAACCAAGAAGGATCACTTCCCTCTTCCCTTCATAGATCAAATGGTGGAAAGATTGGCTTGTCGTGCTTACTATTGCTTCTTAGATGGCTTTTCAGGATACTTCCAGATAGTAATTGCACCAAAAGATCAAGAAAAGACAACTTTTATATGCCCTTTCGATACTTTTGCCTATCGGAGAATGCCATTTAGATTATGTAATGCTCCTGCCACTTTCTAAAGATGCATGGTAAGTATTTTCTCCGACTATGTAGAGAAAATTATAGAGGTATTCATGGATGACTTTAGTGTGTATGGAGATAGTTTTGATGAATGGCTAGACAATTTGGCTTTAATTCTTAAACGGTGCATTGAAACCAATCTTGTGCTCAATTGGGAAAAATGTCATTTTATGGTAGAGTATGGGATAGTTTTAGGGCATGTCGTGTCATCTAAAGGTATAGAGGTTGATAAAGCCAAAATAGATCTTGTGTCTTCTTTGCCTTACCCCGCAAGTGTGCTGGAGATGCGCTCTTTCTTAGGACATGCAAGTTTTATCGCAGGTTTATCAAAGATTTCTCCAAGATTGGGGCACCCCTATTCAGACTCCTACAGAAGGAGGTGGCGTTTGAATTCGATGATGGGTGCAAGCAAGCATTCGATAAACTCAAGGAAGTGTTGATATCCCCACCCATCATCCAACCTCCAAACTGGGACTTACCATTCGAAATCATGTGTGACGCCAGTGATTATGCAGTGGGAGCCGTGTTGGGGCAAAGAATAGGAAAAGCAATCCATGCCATCTACTATGCATCAAGTGCTTTAAATGGAGCCCAACTCAATTATTCCACCACAGAAAAAGAACTTTTAGCTGTGGTTTTTGCTTTAGAGAAGTTTAGACCTTATTTGTTGGGAGCTAAAGTTATTGTGTTTTCTGACCATGCAGCCCTGCGCTACCTCTTGACCAAGAAAGACGCCAAACCAAGGCTCATTCGATGGATCTTATTGCTCCAGGAGTTTGACTTGGAAATCAAAGACAAGAGAGGTGTAGAAAATTTGGTAGCTGACCACTTGAGCCGCATACTGGTCCCTGAGGACGCACTCCCTATTGAGGGAATCCTTCCTTGAAAAACACCTTTTTGCAGTTACTCCATCTCTCCCTTGGTATGCTGATATTGTCAATTATTTGGTAACTGATCAATTTCCTGCAGGTTGGCCCAAGGCAAAAAGGGATAAATTGAGAAGTGATGCCAAGTACTACATTTGGGATGACCCATACCTATGGAAGCAAGGAGCTGATCAAGTACTACGGAGGTGTGTAAGTGAGAATGGATTTCAATCAATTCTAACATATTTTCATTCCTTTGCATGTGGAGGTCACTTTGGACCGAAAAGGACGGCCTGCAAGGTGCTGGATAGTGGATTCTATTGGCCAACACTCTTTAAGGATGCCTACATGTTTTGTAAGTCTTGTGATAAGTGCCAACGAGTAGGTAATCTTTCTCACAAGGATCAAATGCCCCAAACCCTCATGATTTTTATTGAAATTTTTGATGTTTGGGGGATTGATTTCATGGGTCCTTTCCCCTCTTCCTTTGGACTTTTGTATATCCTACTTACAGTTGACTATGTGTCTAAATGGGTGGAAGAAAAAGTCACCAGAACTAACGATTCCAAAGTGGTTACAGATTTCATTAAGACTAACATCTTTGTCCGCTTTGGAATGCCTAGAGCAATTGTAAGTGATAGAGGGCAACACTTCTGTAATAAGGCACTTGCTGCATTATTCAAGAGGTATGGAGTTCTTCATAAGGTCTCTACATCTTACCATCCTCAAACAAATGGCCAAACAGAAGTTTCCAATTGAGAAGTCTAGTTGATTTTAGAGAAAATGGTAAAGCCTGACAGAAAGGGTTGGAGTGCACATTTAGAGGATGCACTATGGGCCTATCGAACTGCCTACAAAGCGCCCATTGGCATGTCACCGTATCGACTGTTGTTTGGGAAGCCTTGTCATCTACCAGTTGAGTTCGAGCACAAGGCGTTTTGGGCTGTCAAACAATGCAACATGGACCTTGAAGAGGGTAGTGCTCATCGGAAGCTGCAATTGCAAAAGTTAGAAGAAATCCGGAATGAAGCATATGAGAATGCCCTAATCTACAAGGAGAAGAGTAAAATCTTCCATGATCAACATGTCTCCAGGAAAGCATTCCTTGTAGGCCAAAATGTTCTCTTGTACCAATCCAGATTTAAACTCTTCCCAGGTAAACTATGTTCAAGATGGATTGGTCCGTTTGTGGTCACTAATGTTTTTCACTATGGTGCAGTGGAAATTCAAAGTTTGACAACGGATAGGAAATTTGTGGTGAATGGCCATCGTTTGAAGCCATATTATGAAGGCTTCGAAGTGGAAACAGTGGATTTCATGCATCTTGAGGATCCCATCTACATAGATTGAAGAATTTTGGGCTACGTCTAGCCAAAGACGTTAGAGAAAGGCACTGCTTGGGAGGCAACCCAAGAATTTTGATTTTTCGTTGTTTCTTGTTGTTAAATTTTGATTCCTCCATATTTCGAGTTTTTAATCCTTGTGTTATGTCATTTTCTTGTTTTAACAGCAATTTTGTGTTTTTAGATCTTGGGTGTGTGTGCCAAAACATTGCTCAATGCAGTTTTTCGTTTGGCTTAGACAGAAAACTTTCACAGTTAGAGCGTGCCTACATCTTAAGGAGGAAAGCCTTCTAATCACTTTTTTATGTACACAAAATTTTTTGTACAGAAGGGTTTCAAGGTTATGGTATGCCACTGTGTAAGGAGGAAAAGCCTCAAAGGAGGGGAAAAAAATCAGGCTGGAAGACTCCAAGTTATGGCGTGCCTTGGCTTTAAGTGGGAAAGTCTTCTGCCCACAACTAATGACAAAAAAAAAAAAAAAAATTTGTTAAGAAGATTTGCTTCCATGCGCGCTTGCCTGGAGGAAAGTCTTTTGACCAACTTTTGAAAAAAAATCAACATTGACGAAGACTCATGTTAAGGCATGCCCACTCTAAAGAGAGTCTTCTAACCAAGAAAAAAAAATCCTGAGAGCCTCTTTTCTCTTCTTTCCTTTCTTCTCTTCTTCTTTCTTCTTTTCCTTCTTCCTTATTTCTCCGATCCATCGCTTCTTTCCTCCTAACCCCTTCACCATACAATCCTCATTCCCCAACGCCTCCATCCCTCCTCAGAACTATGTCGGCTGCTGTTTGAGCCATCACAACCACCGTCGGACCTGCCCGACGCGTCCATTAACGCCTAACACTTGTGCCTGCTACCACGTGAATTTCTTTCAGCCTTTGCCGCCTCCACCACTGCTGACCTGTCTACCATTTGCTCTGCTTCTCGCAGATTGCTGGTCTAAGAAACCCTTTTGCCAATCTCTTCCATTGAAGGAGCCTTCCACCCTAGCGCTCTTTCTCAGTCTCCCTCTCCTCACTTCATCGCAATACCACCTCCCTCTTGCTTCACCATTTCCCGGAACCTTAGATTGGATGTTCCTCCCCCTGAGTTCAGAAGTTCCACTTTTTTTTTTTTTCTATTTTTTTTATGTGATACATTGAGGGCAATGTGTGCTTTAGGTGTGGGGGAGGGTTCCTATGCTTAGTCTTGCGTTTTGCATTTTACTTCCTGTTCTGTGATAGTTTCTATTGAAAAAAACAAACAAACAATAATGAACGCTACTGAGATGTGGGTATGTGTTGTGAGTTCATGCCAATGGGGTTTTCTACTTTTCCTAGATGATGGAATTAGTTGAGGAATATGTTGTATTTGATAGTGATTCTTTACCATCCATGTGAGTTTTTGGGCCTAACTGTGAGCACTTTTCTAAATTTGCTCTATGTTTATTTGTTGAGTAGGATTCCACATGGGTTGAACATTTTAGAACTTGCTCGGTTATGCATGTCAAGTCTACATTTAAATGAATTTGATGCATTAAAATGATAAGGGTACCTAGGATTAGCCACTTTTGACTTTAGAAAAAAAATCCTGCCTTTATTTTATCTACCCCTAGTGAACCAATTTGAGCCTTTAACCTGTTTCTTTGCTTTAAAACCACATCTATTGACCTAAGAACTCTTTTTAGACTTTCTTTTTGAACCCATATGTTAAAAAAATGCTTGAATTTCAGTGCATAAGGACCAGTGTGTTATTTGCAAGGCAATGAGTGAGAAAAGCAAAAATAGCAAGTTACGGTGCTTTATGAGTTGTTTGTTTCCTTTTTCTTCAAAAAAAAAAAAAGAAATGAAAAGAAAATGAAAAAAAAGAGGAAAATGAAAAAAAAAGGAAAAAAAATGTGTGAAGTTCTTGTGTTGTGAAAGTGGTAAGCACCAATACAAGCTACGTTTGTTGGGTTGATGAAGTGTTAATTTGCCTTGAGAGTTGAAATTTGTAAAGAAATTGTGCATTGGAATTTTTGACATTCTCTTTGACATATTTGCACCTAAATTAACCCTTCTATCCTACCTTCACCTATGCCCCATTACAACCTTATAAAAGTCCCTTTAATTTTTGTATTAAATTCGTGATTGAGTGGTGGAGATGTGATATATGAGCAAGCCTATGGTAAAGTCATTCCATGGTGTTGAATTGAGTAATATGCCATATCCTTTACATCTTGGAGTGAATGAGTGTATTTTCTAAATTCCTTTGTGAGGTTTGTCAAAATTGGCATATTCTGATTTTAATGAAATTGTTGGGAAGTGTGGAATGCCCCATTGGGTATGACTTACTATGATTGCTCTACATCTTGGTTGTTTTTTCTGAAGGATATGCTTGAGGACAACATCATTTAGGTGTGGGGAGATTGATAGGTTGCATTTTAGTTGATAAATTGTGTTAATATTTCCTAATTATTTAGACTAAAATTGCATTATTGGGTAGAATCTACTGAATTTGTGTATTTGGTGGTTAAATGCAGGAATTTATGGAAAAAGGTGTTAAAAAGTTTTAATTCCGAAGTGGTCCGGCAGCTAGAATCGCACGCCTAATGGATGTTCATAGCTGAGGTGGCAAGATTCCAAGTCCGAGTGGGCAGTTTCCAAGAATTGGGAATTCCAAATTCAAGACTTTTTCTGGAATATTTATTACCTTTTAATATTTAGTAGTTAAGTCCTATTAGGAGACTATTGTTGGATATTTGTTATTAGGAAGTATTTTGGATTAGGAACTTCCTAAAAGTTTGGGATTCCTAATTGTAAATTGCATCCGTTTCTTTGATTGAGGAGGAAAAGAAGGAAAACTGGCCACTGAAGGTGCATCCATCTTGGACTAGTAATTGGAGAAGATTTCGGATACAAACAAGAAAAAGATCTTGGCCGACAAGAAAGGAGATATGCATCTTATTAGGTGACTAATACTGAGAGATTGGTCACGGACAATTGCCTGCGGAAGGAGACTTCGTGAGACAAAAAAAAAAAAAAAGAAACGATAACATTGCCTTTCATCTTTTTCCTTGGCTATTTCTTTTCTTTGGAACATTTGATAGCCTTTGTTTTTCCTTCGCTTTTGTTATATTCAATTGAACAAAAAGTCACACATGGCTTTGTTGACTTCCATTGAAATCCTTGGTGAAATTTCTCACCGCCATGTGGCTAATTTTTCTTGTCTAGTCAAAGGTCAACTTCGCACACGGTCCAAAATATCTGTGAGATCTAAACGATTTATCTTTTGATTATTTAATTCCTTGGTATTATAATGCTCGTTCTTTTTATGTTAATATGATTATTTTTGTTGGTTGAATGTCAAGGGCCGATGTTCATATTGACTTGATAATCTACGCTAATTTAATTTACTAAACCGTAATTGTTTGGTAAATTAATATTAGTTGGCAACCCGAATGCGATATGCATGTTAGGGGACGTATGATCTAATCTAAATGAACCCTGGTAGTGTGTTTGTTGGTTAGGGTTTGGGCTTTTCTAATTCTTAGTGCAATTGAGAAATTAAATCCTACGGGCGTACCTAGGGTTGTTTCTTAATTAGGGGTATTTAACGTGCGTACCTTACGTATCTAAAATCTGAGGAAGAGTTGCTCGTCTGAGAGGTTTCCGACGACTATAACCAGCCTATTAAGGATTTAAATGAATTAACTTTGCATCAATGATCAGGTATATGGACAATGTCTGAGAAGTTGGATCTTTGACTAGAACTTATCTCCCATATATTCCATTCCCTTTGATTTTCGTTATTTGGATTTGTTATTTGATTTTTAATTAATTCTTCATTGTCTCAAAAATCCCCCAATTTCTGGTATTTGAAAAGAAACGAATTTTCCCCAGTTCCTGAGGAGACGATCCTACTCACCCTTATACTCAAAATTTATATTTTCTGGAGTAGGTATTTATTATTGCACAGGCTCGACACCTGTCACATGAAGTGCTAATTTAATACTTTGATTAATTTGATTTTAACACTTTGACTAAATTAGATTTAGACCTAAATCAATTATTTTCTAATAAGTTGGGATAATAAATTAGTGAACTAAAATTGAGACTATTGGTACTCGTTACTGACTGCTAGAATTGAATTTTAAATACAGTCAAAGAGGCGCAATGATCAATAATTTCCTGCAAGTGCACAGAGTCAATTGTAGTGATAATTCATCTAGAGTATTTTAGGGTGCGAACCCACAAGAGCGAGTAAATTTCCTACTTTAGTTATTCTAATAATTATAATAAAATTCAAATTAACAAAATTTAATCTTTAACCAAGAAAATAAATAAATACTCAAATCAAATAAAGAGTGGTTGAGAAAAAAATATTAATAAAAAGTCTAGGGTATCAAATTTTAATCCAGAATTTTGAATTAATTTTTTAATTATCTTCTGGACAAACTATGAACACATCACATGATTATATTTTAGATCACTTCTCGACGCATCTAAAGTATGCCTAATTAAATCTTATGTCTTTTGGAAGTCATAAGCATTTAATTAAACCCATTTAAACCCTAAGTGATATAAGCACGTCATACAAATCCTAACCTGCTCTCGTGATTAGGTTAAATATGTTCATTTATCTAGTGCATAGTTATATTTCCTTTCTCAATTTAATACAAACCCAAGGATCATGCTCATGATGGCCAATCACAAACACGTAGTTAAAATAAAAAAAAATAAATCATACCAATAGTCAAGAATTTAAATGAAAAAACATTCAGAATCCCTTCATAAAAAGCTTAAGCCTAGAAACAAATTTAGTTCGATATAATAGAAAGAATTAAAATCACAAATTCAAAGAGTTCACAAAGAAAAGAAAAGGGGTAAGAAAATTTCTCAATTTGCTCACCCCAATCTTTTACTTGGTCGCTCTTTGATTTGTCCACAAATAATTTTGATTTTACAAGAGAAATATATAAAAAAAATTTTTGGTAAGCTAAACTAATGTTTTCCAGCCCCTAAGCAATTCTACTATCTCCTATTTATAGTTCCGTAAAGTTACAATTGAATCTCGATTGGAACAGGTTTCATTTGGCTACAGAATTTCGCGCACTACCCTTGTTCGATGATAACCGGTGACAAAACCAGCGCAATAAATGGCACCGGTCTTCCTTCAAAGCAATTCTTCAAATCTCTCTAGTAGACAACTGGTGCAAGAACTAGCGCCGGTCTTCTGCACTGATTTTTCAAATTTGCAAGTTAGCCTCAAACTTTTGATTGCTGCACGATTTCCATCCAATTTTCTTCCAAAACTTCAATTTAATCCCTGTGAGCACATAATCACAACAATTAGGCAGTTTTATTCTCAATTTAGACATACATATAAGGCGTAAATAATCAAATTTAAACAGCTAAAAACATTACAATTTACATCCTATCAAATTCCCTTACACTTAACCTGTGCTTGTCCTCAAGCACGAGAACAAGATCAATTAAACATAAATAATCAATTATGTTCAAACAATGGTGTTATAAAGTTGACTGGTTGCTAAGACACAATCAAAACAAGTGTCAAGTGTTAATAGTTATGTACAAGAGATACCTCTCCGATACGCCTACAACATAAATGATTCTTCCAATTCCGGTTAACTAAACTAAGAATATAAAATATTTAACCAACATTTTTCTACAACTAGTGCAAATATTAAGCAAAATCTTAACACAATATAACACATGGATCCACAGGCTAGTATCATAATTCACATATTTTTTGAAATTTGTTTTCTGTTTTTTCTTCTTTTTTTTCTTTTCTTTTCTAATTCCCCCACACTTAAGTTTTTTCATGTTTTTTTAACAAGGGGAAAATATTTAGTTCTCAGCTGTTTAAGCCTTTTGACGTGAACTCTAACATCTCCCAAATGAAGGAACTAGGCTACTAAACTTTTCTCTGCTTAAGACCCACATACTCATAACTATCATTACTTTTAGATACGAAAATCAACACTTTTAGGTGAAAACTCCCGGTTACTAAGCAATGACAACTAGTGGAGTATAATCAAATAAGATTAACAATTTAAACACCAATTTATCAAAAATACCAAAGCCCGCTTCATCTTCTCATAACATTGAGAACTAAGATTAATAATTGGACCAAATTCACAAGAAAAATGCTTGAAAAATATTTACAATGTCTAGAAAAGTTAGCCAAAATCACAAAAGTCTCAAATTTTCAAAAATTTATCAAAGAAGCACCCTAAGGTATCACTGTTTCACACTTAACACATAGCACACAAGAACCCTAAACAATAGCAAAACTTGAGATATTAGCCATTGCCTATCAGGAAGTCGCAAAAATTTGAAAAATTTTAACCAAAATTTCACTTCACCTATTTACCCCTCCCTTACACTTAAAATAACATTGTCCTCAATGTTAGGGATTAAAAAAATAAAGAAATAAAAATAACAAAAGAGATGAAAGTGAAGCCCCCTTGGCACATAGAAACACCAAATATCAAGTGGGGGTAAGAAAAAATTGTCTGTTACCATCCAATAGCCAAGTCCAAAAAGCCATCCTAACAAAATAGAAAAACCAAAGAATACTACAAATAGGAGTTAAACTCACCATCAAATAATCCAAACATAAAAATAAAAAAAATTCTAACGTGATAAACACCACCACTAAACCCAAAACAAGAGAAAAATATTAAATAAATTGAAAAAGAAATTTGTGTTGCCTCCTCAGAAGCACTAATTTAACGTCTTCAACCAGACATGCTTACTAAAATTATGATGGATGAAACAGTTCAAATGACCTCACGACTTCCTAGCATGTGCTTGAACTCCTTCACAATTTTTGCCAATGGTAGCTTGTTTGGGCGCCGCCCAAAAGGAGAACTGGCGAATATTGGGTTCAGCCCTAAACTCCAAATCCTGCTGTCACATATTTCTCACAAGGCAAATTTTCAATAACATCAAAACTAGAACAAGACTCTTCATAAGAAGGATATTGTAACAGTTCAAAAACTTTAAACTCTTCCTTTTCTTTGCCTGCCCTTAAAGTTAGTTTCCATTCTAATAAGTCAATATTAGTTCCTCTCATAACTAAAAACCCCCTACCAATGATAATTGGCATAGAAATATCCTTCTCTATATCAAGAATAAGAAAATCAGCAGGAAAATAAAATTTACCAACTTTTACCAATAAATCTTTTACAATGCCTATTGAATAGTGAATGGAATGATCAACCAATTATAGAATCACTTGAGTCGGCACCATGATCAACCAATTATTGAATAGTGAATGGAATGATCAACACTTAAGGTTGGAACAAATTGGTCCTTTTTCAAATAAAATAGCAAAACTTTTCCAAAATTTTTGGGCTTTAATGAAATTTTGTAAAAGATTTTGGAGAAATTTTGATAGAATTTTCCCTTATAACTGGATGAAACTCCCTTGCCAACAACCTAATTTTTCAATAAAAATACCGCAAGGCAACATTTATAAACACAATTCCAATATTTCTAATGTATTTAAATCCACAAAACATCATCACAAGTTACAAAAATGGTAAGTTCACACAGATTCCCCTCCCCTACACTTATACTCCACATTATCCTCAATGTGGGAAAAGGAAAAGAATAAAAGTAAGTACAATACTCCTCTAGAAAGCTTGCTTATATTGAAATCAAGTGCCATGTAAGGAAGTTCCAACCAATATCCAATCCACATAATCCTAATATCAAAAAACCAAGAAACATAAAAGTAACATGTCAAAATAAGTGAAATTAAGTTGTAAGGTCGCCCTTGCTAGAAGCATTAAACATCTCCTCCTCCATCTCTATGACATCTATGTACCATTGTATCTATTAAAATAAGAAAATATGAATTATTTCCCAAAATAGATACAACTAATCTACCTTCCCAATATAATCAAATTCTCACTTTAGTGAAATATGCAACTTGCTAATTTTAGGCCTAGAAAGGCATTGAAAAACTCGACAATTACATCCAATGGATCATTTTAAAAATTTGAGAAAACTAGTAGCCATAGAACTTAACATCAACATTCTCAAACTTCAACAACTCAAAAATTTAGAGAAGCTCAATTAGCCTAACCAAATCAATCATTTATTCTCTACTACCAAGTAATGCTCAAGTTATGCAATTTAAAAAGAATTTTAGGAAAATAATATAAAAACATATAATCATCAATTTCCTAAAATTTTAACTTGTTCAACCATCTAAGGGACTTAACCAAACTTAACTCAATGGCTTAATCAATAAATAATATAAAATGCTATCAATATTCAAAGATTTAAGCCACTCAAGAAATCGAGAAATTGAAATTCTCCAGCTTACTCAACACATTGCCTAAAGCTCAGTATTTAAACAAGTTTAATGAAGCTGATAAGTGCAATGAAATATCCTAACATCAACAAGTATCATCACATATTCACCATTGAGAATTTGATAGAAAATTCATGAAATGCGACAATGGCGAAATCTTTAATAGCTAATAAAGTTAAGAAAACTTACCACCAATGTGTGGAGTGATATAGAAGATGCAAATGATACGAGTAACTTGAAGAAAAAGCCTAAAATTGACCCTATACTAACAAATTTCAGTTTGGCTCTGTTCTTGTTTTTGAACAAAAATCCCTCCAAGTTGTTGTTTTTTATGTGAAATTCTTGAGGGGTTTTGATCACAAGATATTTTGGGATGATTTGATGGTGAAAAATGGGAAGAAAATTGGTTAAAAGATGAGATTAGATGAGGACGGTTTAGGGTTCAGTAGTCCATGAAGTGAAGAAGAAAAAAGTCTCTAAAGAAAAATTGCAGAATTTTGTTTTAAATAGCTGCACAAAAGTATTCAAGGCCTGGAACCGTGGTTGGATCCTCATAGATCTGAGGAAGGATCCATCCCTTGGATCCACCCTCTAATATTGGAACTTAATTTGAGACTCGGATCCGAGGGCTTCTTGATGGATCCTAGCTCGGATCACCTTGTTTCTGCAATTCCTGTGGAATTTTCAATTCTGACAAGAAAGAATCTCAATTTTCAAAATACACTTGAGGTCAATTTTTCCAAGAGTTTAATACCTCACACAAGTGTAAAATACCCTAAACATAAATTTCAACCCCTTATAACAAATTAAATGCAGCTATAATGCAAAATGAGAGGTGAGGTTCTTGAATCAACTTGTGTCCCCGACACTCAAAATGCATTTCTTGGCACAAGGATAGCTCAAAAGAGTATCAATGGACCAAATTAACACTTTAACATGCAAACTCACTTTAAAATCATGCAAATGAAATAATTAACCTCATATTAGAAAAATTAAGCAATTAAAACACTAAATGAAGATTAAGCCTCCCTTTTTCACATTTGTCTATCATGCCTATTATTGTCGCTACCCTATTTTTTTTGAAGAAGGAAAGAAACCTCACTCGCTTCAGTTTTAGTTGAAAGAGGTTTTTAGTTAAAAATTGATTTTGATTTTGAAAAATAAAATAAAAGAAATGGGTCATGGGACTAAAAAAAAACGATTTGGACCAAAACAAAAGTCTAGAAAAGGGTTTTTAGAAAAATTTGAGTCGCACACGATATGGAGTTTTAGGTGTACCAAGTCACCAAAAAAATTTTAATTAATGAAAATAAACTAAGAAAACCCTTTTAGATCTCCAGGTCTTTGAAAACTAGAGAAAAAGGTTCTGAGTTACTGAGTTACCTGCTGAAAGAAGGGAAGAAAAGATTAGATGTTACTCTGCCTCTAAGGCCCCTTCTAACCCAACCAAAGCTAGTTGCATGATTTAGTTAAAAATTTCCTAATTCTAACTTTAAAATTTATCACATTTGATGTTATCTATATGAATGCAAAACCTAAACCTAATGTTGGGTTGGACGGGGAAAATGTCTCCTTGAAATTTGATTGGAATTGACCACATTAATTGTGTCATCCAAATTTGATCCCTCGAGGAGGTCACAAGAAATACAAATGATGAGATTCGAAAAGAAACGGAAAATTAGGATTTCCAAAAAAAATGCAATTTTATAAAATCTCAAGGGAAAAGAAATTGGATTTTTGAAAAGATGAATTTTTAAGTGCAAAAAGGAACTTGATTTTCAAAAGATGAAATTTTAAGAAAAATGGATTTTTGACTTGGAATTGCTAAACATGAAGAAAGAAACTTGATTTTTAAAGAATGATTTTGATAGAATTTAAAATAATGCACATGTATGTCCCTAAAGAGGGATAATGCAACATAATGGGTGGGGAACTAAATTGCGGACTTTAAATCTTCCTTTCATAGAAGGAAATAAAAGGGTGCTAAGGCTAGGGAAGCCATACCGCTCTTTTCCTTATTCAAAGGGTAATGCCCTAAAAAATCTAATCTATAAAAGAAAACTAAATGACATGTTTTGCATACGGGATGGGGGAAAACTATCATGCAAAATGGAAAAGAAACCCTAAAAGTGAAAAGTGTGTGAAACTTGTATCTAATGCATGAACGGCTTAAGGGTCTAGCATTGACTAGCCCTCGCTTAAAGGTTATCACTAATATTGATTATGAGACATCTAAAGGAAAGGCCACAACTAGTGTTGGACAAGTGTGACGACGTTAGAGGGAATGAACCACAACTAGCATTGGACTAGTGTGGTGACGTCAATACATTTACATAATAAAACATGTAGACATGATAATAAAGCAAATAAACACATAAAAACACATAAACACATAACACATAAGTATAATATCTAGATGCAAAACCCTAGGAAAGTGGTAACCTAAACATATAAGCACATAAAGATTATTACATTTAGGCCCTAATTACAATCTAAGGGGGGAAAGACGTAAAAGAAAACTAAAATAATTACCTATTCTATTACAACTTGGCCTTCAAGGGCCTCTTAACCACTTGCAAAGCAATTAAATGACTTAAATGAAATTCTAACTAACAAAGCATTTAAAACCCATAAAACACATAGGAACACATAAGAACACATAATAGGGGGAAAGAAGTTACCATCCCTTGATGTGATGCCTCAACTGAATCCTTAAATGAGGGGAATGGTTATCTAAGACTCAATGTCAACAAAAGGGGATCAAGGCACCAATTTAAAGGAAAAATCAATCAAAAATTCAAAGAGAAGATATCAAAACAAATTATGCAAGCAAATTGGACAAGACTGGAAGGCATGAACACTAGAGTAAGTTTCTGGAACAAAAGAGCAGAAAATAGGAGTAAAATTGCAAAAAAGAAGGTTACGCTGGATACATTGGACAAGTCCAGAACCTACTCCATAGGTGCAAAAATTAAAGTTCGTGAGGAGAAACGCTGACGGAAACGCGGATCGAAGCCACAGATCTACCGCGTCTCTTCCCATCTTCACAAAATCCAGGAAGATTGCTTCCAGTTTTTTCAACCAAAAACACAAATAAAATCATCAGAGACGGCAGGATCAATTTCAAGGCATAAATAGCATCATTCAGATCCTATTAAGACATGCTAGACCCAAAAGGGTCGAATCTTAAGCATCAACGTCACCAAATAGAAAGAAAAGGGAAGGAGAAGAACTGTCAGACAAAAAATGCGGGTGGTTACGTGAACTAGTCCTCGCAACTACTCCGCGTTTCTTCACATCTTCAAACATTCAAACAGAAACGCGGATGGTTACGCGGACCAATCCGCTAAAGCCCCCGCTTTCACATCTTTAAAGCGTGAAGAATATTTTTCCAGAAATTTTACAGAAAACACAACAAAATCAACACAGAAACATCAAACGTCTGATTTTAAACATAAAAACAAGTCTATGAGCCTTACCAAGGCTATATAAACATAACATACTCATACAACAACAAATAATCATCATCAACTATTATAAAGAACATAGTCAAGACCTTGGTTCCACCAAAAGGTCACATTTTTCAATAAGATTTTCGTTCAAAAGACAGAGATGAGGATGGGGAGTCACCTGAGCCCTTTTTTTTTCAAAAGGATCACAAGGAAGAGGTATGAATCTCCGATCAAAGGTGACCTCCTTCTTTGCTCCCGGAGTTAACTTCTTAGCAACTTGAAGGTCGGATTTGAAGGTTTTACAGTGGTTTTCTCGAATGGAATTCTCTTAAGAATTGTTCCTCTATATCTCAGGTATTCCTAGAAAAAATTTTAGCTATAAACTCCCTAAAACAAAGGAGATTTCCTCTAAAGTAGCTACCCAACCTAAAACCCTAAAATCTTTTCTTCTTCTTCTTCTTCTTGCTCTTTCTCTCCTCTTTTTTTTCCTTTCGTTTTTCTGTTTTCTCTTAACTCTATCTTCTCACTCTCCTCTTTTTTAACCAACTCCAGCACCTTTCTTATCCTCCCCTTCAGAAAATCCTATCATGAATTATTTATAGCCACTCTACCCTAGAACCAATGGCTTAGATACTTTGGGGGTTTTTGTGGTTAATCTTGATCATTAGATGGGTTTTGTTTGTGTCTTAAGGATCAAGGGTGATCCGGCATTAACTAAATCGACTTGATGATAAAGACACAAAATTACAGCTGGTAATGAGTGAGAAAGTGGTTTGGAAATTTCTACACGCTGTAATTTTTTTTTTTCGATCGTTACATGGACAACCTCCAGTAACTAGTCAGCGTTTCGGTTTTGAGCCCTTTTTTTTTAATTATTAAAACCTGTAAAATAAGAAAAATATGTTAGAATATTCAAAAAAAATAAATAACTAAATACTAATAGATAAAAAAACATGAGAAAACAATTGAAATAGTCAAAATTTGGTGTCTACAGCTTGCCCCTCTTTGTCTGAGTTTCGAAAAAACTCTAGACAAAGACGTAGACCCCAAATGCTTACTTGGCTCCTCTGACTTATATCAATTGAAATATCAAGAATAGGAGATAGAAGGGTGCCCGGCGGAGGTTGAGACTCACCAACAGGAATTGGAAACTATTGGAAATTTTTTTTTTAAATATCGAGAAGGGGAGATAGGAGGGCACCCGGTGGAGGCTGAGACTCACCAACAGTAATTTGAATATCAAGAAGGGGGATAGAAAGGTGCCTGGCAGAGGATGAGACTCACCAACAGGAATTTAAATTATCAAGAAGAGGAGATAGAGGGGTGCCCGGCGGAGGTTGAGACTCAACAGCAGGAATTTAAATATCAAGAAGGGGAGATAGAAGGGTGCCCGGCGGAGGTTGAGACTCACCAACAGGAATTTAAAATATCAAGAAGGGGAGATAGAAGGGTACCCGGCGGAGGCTGAGACAGCAACCAACATGAATTTAAATATCAAGAAGGGAGATAGAAGGGTGTCTCAAGGAGGTCGAGACAAAGAACCAACATGAATTTAAAATATCAAGAAGGCGATAAGAAGGGTGTTCTACGGAGGTCGAGACAAGAACCAACGAAATTTAAAATATCAAGAACTTTAAATATCGAAAGTGGGATAGAAGGGTCTCATGGAGGCTGAGACTCACCAAAAGAATTTAAAATATCAAGAAGAGAGGTAGAAGAAATGGAAGTTCGAGACTCACCAACAGGAATTTAAAAATATCAAGAAGGGGAGATAGAAGGGTGCCCAGCGGAGGTGAGACACACCAACGGAATTTAAAATATCAAGAAGGGGAGATAGAAGTGGTCTCTGAGGCTGAGATAGCAACCAACATGAATTTAAATATCAAGAAATGAGATAGAAGGTGCCCGCAGAGGTCGAGACTCACCAACAGGAATTTAAAATATGAAGAAGGGGGATAGAAGGGTGCCCGGCGGAGGTTGAGACTCACCAACAAGAATTTAAAATATCAAGAAGGGGAGATAGAAGGGTGCCCTGGAGGTCGAGACAAAGAACCAACATGAATTTAAATATCAAGAAAGGGAGATAGAAGGTGCCCAAATGGAGACCGAGACAAAGAACCAACATGAATTTAAATATCAAGAAGGGAGATAGAAGGTGTCATGAGGCTAAGACAACAACCAACATGAATTTAAATATCAAGAAGGGGAATCGAAGGGTACCCGGCGGAGGTTGGGACAAAGAACCAACAAATTTAAATTATCAAGAAGAGGAGATGTAGGGTGTCCGCTGAGTTGAGACCAACAATGTGAATTTAAATATCAAGAAGGAGATAGAAGGGCACCATGGAGGTTGAGACCACCAACAGTGAATTTAAAAATATCAAGAAGGGAGATAGAAGGTGAGGCTGAGACAAAGAACCAACATGAATTTAAATATCAAGAAGTGGTGATAAAAAGGGTGCCCGGCTGAGGCTGAGACTCACCAACAGGAATTTAAAATATCAAGAAGGGGAGATAGAAGGGTGCCCTGGTGGAGACTGAGACAGCAACCAACATGAATTTAAATATCAAGAAGGGAGATAGAAGGTGCCCAAATGGAGGTTGAGACAAAGAACCAATGTGAATTTAAAATATCAAGAAAGGAGATAGAAGGGCATGAGGTCGAGACAAAGAACCAACAGGAATTTAAATATCAAGAAGGGGAGATAGAAGGGTGCCCGGTGGAGGCTGAGACAGCAACCAACATGAATTTAAAATATCAAGAAGGGCAGATAGAAGGGTGTCTCATGGAGGTCGAGACAAGAACCAATGTAAATTTTAAATATCAAGAAATTTTAAATATCGAGAAAGGTGATAGAAGTGCCCGGAGGTTGAGACTCACCAACAAGAATTTAAAATATCAAGAAGAGTAGAAGAGTTGCCCGGCGAGGTCGAGATACACCAACGGAATTTAAAATATCAAGAAAGGGAGATAGAAGGGTGTCTACGGAGGTTGAGACAGCAACCAACATGAATTTAAATATCAAGAAAGGAGATAGAAGGGTGCCCTGAGGTCGAGACCTCACCAACGAAATTAAAATATGAAGAAGGGGATAGAAGGGTGCCCGACGGAGGCTGAGACTCACCAACAGGAATTTAAAATATCAAGAAGGGGGGATAGAAGGGTGCCCCGGAGACTGAGACAAAGAACCAACATGAATTTAAATATCAAGAAGGAGATAGAAGGGTGCCCAAATGAGATCGAGACAAAGAACCAACATGAATTTAAATATCAAGAAGGGAGATAGAAGGGTGCCCTATAATGAGACAACCAACATGAATTTAAATATCAAGAAGGGGAGATAGAAGTGCCCTGGAGAGACAAAGAACCAACATGAATTTAAAATATCAAGAAGGGTGATAGAAGGGGTGCTGAGGTCGAGACAAAGAACCAACGTAAATTTAAAATATCAAGAAATTTTAAATATCGAGAAAGGGATAGAAGGTGTCCGTGGAGGTTGAGACTCACCAACAAAGAATTTAAAATATCAAGAAGAGAGGTAGAAGAGTGCCCGCAGTAGGTCGAGACACACCAACGGAATTTAAAAATATCAAGAAGGAGATAGAAGGTGTCTTGGCTGGAGGTTGAGATAGCAACCAACATGAATTTAAAATATCAGGAAGGGGAGATAGAAGGGTGCACGGCGGAGGCTGAAACTCACCAACAGGAAATTAAAATATTAAGAAGGGGGATAGAAGGGTGCCCGGCGGATGCTGAGACTCACCAACAGGAATTTAAAATATCAAGAAGGGGATAGAAGGGTTGGAGACTGAGACAGAACCAACATAAATTTAAATATCAAGAAGGGGAGATAGAAGGGTACCCAGCGGAGGTGACTGAGACAACAACCAACATGAATTTAAATATCAAGAAGGGGAGATAGAAGGTGCCTCAAATGGAGGTTGAGACAAAGAACCAACAGAATTTAAAATATCAAGAAAGCGGAGATAGAAGGTCATGGAGGCCAGAGACAAAGAACCAACATGAATTTAAATATCAAGAAGGGAGATAGAAGGGTGTCTCGTGGAGGTGAGACAAAGAACCAACATGAATTTAAAATATCAAGAAGGGCGATAGGGTGCACCTGAGGTCGAGACAAAGAACCAACGTGTAAATTTAAAATATCAAGAAATTTTAAATATCGAGAAGGGGATAGAAGGGTGCCCGGCGGAGGCTGAGACTCACCAACAGGAATTTAAAATATCAAGAAGGGGGATAGAAGGGTGCCCGGGGAAGAATCGAGACGCACCAACAGGAATTTAAAATATCAAGAAGGAGATAGAAGGGTGTCTGGAGGTTGGAGATAAAGCAACCAACATGAATTTAAATATCAAGAACGGGAGATAGAAGGGTGCTCGGCAGAGGCTGAGACCTCACCAACGGGAATTTAAAATATCAAGAAGGGGGATAGAAGGGTGCCCGGCGGAGGCTGAGACTCACCAACAGGAATTTAAAATATCAAGAAAGGAGATAGAAGGGTGCCCAGCTGAGACTGAGACAAAGAACCAACAGGAATTTAAATATCAAGAAGGGGAGATAGAAGGGTGCCCAAATGGAGACCAGACAAAGAACCAACATGAATTTAAATATCAAGAAGGGGAGATAGAAGGGTGCCCCGTGGAGGTCGAGACAAAGAACCAACATGAATTTAAATATCAAGAAGGAGATAGAAGGGTGTTGGAGGTCGAGACAGAACCAACATGAATTTAAAATATCAAGAAGGGCGTATAGAAGGGTGTTCAAGGAGGTCGAGACAAAGAACCAACGTAAATTTAAAATATCAAGAAATTTTAAATATCGAGAAAGGGATAGAAGGGTGCCCGGCGGAGGTTGAGACTCACCAACAGGAATTTAAAATATCAAGAAGAGAGGTAGAAGAAACCTGGGCTCGGAGACACACCAACAGGAATTTAAAATATCAAGAAGGGAGATAGAAGGTGCCCATCGGAGGTTGAGATAGCAACCAACACGAATTTAAAATATCAAGAAGGGAGATAGAAGGGTGCCCGGCAGAGGCTGAGACTCACCAACAGGAATTTAAAATATCAAGAAGGGGGATAGAAGGGTGCCCGGCGGAGGCTGAGACTCACCAACAGGAATTTAAAATATCAAGAAGGGGGATAGAAGGTGCCTGGGTGGAGACCGAGACAAAGAACCAACATGAATTTATATATCAAGAAGGGGAGATAGAAGGGTGCCCAAATGGAGACCGAGACAAAGAACCAACATGAATTTAAATATCAAGAAGGGAGATAGAAGGTGTGCGGAGGTCGAGACAAAGAACCAACATGAATTTAAATATCAAGAAGGGGAGATGGTGCCTGGAGGTCGAGACAAAGAACCAACATGAATTTAAAATATCAACAAGGGCAGATAGAAGGGTGCCCGGCGGAGGCTGAGACAGCAACCAACGGAAATTTAAAATATCAAGAAATTTTAAATATCGAGAAAGGTGATAGAAGGGTGCCCGGTGGAGGTTGAGACTCCACCAAAGAATTTAAAATATCAAGAAGAGAGGTAGAAGAGTGTCCGGAGGTCGAGACACACCAACGGAATTTAAAAATATCAAGAAGGGAGATAGAAGGGTGTCTACGGAGGTTGAGATAGCAACCAACATGAATTTAAATATCAAGAAGGGAGATAGAAGGGTGCCCGGCAGAGGCTGAGACTCACCAACAGGAAATTAAAATATGAAGAAGGGTGATAGAAGGGTGCCCGGCGGAGGTTGAGACTCACCAACAAGAATTTAAAATATCAAGAAGGGGAGATAGAAGGGTGCCCGGTGGAGACTGAGACAGCAACCAACATGAATTTAAATATCAAGAAGGGGAGATAGAAGGGTGCCCGGCGGAGGCTGAGACAGCAACCAACATGAATTTAAATATCAAGAAGGGGAGATAGAAGGTGTCCGGAGGTGACAAAGAACCAACATGAATTTAAATATCAAGAAGGGAGATAGAAGGGTGTCTGAGGCCGAGACAAAGAACCAACATGAATTTAAAATATCAAGAAGGGCGATAGAAGGGTGTTCATGAGGTCGTGACAAAGAACCAACGTGAAATTTAAAATATCAAGAAATTTTAAATATCGAGAAAGGGGATAGAAGGGTGCCCGGTGGAGGTTGAGACTCACCAACAGTAATTTAAAATATCAAGAAGAGAGGTAGAAGAGTGCCCGGCGGAGGCTGAGACACACCAACGGGAATTTAAAATATCAAGAAGGGGAGATAGAAGGTGTCTCATGAGGTTGAGATAGCAACCAACATGAATTTAAATATCAAGAAGGGAGATAGAAGGGTGCCCGGCAGAGGCTGAGACTCACCAACAGGAAATTAAAATATGAAGAAGGTGATAGAAGGTGCCCTGCGGAGGTTGAGACTCACCAACAAGAATTTAAAATATCAAGAAGGGAGATAGAAGGGTGCCCTGGTGGAGACTGAGACAGCAACCAACATGAATTTATATATCAAGAAGGGAGATAGAAGGTGCCCAAATGAGACCGAGACAAAGAACCAACATGAATTTAAATATCAAGAAGGGGAGATAGAAGGGTGCCCGGCGGAGGTCGAGACAAAGAACCAACATGAATTTAAATATCAAGAAGGGGAGATAGAAGGGTGCCCGGTGGAGGCTGAGACAGCAACCAACATGAATTTAAAATATCAACAAGGGCAGATAGAAGGGTGTTCTGAGGTCGAGACAAAGAACCAACGGAAATTTAAAATATCAAGAAATTTTAAATATCGAAAGGTGATAGAAGGGTGCCCGGTGGAGGTTGAGACTCACCAACAGTAATTTAAAATATCAAGAAGAGAGGTAGAAGAGTGCCCGGCGGAGTCGAGACACACCAACGGGAATTTAAAATATCAAGAAGGGAGATAGAAGGTCTCTGGAGGTTGAGATAAAGAACCAACATGAATTTAAATATCAAGAAGGAGATAGAAGGGTGCCCTACAGAGGTCGAGACTCACCAACGTGAAATTAAAATATGAAGAAGGGTGATAGAAGGGTGTCTGGTGGAGGTTGAGACTCACCAACAGGAATTTAAAATATCAAGAAGGGGAGATAGAAGGTGCCCTGGAGACCGAGACAAAGAACCAACATGAATTTAAATATCAAGAAGGGAGATAGGGGTGCCCATGAGACGAGACAAAGAACCAACATGAATTTAAATATCAAGAAGGGGAGATAGAAGGGTGCCCGGCGGAGGCTAAGACAACAACCATCATGAATTTAAATATCAAGAAGGGGAGATAGAAGGGTGCCCGGTGGAGGCTGAGACAGCAACCAACATGAATTTAAAATATCAAGAAGTATAGAAGGGTGGAGGTCGAGACAAAGAACCAACATGAATTTAAATATCAAGAAGGGAGATAGAAGGTGTGCTCCTGGCCGAGACAAAGAACCAACATGAATTTAAAATATCAACAAGTGATAGAAAGGTGTTCTGAGGTCGAGACAAAGAACCAACGGAAATTTAAAATATCAAGAAATTTTAAATATCGAGAAAGGTGATAGAAGGGTGCCCGGTGGAGGTTGAGACTCACCAACAGTAATTTAAAATATCAAGAAGAGAGGTAGAAGAGTGCCCGGCGGAGGCTGAGACACACCAACGGGAATTTAAAATATCAAGAAGGGGAGATAGAAGGGTGCCCGGCGGAGGTTGAGATAGCAACCAACATGAATTTAAATATCAAGAAGGAGATAGAAGGTGCCCTGCAGAGGTCGAGACTCACCAACAGGAAATTAAAATATAAAGAAGGGTGATAGAAGGGTGCCCGGCGGAGGTTGAGACTCACCAACAAGAATTTAAAATATCAAGAAGGGGAGATAGAAGGGTGCCTGGTGGAGACTGAGACAGCAACCAACATAAATTTAAATATCAAGAAGGGGAGATAGAAGGGTACCCAGCGGAGGTGACTGAGACAACAACCAACATGAATTTAAATATCAAGAAGGGGAGATAGAAGGGTGCCCAGCAGAGGTTGAGACAGCAACCAACAGGAATTTAAAATATCAAGAAAGGGAGATAGAAGGTGTTCGGGATGAGACAAAGAACCAACATGAATTTAAATATCAAGAAGGGAGATAGAAGGGTGTTCGGAGGGAGACAAAGAACCAACATGAATTTAAAATATCAAGAAGGGCGATAGAAGGTGCCCTGGAAGTCGAGACAAAGAACCAACGTAAATTTAAAATATCAAGAAATTTTAAATATCGAGAAAGGTGATAGAAGGGTGCCCGGTGGAGGTTGAGACTCACCAACAGTAATTTAAAATATCAAGAAGAGAGGTAGAAGAGTGCCCGGCGGAAGCTGAGACACACCAACAGGAATTTAAAATATCAAGAAGGGGAGATAGAAGGGTGCCCGGCGGAGGTTGAGATAGCAACCAACATGAATTTAAATATCAAGAAGGGAGATAGAAGGGTGCTCGGCAGAGGCTGAGACTCACCAACAGGAAATTAAAATATGAAGAAGGGTGATAGAAGGGTGCCCGGCGGAGGTTGAGACTCACCAACAAGAATTTAAAATATCAAGAAAGGGAGATAGAAGGGTGCCTGGTGGAGACTGAGACAGCAACCAACATGAATTTAAATATCAAGAAGGGGAGATAGAAGGGTGCCCAGCGGAGACTGAGACAGCAACCAACATGAATTTAAATATCAAGAAGGGGAGATAGAAGGGTGCCCTTGAGACAAAGAACCAACATGAATTTAAATATCAAGAAGGGAGATAGAAGGGTGTCCTGGAGGTCGAGACAAGAACCAACATGAATTTAAAATATCAAGAAGCAGGTCGAGACAAGAACCAACGAAATTTAAAATATCAAGAAATTTTAAATATCGAGAAAGTGGGATAGGGTTCCGGAGGTTGAGACTCACCAACAAGAATTTAAAATATCAAGAAGAGAGGTAGAAGAGTGTCCTGGAGGTCGAGACACACCAACGGAATTTAAAATATCAAGAAGGGAGATAGAAAGGTTGAGATAGCAACCAACATGAATTTAAATATCAAGAATGAGATAGAAGGGTGCCCTGCAGGTCGAGACTCACCAACAGAAATTAAAATATGAATAAGGGTGATAGAAGGTGTGGAGGCTGAGACTCACCAACAAGAATTTAAAATATCAAGAAGAGATAAGGTGCCGTGGAGACCGAGACAAAGAACCAACATGAATTTATATATCAAGAAGTGGGAGATAGAAGGGGCCCAAATGGAGACCGAGACAAGAACCAACATGAATTTAAATATCAAGAAGGGAGATAGAAGGGGGAGGTCGAGACAAAGAACCAACATGAATTTAAATATCAAGAAGGGAGATGTGAAAGTGAGACAGAACCAACATGAATTTAAAATATCAACAAGGGCGATAGAAGGTTCTGCTGAAAATGAGACAAAGAACCAACTGAAATTTAAAATATCAAGAAATTTTAAATATCGAGAAAGGGATAGAAGGGTGCCCGGTGGAGGTTGAGACTCACCAACAGTAATTTAAAATATCAAGAAGAGAGGTAGAAGAGTGCCCCGCGGAGGCTGGAGACACACCAACGGGAATTTAAAATATCAAGAAGGGGAGATAGAAGGGTGCCCGGCGGAGGTTGAGATAGCAACCAACATGAATTTAAATATCAAGAAGGAGATAGAAGGGTGCCCGGCGGAGGCTGAGACTCACCAACAGAAATTAAAATATGAAGAAGGGGGATAGAAGGGTGCCCGGGAGGTTGAGACTCACCAACAGGAATTTAAAATATCAAGAAGGGAGATAGAAGGGTGCCCTGGAGACCGAGACAAGAACCAACATGAATTTAAATATCAAGAAGGGAGATAGAAGGGTGTTCATGGAGGTCGAGACAGAACCAACATGAATTTAAATATCAAGAAGGGAGATAGAAGGTGTCTGAGGCTGAGACAAGAACCAACATGAATTTAAAATATCAAGAAGGGCGATAGAAGGTGTTCTGGAGGTCGAGACAAGAACCAACGTAAATTTTAAAATATCAAGAAATTTTAAATATCGAGAAAGTGGGATAGAAGGTGTCAAATGGAGGCTGAGACTCACCAACAGTAATTTAAAATATCAAGAAGAGAGGTAGAAGAGTGCCTGGCGGAGGTGAGAGACACACCAACGGGAATTTAAAATATCAAGAAGGGAGATAGAAGGGGCCTACATGGAGGTTGAGATAGCAACCAACATGAATTTAAATATCAAGAAGGAGATAGAAGGGTGCCCGGCGGAGGCTGAGACTCACCAACAGAAATTAAAATATGAAGAAGGGGGATAGAAGGGTGCCCGGCGGAGGCTGAGACTCACCAACAGGAATTTAAAATATCAAGAAGGGGGATAGAAGGGTGCCCTGAGACCGAGACAAGAACCAACATGAATTTTATATATCAAGAAGGGAGATAGAAGGGTGCCCAAATGGAGACCCAGACAAAGAACCAACATGAATTTAAATATCAAGAAAGGGGAGATAGAAGGTTTACGGAGGTCGGAGACAAAGAACCAACATGAATTTAAATATCAAGAAGGGAGATAGAAGGTGTCTGAGGTGAGACAAAGAACCAACATGAATTTAAAATATCAAGAAGGGCAGATAGAAGGGTGCCCGGCGGAGGCTGAGACAGCAACCAACAGAAATTTAAAATATCAAGAAATTTTAAATATCGAGAAAGGTGATAGAAGGTGCCCATGGAGGTTGAGACTCACCAACAGTAATTTAAAATATCAAGAAGAGAGGTAGAAGAGTGCTAATGAGACACACCAACGGGAATTTAAAATATCAAGAAGGGGAGATAGAAGGGTGCCCGGCGGAGGTTGAGATAGCAACCAACATGAATTTAAATATCAAGAAGGGAGATAGAAGGGTGCCCGGCAGAGGCTGAGACTCACCAACAGGAAATTAAAATATGAAGAAGTGATAGAAGTGCCCATGAGGTTGAGACTCACCAACAAGAATTTAAAATATCAAGAAGGGAGATAGAAGGTGTCTCAGCGGAGACCGAGACAAAGAACCAACATGAATTTAAATATCAAGAAGGGAGATAAGGGTGCCCAAATGAGACCGAGACAAAGAACCAACATGAATTTAAATATCAAGAAGGGAGATAGAAGGTTCATGGAGTTAAGACAACAACCATCATGAATTTAAATATCAAGAATGGAGATAGAAGGGTGCCCTGGAGGTCAGACAAAGAACCAACATGAATTTAAAATATCAAGAAGGGCGATAGAAGGGTGTCTTGAGACAGCAACCAACATGAATTTAAATATCAAGAAGGGGAGATAGAAGGGTGCCCGGTGGAGGCTGAGACAGCAACCAACATGAATTTAAAATATCAACAAGGGCAGATAGAAGGGTGCCCGGCGGAGGCTGAGACAGCAACCAACGGAAATTTAAAATATCAAGAAATTTTAAATATCGAGAAAGGTGATAGAAGGGTGCCCAGTGGAGGTTGAGACTCACCAACAGTAATTTAAAATATCAAGAAGAGAGGTAGAAGAGTGCCCGGCGGAGGCTGAGACACACCAACGGGAATTTAAAATATCAAGAAGGGGAGATAGAAGGGTGCCCGGCGGAGGTTGAGATAGCAACCAACATGAATTTAAATATCAAGAAGGGAGATAGAAGGGTGCCCGGCAGAGGCTGAGACTCACCAACAGGAAATTAAAATATGAAGAAGGGTGATAGAAGGGTGCCCGGCGGAGGTTGAGACTCACCAACAAGAATTTAAAATATCAAGAAGGGGAGATAGAAGGGTGCCTGGTGGAGACTGAGACAGCAACCAACATGAATTTAAATATCAAGAAGGGGAGATAGAAGGGTGCCCAGCGGAGACTGAGACAGCAACCAACATGAATTTAAATATCAAGAAGGGGAGATAGAAGGGTGCCCGGCGGAGGCTAAGACAGCAACCAACATGAATTTAAATATCAAGAAGGGGAGATAGAAGGGTGCTGAGTCGAGACAAAGAACCAACATGAATTTAAAATATCAAGAAGGGCAGATAGAAGGGTGTCTCGGAGGTTGAGACAAAGAACCAACAAATTTAAAATATCAAGAAATTTTAAATATCGAGAAAGGGATAGAAGGTGCCCTGAGGTTGAGACTCACCAACAGTAATTTAAAATATCAAGAAGAGAGGTAGAAGAGTGCCCGGCGGAGGCTGAGACACACCAACGGGAATTTAAAATATCAAGAAGGGGAGATAGAAGGGTGCCCGGCGGAGGTTGAGATAGCAACCAACATGAATTTAAATATCAAGAAGGGAGATAGAAGGGTGCCCTAGAGATCAGACTCACCAACGTGAAATTAAAATATGAAGAAGGGTGATAGAAGGTGTCCGGAGGTTGAGACTCACCAACAAGAATTTAAAATATTAAGAAGGGAGATAGAAGGGAGACCGAGACAAAGAACCAACATGAATTTAAATATCAAGAAGGGGAGATAGATGTCGGAGACAAAGAACCAACATGAATTTAAATATCAAGAAGGGAGATTGAATGGAGGTTGAGACAAAGAACCAACATGAATTTAAAATATCAAGAAAGATAGAAGGGTGTCTCATGAGGTCGAGACAAGAACCAACGTAAATTTAAAATATCATGAAATTTTAAATATCGAGAAAGGGATAGAAGGGTGTCACTGAGGTTGAGACTCACCAACAGTAATTTAAAATATCAAGAAGAGAGGTAGAAGAGTGCTCGGCGGAGGCTGAGACACACCAACGGGAATTTAAAATATCAAGAAGGAGAGATAGAAGGGTGCCCGGCGGAGGTTGAGATAGCAACCAACATGAATTTAAATATCAAGAAGGAGATAGAAGGTGTCTCAGAGTCGAGACTCACCAACGTGAAATTAAAATATGAAGAAGGGTGATAGAAGGTAAGCCCCTGGAGGTTGTGACTCACCAACCAGAATTTAAAATATCAAGAAGGGGAGATAGAAGGGTGCCCGATGGAGGCTGAGACAGCAACCAACATGAATTTAAATATCAAGAAAGGTAGATAGAAGGGTGCCCAGCGGAGACTGAGACAGCAACCAACATGAATTTAAATATCAAGAAGGGGAGATAGAAGGGTGCCCGGCGGAGGCTAAGACAACAACCAACATGAATTTAAATATCAAGAAGGGGAATAGAACGGTACCCGGCGGAGGTTGGGACAGCAACCAACAGAAATTTAAAATATCATTTTGAACCTAGTCTGTTTAGTGGCACAAGTTTGAACGACTGGTAGGTGAAAGTAAATATTTCTTCAAATTTAGATGACATGTGAAAATAAAACATTCATAATAAAGACCCTTTTCAAATTCTCTTTAAAGATGACTCTTTGAAAAATTGCTAAAAAGGAGAGGATCACCATCCCTTTTTAAAACTTGCCTCAGTGTCAAATGGATCGTTAATCCTGCAGAAATCATGAAATTTTAACCAATTAGTCTATGGAAATTCAATTTTTTCTTTTTCTTTTCTTCTTGTTTTTTTTAATCATAAAGTGTAAATTCTTTTGGGATCACAACTGTTAGCCACTAAAATGACTAAAACATATCAGAATCATGCGATAAAATACATTCATGAGATATTTGTGTTCATGAAACATTGCTTGTTCTCAAATGGTAGGAAGTATTCATCAAAACAAACTATGGGATTGAAAAAAAAATCATGCGGTCTTGGAAATCCAAATTCTCATAAACCAGGCAAAACATTATTATGCAATTATTCAATGTGCATCAAGTACTCATAATATCAAGTAAAAGAGAGACAATTATACCTCAATTTTAACAATTCAAACTTGATTTTTCGTTTTCACCAAATTTTGCAATCAAACGACTCATATAGTCAATTCAAGCTTGTTTTTCCACGCTTTTCAGATTTTACCGCTAAAAGGATTTGTCGAAACACATTTTCTTACTCAAATTGCAATAATACCTTTGATGCTAAAATCAACACTTTAGGTGAAGACTCGACACTCGACATATGCCTTTTGCTCAAATAGTAAAATGTCTTTTGACGCAAAAAATCAACACTTTAGGTGAAGATTCCCGATTACTCAACATTTTACTTGTTCGAACTGCTTTGCATACTCATAATTCAAGTACGTTTTACACGAAAGTTAACATCTGTAGATGCTAAACCTCCGGTTACTTAGTACTAGAATCATTGGAGTAGAGCTTTAGTTCTCACTTTGCTTCTTTCTCTCTCTTTTTCTTCTTTTTTTTTCTCTTTTTTTTTTCTTCTCTTTCATTTTTTTTTTAGCATATCAATTGAAAAAGGATCATTTGCCAACTATATCAATCATTTTCTTGCAAAATCTAATAAAAGAAGAAATCTCATTTAATAGGAAAAAAGTGAGGCATAGTTTTCCCTATTTTACAAAACATATTTTCTAAAATGTCAATGTCTTAATCACATAACAATTATTTCCGAGTAAGATGGAAAAAAGGATTTTTCACATCGTGCGGCTTTTATTTCAAAAAGATGAAGGCAATTGCAACCTAATGATTGGACATTTGCATCCTTTTTGAATCAAATTCCGAAAACAAAACAATTTGTGGGACAAATGTGTAATTTAGATAAAGTTTTTTTTTTTGAAAATTTTGCAGAATTTCCCTATAACCTGATGAAACTCCCCGCCAAAGAACCCAAATTTTCAAACACATTCAACACATATAAGCACATAAGAGCCAAATTTAAACAAATATATACATCCCGATGCAAAGAATTTAACAAAAAATATTTCTACATGCTTAAACTTATATCTAAATATCGAAAAGTGATCAAACATAAAAAGTGAAATAAAGTAAGGATGGGATAAACCGAAATCGTGGAATGGGTCTATCATCCCCCTCAACTCCACCATCGCCCGTGGCATCCGAGATAGGGCCTCAAAGCGGGAATGTCGAGGCACGCCACGTCTCAGAAAAAAGAATTTGTAAAGAACTGCGGGCTATAACACCTGGTAGTGTGCGTATGAAACCCCGTTTCCAAATTTTTCCCAAAAGACACTTGTCCTTCCCCGATTTTGCAATTAATCAATCTTTAGAATGGTTTAATCATACATTCTAAATATTTACTCAAAATAAAACTGGTCTCCTCAATTGGACCGATCGGTCACTTGTCCCTACTTCTCTGCAAAAGAAAAGAAATGGTGAAAAGTAATAATAATGCCGCCACCGTTTGACCCTTTTATCTCGAGCATCCCGTAAACATGAGTTCTTGGACGTCGATGAGCGGTGTCAGCTGAATTCCTTTTGTTTTACCGGTGCAGATCTGTTCTGTCGCTTCGCTTGCTTTTGAACCTATATCACTCATACCTTCATGGTAATCTAAGAGGATTGTCCTTTGATGAAAGTGTCTTTTTGAGGAAAATATGTGGAAGAATTTGTGTAAAGAAAGATTTTATTTTAAAATGACATCATAACCATAGAATGAATGCTAAACATGATATTTTAAATCAATAATAGCCAAAATGGAAGAAAACTTAAACAAATGCATTGCACTTGACCCCTTTGGATGTCGTCCTTTTGGAATTTGTTGACGACAAGGGAGTGCTTGATATAAGGTAAACCCTGATAAACATAATCACCGGCTTCCATTGTCCTAGGAACTTTTCCTTTCTGCTTGCACTGTTGCTTTTCAAAACTTGCCTTAGTACCCTTTCAGATTTTCACTGGCGTTGACTGATAAAGGTAGTATAATGAAGTAGACAGATTTAACCCCCAACTTTTGTTAATTCAAACACGTTTGTTAAAATGGTAGCATCAGTGAGACAATCCCTTCTGACAAAATTTAGAGAGAATGTATTTACATCATTTGCCTTTTGGTCAAGAAAGTTCCTTCAGAAATTCTGCAAGAGGCGGAGGTCAGTGACGTTTTGGTTTTTGTGACGGGGCTTGGTAAAGTATAAAAAGAGGGCAAAGCTCAAATGCAGATTTTAAGAAGGGCTTTAAACAATCCTGAGATCATATTTTTTAAAAAAATTGCCCCAGTTTAGCTTTAATCAAGTTTTTTCTTTTTCTTTCTTTTTTTCAGAAAATAAATGAAAAAAATTGCCCCAGTGTGGGGTTTGCGATTCTCAGGGGGGTTGCCGAATGGAGTGTCATTTTCTTTTGAAGGCTCAAATGAAGAATTTAGGAAGGAATTGTTTAAACGAGAAAGAAGAAGGCTGGCCTTTAAACCACCTTTGCAAACATTTCTTAAAAGATCTCACTCAATCGATAAAAAAACTTTTGCACATGTCCCATTAATTGTTTGATGAAAATCGTCCATCCATCTCCAGAAAACCAGCTCTCCTTGGTAGCACCTTTGTACAATAAATGACCCCGCCAATTTAGTGAATGTCCCTTTGCCTCTTCTTGCATTGAAGAATCTTCAAAACCTTATCTCCTTCTTTAAACACGTGATGTCTGACTTTCTTGTTATAAGATCGAGCCATCTGCTGTTGGTAGCATTGCCCACACAAATAGCTGCTCAACCTTTTTTTCATCAATTAAAGACAATTGTTCATGGCCCTGCTTAATCCACTCGGCATCCTTCAACTGAGCCTCCATCAGAATGTTCAAAGACGGGATCTTGACCTCAGCAGGTAAAACTGCTTCCATACCATACATGAGTTAATAGGGAATTGCTCCAGTAGAAATCCTGATTGTAGTTCTACATGCCAAAAAGGCAGCTTCTCATGCCAATCTCGGTGTGTTTCGGTCATCTTATAAATGGTGACATCCAAATTCATGAGAGATATCAGAATTTGCATTCATCAAATTCCAAAATGGTGACATCCAAGGGTCAAAGGTTTTTATTTGTGGCCATCTAAGAACAAAATAAAACATGCAATAGATAAAGAGAAAAAATTAAAGAATAGAGGCAAATCCTTCATTCCTTTCAAAAATCCACTAAAATTTAATCAAAATAACCATTTCACAGATATGAACCCAAATTAAAAAAAAAAACCTTCATCCTAGACTCTCATTTCCATTTCAGTAATTTCCTTAAACAAAATATGCCAGGCTATAGAAAAATAATTTGAAATACTGAAATGACAAATAAAGGCCAAATAACAAAATAATTTCTAATAAAAGATCCAGATTAGAGTTCCATGTGGACGGCCCTAAACCAAAAGACAATCACCTGATTTTACCGAAATTTCCTTCAAGAGAGAAGGTAGTCAGTTGACCAATTCTACATTTCTTCTTCAGAAACTGATGGGAGCTCCAAAATTTCAGATGATCCAACCTTATAAATAGTTCCCATAAATAATTGAGATAAACCCACTTCAATCTCGTTAGGAGAGTTTCCTTCTACAACAAATGGATCATCTTTTCCAGACAAAGACGATTTCAATTTTCCCTCAAAAAATATCATTCATATTCTTGACCACGAATTCCTTAGAGGACAACATTCTCCTCATTCTTGTCTGATTAATTTCCATTATACCAAACACTTTAGTTTCGTCCATGATGTATTGAGCAGGGTCAACAAACTTCTCATCACTGATGATTACTCCCACAGTACCTCCATGCTCTGGTAGAGGATTCTTGCTGACATTCGGCCCCTGTTCTCCCTTTCTTTTCAGGATAATATTTCCGGCATCAATCATGTCTTGGATCTTGTGTTTCAAGACCCAACAGTTAGCCGTTGAATGACCTAGACTTCCAGAATGGTAAGCACAAATGGTATGGGGATCATAACCAGGAAGAGGACCGTTAGGATAGATTTTGGGGGGAACTGTTCCCATCTTTTCAGCTGCTTTCAACTGCTCATATAACTGATCAATTGGCCGGTCCAAATTAGAGAAAGTTCTAGATGGCCTTTGAGTTGGAATATCACTGGCTGGGACAGGATTTTGAATGGGATTGTTGCTTTGTGAGGTTGGTCTTGGGTTATAGGTTTGACGAGGATAGTTTTGAAAGGTGGGTTGAGGAACTGGAGGTATTGATGTGGTATTTAGATGGACTGGTCGAGAGTAGGAGGTTTGGGCAATGGTGTGGTAAACAAGATGAGAATTAGGGTAGTGCGGGTAAGGGGTTGAGTAGGCAGGATAGCGTTGAATTCTTGATCTAAAAGATGGGTCTTGATCCCTTGATCTCATACGAATGCAGTTTCTCCTTCTTTCTTCTTGAATTGGTACTTATTCCCATTGTTATTTTGACTCTGCAGAACTTCCAATTGCTGTTTCAATGCTGACACGTTAACAATCTTCCCCATCTTGACAAATTCATCATATTCTTCCAACTTATTAACAATAGCAGCAAATGAACTCCCAGTTATGCGAAAAATTTCTTCAAAATAAGGTAAGTCATGTGCCTTGATGAAAGTACGAACAATTTCTTCTTCAGTCATAGGAGGCTCCACCCTCGCAGCTAATTTTCTCCAACGCTTGGCATATGTTTTGTGATCTTCTGAAGGTCTCCTTTTGATTCCTTCCAATGTTGTTCGTGTCGGTGCCAACTCACAATTGAATTCATACTGCTTCACAAAAGCTGTTGATAAATCCAACTAAGTTTTGATCTCTTGAGGTTTCAGGTTCGAGTACCAATCCAAAACATCCCCTTCTAGGCTCTCGGGGAACAGACGCATAGGCAAGTTCTCATTATCCACTGGTTTGCCAAGTTTGTTGGCAAACATTTTAAGGTGCGTTTTAGGGTTCTCGGTACCATCATATTTGCTGAATTTGGGGGTTTTGAAACCCATAGGTAGGTGGACGTCAGAGGAAATAGGCACAGATCATCGTAATCCAATCCACCATGTCTGTTCAGACCTTGGTTCTTCTTTATAAACTCCTCAAATCTGTCCAATCTCTTCATCAGATCTCTGTCGACTGGCATGGCAGGCTCATCTATCTCTAGCTTTCCTTGGGAAGTCAGATCCCACACAAATGGTTTAGTGGTATGGTATTGAGGTTTGGTGTGATTGGGAGGTATGTTTAAGGTGAACTGGGGTTGAGTAGAAGGGTTTGCCTTTTTGGTTGGGCTCAGCAAGATATAGTCGTGGTGAGTGTATGGGAAACCGTATTGTGGTGAGAAAAGCAATCTCATGAAGGTTAGAATAGGTGGAACAAGAGTGGTTTGAATATTGGTCAGGAAAAGGGGTGGATTACTTGTCAGGGGGGGATTGCTAACAACACGTCCATGATCATTCGAGGTACCACCTCCACTACTGTTGGCCATCAACTGATCGATTACACGCCTTTGCACAGTCATCTCGGCGCTTATCTCATTAAACCTTCCCAGTACTTCCCTTAACTGCGCTCCCAAGGTAGCAAAGTCGGGCGAAGTGACCAAAGCATTCCTATCTGAGCTCTCTGGTGCAGAACTCATGTTTACGGGTTGCTTCAAACTCTTGCTTTTGGATTGGGTAACGATGGACTTCGCTGGGCTATTTTAAAAGTACCTATGGGAAGAGAAGCACACTTCAAGCTTATTTCCAAAGGGAGTCAGAGATTTATTTGAAGAAAAAAAAAGAAAAAGAGTGAAGTTAGTGATTGTTTATATAATTCGGATGCATGTCCTAGAGGGGAGCCATTTTGTGCCAAGGGTAGGCCTAGCATGATGCAATACTTTCAAGGTGGGACCGGTTCATCAAACCTGAGATTTGACACTAGTGAAAATGGTGAAAAAGTTCTTCATTAGGAAATTCTAAAACTTCATAGTCTACATCATCACTTAAAGGCGTTCTTGTACAAAACCATTGAATTTTTTCAACCTATCTATTACAGATCTTTGGTTCTTTAGAGTAGGGGTTCCTCATGCGCTCAGGTTGGTCATATAGTTCGGCACATTTCCATTTGAAGTCTTGATTTTTTTTTTTTTTGCATCTCTTCATACATCTTCTTGTTCTTGTCTGCCAAATCCTTGTTTGCTTGCACGGATTGCTTCAATTGTACATTCTCTCTATCCTTGCCTCAATGATCGCCATCGCCTCTTTGACTTCATCCGCTTCACGCCTTGTAGCTGTCTCCTATCACGATTCCTAAGTCAGTCTTCATACTGAGGTGTGACCAGAGCCAACTATTTATGTTGTGGAATGTAAGCAATATCCTTGTCCTTGGACAACATTCCCCATGCTTGCGTGATCAGTACCTTCATTGGAATTTCTGCCGGACAGATTCCTTTGACAAAAATGATGGTGAAGTTGGTCAAATCAGGTAGAGGCGGTATTCCATGAATGCTTCCCAACTGTCTCAAAAATCTCTTTGGAGTGTACCTCATAATGCCTTGAGTTCCTAGCAACGGTATAAAATCAGAGGATTTGGTGCCAAAAGCCGGATCGAGGCAGTCCGTCCAATCTAGTACCCATCTAATCTTGTGATCTGGGTCAAATACCTTACCTACAGGCCCTACCTATCCAGTCTTACTGAAATTTAAACGTGAATCTCCTATAGAGGGTTATGTACCCAGGAGAAGTGAGGTGGGCGTAGTCCTATAATGGGATTCCCTAAGTGGCGTTCCCTCTATGGTTAATGCATGATGTCATATTATTAAAGCAAGTAAGGGTGCAAAATGAAATATGGCCTATAGGAGCCCCATTTGAATGCCGGGGTAAGCCTAAAAGTGATATGCAATTACAACTTAAATGCAATAGAGATAAATTCAAACGTGTAATAGCCTATCTAGAAGGATGGCTTGTCTTAAAAGAGTGCCAAGACTCTTATTTTCTAGAGTTTGTGAAATGCAAGAAAAGGGAAGACAACAAAAGGTTAGTTTAATCGATAGATATCACATAACACATTGGAGCAACAAATTTCACAAGAATAAAGAGGGGTGGAATCCCTCATCTTGTGTCTAGTGATCCTTAATAGGGTAGGGTAGACTCTGCCCTAGGCAATTCTAACATGGATGCATGAGGTTGGACTCACTAATGCATCTAGTCTCGACAAAGGTTACAGGCTCCCAAACCTTCAGACCAAAGGCGAAGGGTCATCAATCCCAAAGCCTAAGAATCGGTGGTTCGAGTGATCCCTCAGACCTTGCTACGTGCACGTCGTGCCACGGCCACATGTCCAAGTGGATCAATCCTAATCCTAATAGGGAGGAGTGGCGTGACAAGCCACTAAAGTAAAAAAAGTAGGGTCAAAGTAAAATACATATGCACGTATGAAAGTGATTCCCTTTGAGAGGAGGGATTCAAATACCAAACATTCTTGAGACTCTAGGATAGATGCACACCCACCCCAAATGCAAGGCGCGATACAAATAAATATCAATACAAATAAATAAACAAATTGACAAGCTTTGATTCATACACCAAATTTTAATAATAAACCTAAACACACCGTTTTCTGCAAGTATACAGATCATTTATCGAACATAGGGTAGTATAGGTGTCGATCCCACAGGGAAGAATGTCAAGTACCGGTGATTTTTGAACTCCTCTATTATTTAGACTGTCACAGGCATATAAATTAATCTAAACTACAAACATAAAATGAAATAAATAAAATAACAATTAAAAGCTTCTCAAGTTATGGAATTCCTTACTACTCTTGCAAATGAAGTTACCGGTTGAATTAATGTTATTACCTTGGCTAAGTATGGCGTAATTTCCTAATGCATGTGAAACATACTTTCGTAGTGTATCATCTATACTCATAGCTAAACCATACCTACTAGCGTGGTTATGGAATTAACTACAAGCTCATTTCCTCTATGAAATTACATGAAATGAATTACTAAAGCCACAAAGGCGCCACCCTACACTTGTGAGTGACTTCCAAGGTTTAGAACTTCATGAACTAGTGTCTTTAACACCTTTAAATGATCACAATTAATGGCCGGTTAATCATGATCAGAAAAGCCCAAGTACTAAATACTTGCTCAAAATAATAGCATCAAACAACCATGTAAACATCACAAACAAGATATAGAAAGTTCATCCATAACTCAAGGCAATAACTTAGCTAAACATTCTTGAATTACACTATAACTACACTACTAACTATACTAAACTAAGGAACTAGTGAAGACTACATTTTAGTAGTGATTCCTAGTCTTCCCTCTCTCTAATTCTAATTCTTTCAATTGTCTACAAGAGGCCCTATTTATAGAAGAATTCATCCATAAGCATCCAAAATTCTATCATGTGAACACATGAAAAATTTGGCCTTCAAAAGTCAAGAAAAATGTCTTCATGAATCTTCATGCATTGAATCCATTGAATTTCAATCTCAAATGAGTTGTAAAGTTGAAGCAAATTGTGTTTTGAATTTGTTATTAGTTGTTTCTTCAACTTCACAAGATTCTTCACGCAGCTTTCGTTGAAATTCGTCTGAAAATTGAGCTAGAAGTGAGCTGAAAAAACTGGATTTCGGCTGCAACTTGTAGCAGTCATTGTCAGGGATCCGCGACCCAGATCCGCGATGCAGATGCTCGCGGATCCCATCGTAGATCGTCTCCCCTGTCTCTTCTGAGAGGGATTCGTGAGCTAGTCTTTTTCTTCATTGGTTGCATCGCGTATTGGCTCCCAAATCTGCTCCAAAATTGTGAAATCCGAACTTTTCGTCAAGACTTCTTGGCAAATATCTTTTCATTTTCACCTCATTTGATAGTTGAACTTTTAATCCTACAAAAACATGAAGTTTTCACTACATTCATCCATAAAAATGCATTTTCTCTATTTAAATCATAACATGTAGAATTTCACTAGAAACCCTAGTTAAATAGCCATAAAAATAACTAAAACACACAAAAACTAAGTACTTAAACATACTAAAAGCATGTAAAATAAACACTTATCACAAATAATTCATTCATCATGTACGCGATGTGTAAGGAGCGATTGCGCGAAAAAAATCCTAAAAAAGAAAAGAAAAAGAAAAAGGAATGCAACCTAAAACATCCAAATGTGATATATAAGAAAGTTAGAAAAATGAAATAGTCAACTAAATCAAGTGCTCGGACCTTCTTAGGAAAGTCCCAGTGGAGTCGCCAAGCTGTCGCGCCCCATTTTTTGGAAGAAGGGAAAGAAATCTCGTCGTTTCAGGTTTTTAGTTGAAAGAGACTTTTTAGTTAAAAATTGATTTTTGATTTTTGAAAAATAAAAATAAAAGAAATGGGTCATGGGACTAAAAAAATGCGACGATTTGGACCCAAAAACAAAAGTTTAGAAAAGGGTTTTTAGAAAAATTTGGAGTCGCCACTTGGTATGGAGTTTTAAGTGTACCAAATCACCAAAAAATTTTAATTAATGAAAATAAACTAAGAAAACCCTTTTTAGACGACTCCAGGTCTTTGAAAAACTGGAGAAAAAGGTTCGGGAGTCACGGTTGAAAGAAGGGGAGGCAAAGATTCGATGTTACTCGTCTCTAAGGCACCCTTCTAACCTAGCCAAAGCTAGTTGCATGATTTAGTTAAAAATTTCCTAATTCTAACTTTAAAATTTATCACATTTGGATGTTATCTATATGAATGCAAAATCTAAACCTAATGTTGGGTCGGACGGGGGGAAAATGTCTCCTTGAGATTTGATTGGAATTGACCACATTAATTGTGTCATCCAAATTTGATCCCTCGAGGAGGTCACGAGAAATGCAAATGATGAGACTCGAAAAGAAATGGGAAATTAGGATTTTCAAAAAAAATGCAATTTTATAAAATCTCAAGGGAAAAGAAATTGGATTTTTAAAAAGATGAATTTTTAAGTGCAAAAAGGAACTTGATTTTCAAAAGATGAAATTTTAAGAAAAATGAATTTTTGACTTTGAATTGCTAAACATGAAGAAAGAAACTTGATTTTTAAAGAATGATTTTGATAGAATTTAAAATAATGCACATGTATGTCCTAAAGAGGGATAATGCAACATAATGGGTATGGGGAACTAAGTTCGTGATTTTAAATCTTCCTTTTCATAGAAGGAAATAAAAGCGTGCTAAGGCTAGGAAGCCATAATCGCTCTTTTCCCTTATTCAAAGGGTAATGCCCTAAAAAAGCTAATCTATAAAAGAAAACTAAATGACATGTTTCGCATACGGGATGGGGGAAAACTATCATGCAAAATGGAAAAGAAACCCTAAAAGTGAAAAGTGTGTGAAACTTGTATCTAATGCATGAATGGCCTTAAGGGTCTAGCATTGGACTAGCCCTCGTTTAAAGGTTATCACTAACATTGGATTAGTGAGACATCGAAAGGAAAGGCCACAACTAGTGTTGGACTAGTGTAACGACGTTAGAGGGAATGAACCACAACTAGCATTGGACTAGTGTGGTGACGTCAATACATTTACATAATAAAACATGTAGACATGATAATAAAGCAAGTAAACACATAAAAACACATAACACGTAACACAAAAGCATAATATCTAGATGCAAAAGCCTAGGAAAGTGGTAACCTAAACACATAAGCACATAAAGATTATTACATTTAAGACCCTAATTACAATCTAAGAGGGGAAAGACGTAAAAGAAAACTAAAATAATTACCTATTCTATTACAACTTGGCCTTCAAGGGCCTCTTAACCACTTGCAAAGCAATTAAATGACTTAAATGAAATTCTAACTAATGAAGCATTTAAAACCCATAAAACACATAGGAACACATAAGAACACATAATAGGGGGAAAGAAGTTACCATCCCTTGATGTGACGCCTCAACTGAATCCTTAAATGAGGAGAATGGTTATCAAAGACTCAATGTCAACAAAAGGGGATCAAGGCACCAATTTAAAGGAAAAATCAATCAAAAATTCAAAGAGAAGATATCAAAACAAATTATGCAAGCAAATTGGACAAGACTGGAAGGCATGAACACTAGAGTAAGTTTCTGGAACAAAAGAGCAGAAAATAGGAACAAAATTGCAAAAAAGGAGGTTACGCGGATAGTTAAGTGGGACAAGTCCGCGCGACCTAGTCCGCGTTACAAGCAAAAATCAAAGTCAGAGGGGAAACGCGGACCGAGCCATGTATCTACCAGCGTCTCTTCCCATCTTCACAAAATCCAGGAAGATTGCTTCCAGTTTTTTCAACCAAAAACACAAATAAAATCATCAGAGACGGCAAGATCAATTTCAAGGCATAAATAGCATCATTCAGATCCTATTAAGACATGGTAGACCCAAAAGGGTCGAATCTTAAGCATCAACGTCACCAAATAGAAAGAAAAGGGAAGGAGAAGAACTGTCAGACAAGAAAAGCGGGTGGTTACGCGGACTAGTCCGCGCAACTACTCTGCGTTTCTTCACATCTTCAAACATTCAAACAGAAACGCGGATGGTTACGCGGATCAATCCGCGCAAGTACCCAGCGTTTCTTCACATCTTCAAAGCGTGAAAAATATTTTTCCAGAAATTTTGCAGAAAACACAACAAAATCAACACAGAAACATCAAACGTCTGATTTTAAACATAAAAACAAGTCTATGAGCCTTACCAAAGCTATATAAACATAACATACTCATACAACAACAAATAATCATCATCAACTATTATAAAGAACATAGTCAAGACCTTGGTTCCACCAAAAGGTCACATTTTTCAATAAGATTTTCATTCAAAAGACAGAGATGAGGATGGGGAGTCACCTGAGCCCTTTTTTTTTCAAGAGGATCGCAAGGAAGAGGTATGAATTTCCGATCTAAGGTGACCTCCTTCTTTACTCCCGGAGTTAACTTCTTAGCAACTTGAAGGCTGGATTTGAAGGTTTTACAGTGGTTTTCTCGGATGGAATTCTCCTTAAGAATTGTTCCTCTATATCTCAGGTATTTCCAGAAAAAATTTTAGCTATAAACTCCCTAAAACAAAGGAGATTTCGCCCCTTAGAGTAAGCTACCCAACCTAAAAACCCTAAAAATCTTTTCTTCTTCTTCTTCTTGCTCTTTCTCTCCTCTTTTTTTTTCGTTTCGTTTTTCTATTTTCTCTCAGCTCTATCTTCTCACTCTCCTCTTTTTTAACCAACTCCAGCCCCTTTCTTATCCTCCCCTTCAGAAAACCCTATCATGAATTATTTATAGCCACTCTACATTAGAACCAATGGTTTGGATACTTTGGGGGTTTTTGTGGTTAATCTTGATCATTAGATGGGTTTTGTTTGTGTCTTAAGGATCAAGGGTGATTTGGGCATTAACTAAATCGATTACTTGATGATAAAGACACAAAATTATAGCTAGTAATGAGTGAGAAATGGTTTGGAAATTTCACACGCGTAATTTTTTTTCGTCTCTGATCGTGTTACGCGGACAATTCCGCATAACTGGTCCGCGTTTCGGTTTTGAGCCCTTTTTTTTTTATAAAAACCTACAAAATAAGAAATATGTTAGAATATTCAAAAAAATAAATAACTAAATACTAATAGATAAAAAACATGAGAAAATAATTGAAATAGTCAAAATTTGGTGTCTATACCTATGAATGAACACTTCTTCGGACCAGTGAACCCTACAAAAACAACAAAATAAACATATTTCAAAACACACATTAAACATGAAAACATTGTTAAGTGAATTAAACTAACACAAACTATTGGGTTGCCTTCCAATAAGCACTTCTTTATAGTCATTAACTTGACCATTAAACCTCTTTATCAAAAAGGTTTTGTCAATGAATAATCCACCAATTTTGGGCATAGTGGATCAATAAATAGTGGCTCGACTTCATGGGCCCTATATTCATATGATTTGAGAATTGAAGTGGCTTACCTATCTCAAGCAATTCATAGGTATTACCTTGGATTTGCAATATTTGAGATGATACCAAAGGCATGTTGGTGAGACTTTCTTGGGAGACAATACCCTTAGAATCTACACTTTTGAAACGCTCCTCAAAAGGGATTAAAAATGAATCATTCATGATTTCTTCTTGAGGTTCAAGATTAGTTCCAAAGGCATTATAAAGTAAAGTGGATATATTCTCATTAAAACAACAAGCAAAATCATCCTTATCATCAAAATGTAATCCACTCACATGCAATTTCCTCACCATTCTCAATAGGGTCAACTTGCATATTATTTGACAAAATAACTTCACACAAAATGCAATTGGTCTTGTATCCTGCTTAAGTGAGAAGTTAATTCATCTATCCTTTCCTTAACCCTATCAAATTGATTGGATATTACATTAGCTAGCCTTTCTATAGTCAAATCTACTTGATTAGCAAATTTTTGTATAGCAAACTCCCATTAATTCTTTTTCTCCTCTATGGCTAACTCCCAAGGCAAAGGTGCATTAGTTGACATTTCAATAGCTAATTCTCAATATGGCTTAAACTCATGTTAGACACCTTGGGGTTGATAATCATCATAAAAATATGAAGAATTAGCACACATGCATTGATCATCCCAATCATAAGCATATGAATCTCCAATTAGTATCATATTGATAAAAACAAGGATTGCAATGCCCAAATTTATCATAGTAATCCACATTTTGTCCTTGCCAACATTCATAAATTGCATGATAACCTCCATACTAGTCACAAATCTCATGATAAGAATTAAAAACATTAACACTCCTCTTTTGTTCAAGCATATTTGTAATGGTGTCCAATTGCACTTTTAGTGTTATATAATCAAGTTTACCCTTTAAACTCTTTAAACCATCTTCAAATGACATACTTTCAGACTCTTTTTGGTTACCTCTATGCATGGGGTTTTGCACGTAGTAATGGTCTATTGCCGAACTTCCATTTCTCATGTATTGTTCTCTCAAATGGCCTACCTTCCTCATTTGCTACAAATGCCTTCAAGCAACTCAAAAGCAAAATTAGTAAAGAAAGATAGGAATTAAGACACTAACACAAGAATAAAAACATATCACACGCAGGACTAAACAAAACATACAGGAAAATTAAACACAATAAACACAAGAAAATGAGAAAATTGTCTAAACTAACAGAGTTACTCTTTATGCCGATATTGCCCAAAACTTAATGAATGTGGGGCATGCATACAAAATTAAACTTAAATCCACAGTCAAATTTATATTTATAAATTCCTAAATATCCCCCACATGATTTTCTATAAGTATACAGGTTGTGATTGAGTATAGGGTATTAAGGGTCGATATCATAGGGAAAAATGAACAATTACTGGTACTACTAAATCTTTTTTATTATCTAGACTATTAACAAATTACCAAAAGTAAAACTATGCTAAAATGTGCAAGAAAATAGTGAATAAAAACTCTTTAGGTCATAGAATCCCTCATTACTCATGAAAATACAATTCTTGGATCAATGAACACTATTACCTTAGTTAGTCATGGCATAATTTCCTAATGCACGTGATACCTGCTTTCACTAGTGTACCAATCATACCTATAGCTAATCCATACCTACTTTCATGGTTATGAAGTTAACTAAAGACTCATTAGTTCTGCAAAATTACATGGATAAGTCATTAAAGTCACAAAAGTGCGCCTCTACTTTCGTGAGTGTATTCTGTAAGTTTAAAACTTAATGAAGTAGTGCTAAACTCCAATTTTCATTGCAAATCTAACACCTTTAAGAAAAGTAATAAATAACTTGCTCAGAATAATAGCATCAAACAGCCAAGAAATCAACACAAAATAATCTTAGAAGGTTCAACCAAAATCCAAGGTATAAACTTTAGAAACACATATCCTGCATTACCATAATTTAGAATTCAATACAAAGACAAAGGATTAAAGAGAAGAAACCCCTATCACTAGAGCCTCTTGAAACCTCCCAATCTTCATCTCTTCTTGCCTTTCTTGCTAAGCTAACATTGGAGTGGATGAACACAATTATTATTACTAACTAACTATACTACACTATTCTAAACTAAAGGATTAAGAGAACTATGTCTTTGGTGGTGTTTCTTGGACTCTCTAGAAGCTCCTTGAAATGTCTTGAATGCCTATATTTATAGAAAAATCAAATCCCAAAAGCAATCATTTTAAAGTTGTTCAATAATGCCAAAAGGTTGTTTCTCCATTTTTCCATACTTTTCTTAGGCAGAACCAATCGAGATGTATCACCAAAATTAGTCAAAAAGATTGTATGAAAAGGCCACAACTTGCTCTGTAAATTGCAAAACCAAAATATGGATCCGAAGGTTGGATCTGAGCTCGATCCATCCCTTGGATCAGACTCGAGTTTGGATCTGAATTGGATCCTGCCTTCCCTGCTTTTTTTCTTGAGCATTTAACTTCATTTTCTCACGTAACTTCGACAATTCAATTCTTCTTGAAAATCTTCATTGAATCAACTCCAAATAAGTGAATTATGCATCATTTGATCCAAAATGATATGATTCTTGAAGAAATAACCACCAAAATGGAGCCAAAAGTCCACTGTAAATTCTAAAAACAAACCAAAACTGAACAATTACACATACCAAAAATAAGTAAAATAAACTCTTATCAAAGATATTGTAGACATCTTCCCAAATTCTCAAAGATCCTTCCGATAAATTAAGAAGTCATGACTTAGCATGATCCTTGAGACAATAGGAAAAACATCTCATCCTTAGAACATCCTCCGATATGCCATTAAGGGGAAAAGTTTGCACCACTAAATAGAATTCCCTTATGAAAGAAAGAGGGTCTTCATTAGAGAGTCGTAAAAAGCTAAAAGCATGTTAAAATGCATGATCTTGAGCTCATAATTCCTTACCCCATTACTTAGCCTAATACAGTAGAGGGAAGTTGCAACTGCGGGACATTGTATGTCCCTCAAATGAAGCCCAGCAGATGGGGCTGCTGGTGGTACCACTTGGCGATTATTGTTATTACTTTGAGGGATTTCTTCAGCGATACTTTCTTCATCTGAAATTCCAGAACCTGCTAACTCAACTGCAATGTTAATACTAGGTGAAGATAGTTGGAAAGCTTGCTTTTGCAACTTAGTTTACTTCCTTAAATACTTCATAGTCTTTTCTACTTTTGGATCAAAAACCAATTTGCCTTTTTGTGAATAGGTCATAAACCAAGGTATCTAAGAAAGAGAAATATAATAAAGTGAAGATCTAAACACAAGACAAATAAACATGAATTAAAAACAAAATAAAAATAATTAAAGCAGAAAAATTTAGTGTCGCCCCTGACAACGGTGCCAAAAATTTGATTGACAATTTTCTGCATGCACATAGGATCAATCGTAGTAATAATTCACGTGGAGTATTCCAGAGGCTGAACCCATAGGGACGAATAAATTTCCTACTTTAATTTTTGTAATAATTATAATAAAATTCAAATTAACAAGATTTAATCTTTAACCAAGAAAACAAAATAATAGTCAAATCAAATAAAGAGTGGTTGAGAAAACAATATATGAGAAAGCCTAGAGTATCAGGTTTTAATCTAGAATTTTAAATTAATTTTCCAATTATCTTCTTGACAAACTATGAATGCACGATTGTATTTTAGATCACCTCTCAATGCATTTAAAGTGTGCCTAATTAAATCTTATGTCTCTCTTGAGATCGTAAGTATTTAATTAAACCTATTAAGATCCTAAATGGTATAAGTGCGTCATACAAATCCTAACCTATTCTCATGATTAAGTATGTTTATTTATTTAGTACATGGTTGTATCTCCTTTCTCAATTCAATACAAATCCAAGGATTATGCTTATGGTGACCAATCACAAACATCTAATTAAAATCAAAATAAATAAATCATGGCAATAGTCAAGAATTTAAATGAAAAAATCAATCAAAATTCCTTCATAACAATCTTAACCCTAGAAACAAATTTAGTTCGACATAATAGAAAGAATTAAGATCACAAATTCAAAGAGTTCACAAAGAAACGGAAAAAGGTAAGAAAACTTCTCAATTTGCTGGTCCCAATCTTCTCCTTGGTTGCTCCTTGATTTGCCCATGAACAATCTTGATTTTACGAGAGAAAGATATGAAAGATGTTTTTATAAGCTAAACTAATGTTTTCCAAACCCTAAGCACGATCTAATAACTCCTATTTATAGTTTCCTAAAGTTACAATTGAATCTTGGTTGGAATAGGTTTTGTCTGGCTATGGAATTTCACACATCACCCTTGTCCGATTATAACTGGCAACAAGATCGGGGCCAGTCTTCCTTCGGAACAATTCTTTTTAATCTTCCCAGTAGACAACCGGTGCAACAACCGACACCAGTCGTTTGCGCTATTTTTTAAAATTTATGATTCAGCCCCCGAACTTTTGATTGCTACATGATTTCCGTCCAACAAAACTTCAATTTAATTATATGCACTACAATTTAATTATATGCACATATAGGGTGTAAATAATCAAATTTAAAGACCTAAAAGCACTACAATTTACACCCTATCACCCAACCACTCAAAATATAAGTATATTTTTAGACAGTTTAAACAGGTCTTGAATCGTCGATTTCGGTTCTGGTTCAAATTTTTTGTAAACGTGAAGCTGAATCTTTAGTCATGATTATAGTTTTGATTCCAGTTCTGATTTCTCAAATTCTGTACATGTTCGGGTTCAATAAACTACCGGTCCTATTTTGATTCAATTTTAAACCATGGCCACCCCCTATTTGCCATAGCCCATAGGCTCTAATTTCATGGAATTTTTTATTTTTAACCTTACTTTAGAACTTACTCTCTCTACGGCTTCTGTTCTTTGGTCCTTCGAAAATTGAGCATGGTTCTGGAGACTCCATACTACCGCAGCCATGAAACAACAGTTTATCAATATCTCAATTTATTTAACTATTGCAGAACTTTTTTTTTAATTAATTTTATTCTTTTCCCCATATATCCTCTTAGTATTCCGCCAAGTATATGCTTAAGTACTGATCTTACTGAAATCAAAATGTTTACCTTGTTTCTCATTTTTTTAGATTTAATTATTCTGATGGGTAGAAGTTGGGGATAAAATTGGATTTAATTTTAGTAACAAACTTACAGGATCACATTCTAACCATTTTTTTAGGACTCTTAACTCAATTAATAAGAATCTAATGGTCTTGTATTTTTGTCATTAAATTTGCTTTTCATTGATTATAGAATATATCTAAAATATATTGATTAAAATATGCTTTTTGTTGACGGGTGCCTCTGAGTGCCCCGGAAATACTTTTTAAAATAACTTTAAGTATAAAATTTTTGATAAGATTCTAATTAATTTGAGAAAGTATCTAAATATAAGAGACTAATAAATGCGAGCGGGTAAATTAAAATATCCATTAGTTTTATTCACTAAATACAGCTAAAGTAATTATAAAATCTAAAGCATTACACATTTTGGCCCTAGGAAAGTTTTGCCAAATTGGTTAGGGTGCAATAAATATGGAGTGCCTAAAATTACAATTAGAGTGTCAAATAAATCACATATATATATATATATATGCACTGCCAAAGCTTTCTCTATTCCTTCAAGACGTTTTGTATTATGAATTGAAAACAAAAAAAAAATCAAAAAAAATCAAAAAAATAAAAACTCAAGAAGCACATGATATAAAAGCTTCTTGTTTTGCATTATAGGCAAAGATGTATTATATGCATTGAACATAAAAGAAAAAAGAAAAAAGAAAAAACTCAGGAAGCAAGTATGAAAACTTCTTTTGCGTTATAGACGAAGAGGTATTCCATGCATCAATGTTCAAAAATGAACATAGGAAAAAAGAAATGCAAATTTATAATGCATATAGCCAACTGATAATGGGACCACTAATTGGTTAAATGAATGGATTGCGGTTTTGGATTATCCATTTAAATTCAATTTTTTATGTCCATTTATTAAATGATTGTAATTGGATTGGATTGATTTCATGCACCAACTATTTGACTAAGAACATTTATCAGCCATTTATTCATTTTGCCGCTTCTAGTATTAATTGGATACCTTGTAATATTAAGTTGCTAACTTTTTTTTACTTAAATTATGAATTTCTTATTAAGAATTATATCATTCATGAAGCATCGAATGTTCAACAAGCAGTCTCACACAATCGGGCACTCATGCCCTGACTCCAAGGGCACTTACTACAAGGATCCAAATGCACATCGCTCTCACCAGGAGGTTGGCTTTCTTATTCAATGGTTTAGGATGGGTTTCCTGCCCGGCGGGGTGACAAACTTGGCACTTCGCGAATAGGAGTTTTAAAAACTGGGTGTAGCCTAAAAGAGCTGAGGGATTAGTAGGCTCTGTTCTATCGAAGCAGATTGGATTAAGCAATGTCAAATTTAATCGCCTTTTGTAGTCAAGGGCTTATCCTTTCTCTCTCCTATCTAATTCAAGGTTATGTCTGACGAGGCGGCCGGGCCACTCCTATTAATCAAACCATCAATTCAAAAGAAATTAATGTTGTGGACTGCGGTGATCAAAACCAGCTTCTTGAAAATACCTTGTAGTTGTAGAAATTTTTATTAAGATTTAGTTGCTGCTCCCCCTAAAACTAAAAAAAGGGAGGCAAACACGTAGAGGAGAGCTTTAATGAGGAGAGATTAAAGGCCAACTATTTGCATTTAATGAGGAGAGATTTAAGTATTTAATTCTTTCTATAATACTTAACTATTCATAGATGTCCAACAACATGTGAGAGCTTTTAATTTCTTCTAGTTTCTACTTTCTAGGAGAAAAAAAGGAACAATTATAGGGTTAGCAAGAAAATAAAAAGGAATGTCTTTTAATGTTCTAGCTTATTAACATTAATCTATAGACTTCTCCAATTAACAAAACGGTACAATCAATCAAACACTTACCCATTAGAGGAAAAATTTAAGGAACAAAATAAAAAAGAAGAAAGTCTTCTGATCTTTTAAATTATTGACTTTTGTCTAAAGTGTGGATAAAGATTTCAACAATTGAAGAACAAAAATAGAAGCAACAAATCACAAAGGTTTGTAAAACAACTCATTTTATAGTTAAATATTAATTTTTTTGAGACATTAATACTAATATTATTCTTACATTGATCGTATTTTTAAATTTTATTCATGTGCATTAAATTTTAGTTATTTTTTTTTATCTGTAACAAATAAGTTATTCCTTTTTATGTATGAATGCTGAATGAGTTTTATTACTCATTTGTTATTTAATTAAATTATCAATATATTTAAAAAAAATTAGAGTGCTCAAAACCAACTAAGCCTCGGCGAGTGCATAGATAAATATGTCTGAACGCAGTTCAATCCCTCCAGATTGGTCATTGACCCCTTTAGAAATTTGTTTATTAGATTAAAAGGCAAACCCATGTCTGGACGCTGTTCTGTCCCTCCGAATTCACCATTGACCCCCGTTGTAATTTTTTGGTTGAATAAAAGGGCTAAGTAGTGCTCCAACTTTGCACCCACCCCCCATTCCCCCAATCCAAGGTCCTAGTTCTGCCACTAAATACAGGAGCCAGGTGTGGACCAAAAGAGAATTAAGAAAGAAGAGATAGAAGCACAGTACCCCCGGGTAACGGAGGATAGTTTTTAAGTAACATAAACAAGCCAGCTACTTAATTAAGTGCCCTAGGCTTGATCCAGCTGAAGTTACATACTCGAGGCCTTTTTGTACCTTTGAATCAGAATTTGGACATCTTGACCGGGTTCTACGACCATCCGGTAAGCTGGAGAATGTCGGTAGTTGGGAGATAAAGAGAAGGTGAACTTGGAGATTATGAGGGAAAGCACCACTTTCATTTGAACCAAAGCAAAATGTCGGCCTAAGCACAATCTTGGACCTACGCCAAAGGGGATATAAACTTGAGGCAGTTTGCAGGCACCAGAAATTCCATTTGCAAATCGCTCAGGCTTGAACTCATTTGCATCTGCTCCCCAAATTTCAGGGTCACGATGCAAGGTTGGTATCAATGTCCACATGCAGACGCCTTTGGGCACGGATACGTGCCCAATTTGAGTGTCTTCTAGTGCCTCCCGTGAAACAAATGCTGCAGGTGGATATAACCGCATCACTTCATGAATCACCATCTTCACCTGCATTAGCAAAGCCAGGATACATATGCAGCCATTGTTATTCCTTGTTAATTATGAATGTTGTAATGATTACAAATTAAGACTCATGTCTCGTACTTTAATGCCTTGGAAACACTAAACAAAAAAGTGACATGAATAAAGTTTTACGCTAATGTAAAAATTTAACTCATAGTGGATACCATTTTCATCTTGGAGAGAGAATCAGCATCAATTGAGCCATCTGGACATACTTGAGCTATTTCATTGCGGATATGATCTTGCCACTCTGGGTGCAGAGCAAGAAGCATCAAGCACCACGATATACCAACAGCCGTGGTCTCATGCCCGGCAAAGTAAATATTTTTGCAATTGTCAATAATGAATTTCTTAGACGAATTCTTGCCCACATCGTTGATAGCCCCTTTTAGTATCAGTTGCAATAGATTCTTTTCGGATGAAACTTTCCGTGAGCATTCTTGTTCATGTTGTGCTATGGTTTCCCATATCAGCGACTCTATCTCCTTTTCCAAACTTTGAATCTCCTTCTGCTGTTTGCTTGGAAAAAATCTGCCAATGGATGGTTGCATATTCACCCAAACGTTAAATGTTACTCTCTGTATGTACTGCTTTACTTTTTTTTTGTGTCAAAACGTGATCCAAGTATAGGCCAAGAAACACCATACCCCAGTGTAGGGATACCAAAAAGTACACTTTGATTTGCAATTACTTTTTGGAGAGTTCTGAGCTTCGAGAATATCTTCTTGCCTTTGAAATAGGAGCTTCCAAAGCAAGCCCTTGAAATCACATCAGCTGAGACACCCCTAAGGTCCTCCTCCACTGTGATCTCTGCAGTTGTTCCACCTTGGGCATCAATGCTGGCTTCCCACTTGGCCATCAATGGTTCTGCTGATTGCAACATCAGACCTACCATGCCCTGAAATGAATTTTAATCTAGCTGCCTCACTCACACAGAGTGATCACTCTCAAGTCAATTATGTACCATTCAACTTATATACAGTCATAATTTTTTCAACTTATTTACCTTGACCTTGTTGCTGAAGAATTCAGGGGCAATAATTTTCCTCTGTTGCACCCATGCATGGCCATTAGCCCTCAAAATTCCATCTCCAAGCATAGCTGCAAGCCTCTTCGTAACGTACGAAGGCTTCCCAAGATCCAAACTACTACTGAGGTTCATCTCCTTGACTAGCTCCGGATGGTTTACGTACAAATGCTGTTGGTTTCCTGTTGAATATGTGTATATGGGGCCTATATCCAATAACAATTCCAAGTGATACAAGGATCCTTAACCCAAAAATAAAATAAAATAAAACAAAAAATGATAGGAGGTAGAAACAAAAGCAACACTAAGGATTGGCAGTGGTGAACAATTTTTTTTTTTTTTAACAAACAGCAACAGTCTACTCTAACTTATATTATGAGAGAGGGGGGAGCCAACTAAATTTGTATAGGGATTGGAGACTGAACCCAACTGGATTTATATAGGAATTGAAGACTGAACCACCAGACCAAACAAACTTATATTATGGGAGAGGGGAGAGCCTAACTTGATTTGCATACTCTAACTTGTATTATGGGAGTGGGGCTTTTTAACAAAAACCCAACTGGATTTGTATAGAGATTGAAAACTGAACCCCCAGACTAAACAAACTTATATTATGGGAGAGGGGGGAGCCCAACTGGATTTGCATTCTCTAACTTGTATTATTGGGGGGGGAAGCCCAACTAAATTTGTATAAGGATTGGAGACTGAACCCAACCACCAATATTATGGGAGAGAGGGGAGCTCAACTGGATTTGCATAGGGATTGGAGACTGAACCACCAGACTATTGTATCTCTGGATTTTTGACAGTGCTTCCTTGTAATGCACTAAACAGGATTTGAACCCCCTATCTAATGTATAGGAGAGCTCTAAGAGACTCCCCTAACTGCTAGACCAAAGCCCAATGGTTCACTAGTGAACAATTGGTTGATCTGGCTAATCATGCACGTACTGCAGACGTTGGTAGAAAAAATTGCAGCTAATTCGAGAATCAAAGATTGGGTTTCGCCATTGCACAAATTGCCCATGATTGCCTTCAGAATGTTCCGTGATAGAAACATTAAAACCCAACTGCGGTGAAGTAAAAGGGCGTGCAAATTTGAAAGAAGAGTGTACGAGGACTTAACAAGTTTGTCAACCCATGTCCCATCCAGGGCAAATATTGCTTTCTGAAAAGTTACCTCAACTGTTATTTCAATTCAGCAGGAGTCGCCATCTTTGTTTTCTTTGCTTTTGAAACTCTTAAAAAGATGTAGCAGACCAGAAAATCTGTACCTTTTTCCCATGCTACAACATGGATGAACATCTGCACCCTTGGATGAAGATCTCTTCCATTTTTCAAATCAATGACGTTTCTTTTTTCTTATTTTTATTGTTTAGACCTAGTTCTGCATTCATTGCCTTTAATTTTCTTAGAATATGGAAGCAGTTGTGGAAAGGACAAATATCCAGAGAATCCACAACGTAGCCAAGACTTAGAGATGCCTTTGGAGTAATAAAGTTAATTATGACTCCATAATAACTTCTAAAGCTTCTTGATAAAATTATTATTTATGTTTCAAGAGTCCTCACCAACTCTTGATGATCAGATAAAGAATTCGAAGAAGACCCTTTTTTTTTATTTAATAAATACAAGTATTTCTCCAACCAACAAAGCCGGATTCTTTAGGTCATTACTAAAGATAGCTTTGCTAACATGTATGTAAACACTGAACTCGATAGCATCTTGCATTTTCAAAGATAAAAGTGGTTCTCTCCCATTAATTATGTACCCAAATGAGTAAAATGAAAGACAACTTTATATCTTATTTATGTCAAAGGTGATGCAACCGTGAATAGCATCTGGAATAATTACTAGTAAAATAATCAAAGAAGAAGTGGTAAGAAGTTACCGTATTCTTTTCTCCATTGTTCAAAGTATGGGAAGAGAGTGGAGGTGTAATCATGGGCTACAAATTCGCTGAAACTTGCTGCTTTCATGGCTTTAGCCTGGATCTTCTTCATCTCCTGAACGTTTCCATATAGGAAAGAAGGATGAGGCCCTTTAATTCCTTGCCTCTGAAGTTTCCACAGGACCCTTTGAGGCTTTAGCCACAGAACGTTGAGAAAGAATGAGGCCAGGCCAATCAGCAGTATTCCCAGAAGGACCAAAGAAGAAAAATTCTTCAGAGATACAAGGACAGAGAGAAGGAGAAAGAAGGAGAGAAGGGATTTCATTTTTTTTTCTTTTTCTTTGGCTTCAACTGCTCCTTTCAAGGCTATGCTTTGAGCTGGTTTATAAAAGCCTTCAATGGACTAATTGGTTTGGTTGCTAGTTGCTAGTAGGGGAGGAAAAATGGTTACATATCCATTTATCCATCCAAATCAACCAAACTAAGATGGAAATGAATGATTAAAAATATTTTTGTGACTTAAAATGGATGATCATTTAAATCCATTTAAGTAAGTGGAACTTAAATGGAAATGAATTGACGATTAAGAAAAATTTTGTGACTTAAAATGGATAATCATTTAAACCCATTTAAGTAAATGGATCTAAGTGGATTATCTATGTCATCCATACAAATCCACTTATCCAAACAATAATAATAATAATTGGACTAGTGCCGATAGACTGAATTTAACCACATCCATATAAACCTTGTAGTTAGTTGTGAAATTTTTTTATAACATATGTATTTAAAATATTCTTTTGTTAATGGGTGCTAACGGATGCCCTGAGTGCATTGGGAATACTTGTTAATATAACATTAAGTATGAATTTTTTTAATAAGATTGTAACTAATTTGAAAAAGTATCTAAATATAAGGAGAAAATAAATGGAATGTGTAAATTAAAATATCCATTAGATTTATTCACAGAATGCAACTAAAGTAATTATAGAATCTAAACCATCAGACGGTTTGGCCCTAGGAAAGTTTTGCCAAATTGGTTACAATGCACTGAATGTGGAGTGCTAAAATTACAATTAGAGTGCCAAATCAATCACATATGGTTGGCGATATTGTCAAAGCAATAATACTCCTGTCAGAACAATTTTTTCTCAAATGCCAAATTTAACCTTAATCATTCAACTCCATATATTCTTTTTGATTTTTAAATCCATTAAACATTAATTATTCCCCTTTTTCTCTCTTCAATTATAGTTTTTTCCTACTCTCTCTCTCTCTCTCTCTCTCTCTCTCTCTCACACACACACACACACACACATTAATTCATCAATTATTTTCATGATTTACTAAATTGGTCTTGGTTTTAATAATTTCTTGTATACTAGTTTTACATGCTCTTTTTTTTATTTTTATAATTTTACTCAAAAGGTTCTTTTTTCAAATACAACATAATTTAAGTTAAAATAAATAATTGTTTAAATTAAAAATAATTCCAAAATATAGCCATACTTTCCTTTCAATATTCATGGGATACACAATGTAGTGTAATTTAAACGTACTTTCATCTAATTATTAGAGAATATGAATATTTGATAGAAATCAAGTCTTACATGATAAATATGAATACTTGATAAAAGATAAAAATCAAGATTTATATGACAAGTACAAAAGAGGAAAAGATGGTAAATTTTTAATAGCATTAGATGGTTAAAAGCATGATAAACAAGCAAATTTCAAAGGAAAAATGCACATTGCATGTCAAACAAATATTATGCTAAAATATTGAGTTGCAATAACATCATAATAATAATTATTTTAAATTAAAATTTATTGGAGTCAAATGAAGTTCTATTTGTGAAAAATAAGTAAATGAATAAAAAAAGTTTTAGAATTGAAAAAATAGGGTATAGAACAAAAAATATACAAGAAAAGATTAAGACAAAAATTGCTTTATTTAATTATAAAATAATAGATCTATTAGTATGTGAGTGAGAAAGAGAGAAATGAGAATAATAGGAAGAAAAGTGAGAGATTTTAATAGAAAATATTTAATTGGAGAAAGAAAATATGAGTAATTAATGCATAATGAATCTTAGAAAAATCAGTGAACATACATAAGATCAATTGATTAAGAGTAATCATGGCATTTGAGTAAAATGCACTCTGACAGGAAGATAATTACTCTGGCAATGTTGTTTGCCCAAAAATATATGTAGCTAGAAGTTTCTCTATTCCTTTATTCTGAATTGAAAGAAAAAAAGAAAAATTCAAAAAAAAAAGGAAAAACTCAAGAAGCATGCAAATAGCATTGTAAATCGGACCAAGTAACTTGGTATTCATCTCGAGTTCGACTCGATTCAGACTCATTCAACCTTATTTATTTAGGTATCAATCCAAACTTGAACATGATCTTAAACTCGAAAATATTAATGAACCAATTACGTTCTTTATGTTGTCCGACTTGATATGCTTATGAACATATAAGACAAGTGAATTTCATAAACATATGCATATAGTTCCTTCCTTAACTCCAACTTTTTCTTTGCATATATTGCTCATTTTCCAAAAAAAGTAAATATATGATAGGCATAATTGATTTTAATCAAATTCCTAATTCATTGTCATAGATTTCTTGACTATCAAAGAGCAACAAATTAGGGTGAAAATCTCTATATAATATAATATAAAGGTGTTCATAATTTCTTATTTTTTTCAAAACTAAAAGATGAACCAACTATTTGATACTCAAATTGAGTTCGACTTGATAAGTACTCATTCAAACTTGGTTCGCTAGTTAGTCAAACTAGGTTTGAATATCATTTTATCATTTATATTCGATAACATTAAGTTCAATAAAAAAACTCGTTCAAACTCGATTCGATAAAAAGATCATTCAAGTTCAGTTCAATAAGTAAATAAATTAAATTTGAACAAAATTTCAATCTCGTTTAAATAGTCAAACAAGATTGAACACTACCGTGTTAGATTTGATTAGTTCATTTACACCCCTACATGCACAACAAAAACTTTTTGTTCTGTGTTATAGACAAAGAGGTATTATATGCATTGATATTCAAAAAAGAGCATAGAAAGAAAGAAATTCAAAGGCATAATGCATACAGCCAACTAATAATGGAATCATTAAATGGCTGGATTATAGTTTTATGTTACCCATTTAAATCTAATCCATTTATTAAATGGTTGTAATTGGATTGGATCGATCTTATTCACCAACTATTTAACTAAAACCATTTATCAACCATTTATCCATTATGTCACTTCTAATATATGGTGAGCAATAATACTTTTTGATTGTGTACAGTCAAATCATCTATTGATACATAATATATTTGAAAACAACTTTTCAAATTTCACATCTTAGAGAGCCTCGAACCTTCCATTCTTTTTTTTAGAATTTTGATTTATTTTAATTACATAAAACTACATCTAATGTTTGGATTATTTACTTACCATATTGAAGTTATTAATTAACAACATTTCCTAAAGTGAACTAATTGAAAAAACCCAACATACCAAGTCAAATTGAAAACTTACCAAACTTATAAATGACTATAATTCCAAAAATATATAAATGACTATAACCAAAAAGGAAACAACAATATTCCAAAATGATTTAATTTGGCAACAACAAAATTAAAGGCAACATAGCAAACAATACAAATTAAAACAAACATTCAAATCAATACGGAAAATATTCCAAACCTTTAATTTTGACTTAAGTATATAAATTTGTTTTGCCTCCTTAAAAAATCTTCTTGACTCATTGAATGCATTTACATTATAATTCTAAATTTTAATAGAGTATAAAATTTCATATATACATTTTAATAATGAATAGCGGCAGTCATTAACACTATTATAAGCTAATTAAAGAGATTTGTTTTCTTTTAAATTTTTTTAGGTATTTAGCGAGCATAGGGCACGTCATTAGGTTTGTTTGTCCTAAGTTTTCCATTTTTAATATTGGACTTTACACTTTGTCATTAAATTTGAAGTATATAAATTATAGCTTTGGCATTTCATTTGCACTTAAAATAAATTTTATATAAATATTTTGCAAGCATTTGGAAAATTTTTCTTACAACACATGTTTAATATATGAATTAAATTAATAGGGATGTAGTTAGATGGTTGTTATTGGGAGTATTGTAGAAAATTATTTAAACCAAATATTTGATTAAAAAAATATCCTTTAATGGATGTTTGTGAAAAACACCAAAGATTGTAGAATTTTATAAAATTTACATCCAAAAGCTTAATTTTTCTCAAAAACTGCAATTTTTAATTTTTTTATTTGATCGAAAACACTTGACAAATGAGAAAGCAGATTAATTTCCTATGCCAAGAGGTAATTATCAGTAATATTATGCCCCTTAACAAATCCTCTCTGCTGGTGCGAGATAATCTTAGGCAGTATGGACACAAGTCTATCCACCAAAATTCTCGACAAGACCTTGTTAAAAAAATTACATAAACTTATAGGCCTGAATTTTGAGAAATCTTGGGGATTAGGAACCGTAGACTGCAATACAATAGAAGTGGAGGTGATAAAATGGGGCAACTTGGCACCATAAAAGAAGCTCAACACAGCTTTATATACGTCTTGTGCAACTATGTCGCATGCATGTGTAAAGAACTAACCTGTAAATCCGTCAAACCCAGCTGCACTGTCACCATCCATTTTGAACACTACTTTTCTAACTTCATCCAAAGAAGGAATTGCCTCTAGACTATCATTGTCAGAAGCCGTGATCAAGGGGGGTATTACATGCAGCAAGTCTGCAGAATAAGATGTAATATCATCAGCAAATAAGTCAGAAAAAAACCGTATAGCCTTGTTAGCAATATCCTCATCAGTATCCAACCAAACACCATTGGCCTCTCTTATTCTTTGGATTGTTTCTTGAACCTCCTTTGCTTAACAGCAGAGTTGAAAAACTTTGAATTTCGGTCACCATGCTTCAACCATTTAACTTTAGCTTTCTGACTCCAAATTGCTCCTCAATTGATAAGGAATGACGCAGCTCAGCTTCGGCCTTATTTAAATCAGCCAAAGCTTCATCCGAATCATCATTCTCCAACCTGTTCTCAGCAACTACAACAGCAGATTCAGCCATCTTAACTGATGCAAAAATATCACCGAAACTTGGCCTATTCCATTGCTGTATAGCTTCCTACGTGCCATCAGCTTGGAACATAAAATACGTAAAGGAGAACCACTTGTATCCAACTGCCAAACACTGTGAATTACCTCTAAGAGAAAATCTTTAGAGGTCCACACATTCAAGAATCCAAAAGGATGTGGTCTGTTATCTATGTGAGATGCAAATGTCATTTTCAAAGGAGCATGGTCCAAAGGATGTCATGCCAAATGTGTAACAGAAATAAGAGAACAAATCTTTACGTTCCCCATCGACAAGCAACCTATCTAATCTCTTCCAAATTCTAGCCCGACCTCTACAATTATTACACCACATGAAATTAGATCCAGAGAACCCAGCATCGACGACCCCAGCCATATCCATGAATGCCAAAAGTTCCACACCCTCAGAAGGTTGGTAGGGTCTACCACCTCTTTTTTCACGAGGATCAACAATTAGATTAAAATCACCACAAACGCACCAAGGTGACTGACTAGGCTTACCAGCTAACAAAGAATCCCACAATCTTCCCCTTTCTTCAGTTCAGCATTTAGCATGAACAAAAGAAAAAAAATCAAAGAACCAAGGAAATGAGGATGCTGAATAGATAATGAAATATGTTGAGAAGAACAACCAACAACCGAACAAACAAATAGTGAGTTATAAAAAATCCACAGATCAGCAGACACATTAATATTTTACTGAATGATATGACAGCATCATTCGAATTCTGTCAAGTTGAGACACATCCAATTTAGGCTCACGAATTGCAACAAAGTTAATTTTATGTATACGAATTAATTTAGTTAATCTTCTTAAATCAGGGGTCTTAGAGATCCCTCTAATATTCCAAAATAATCCATTAATCATTGGACAAAACTTGAAAGGAATTATGTGAAGATGTTGAAGAACGCAGCTGTCTATCCGAGGGAAATTTAGCTCGAATACCTTTGCTTTTGACTTGCTGGAAGCCCATTTCTAACGCAGCTGACTGATCAATATTGAATGTCATAAGACGAGCATGTTGTGTATTATCTGGACCTGTGTGAACTCTTGGTGACAAATTCCCCGCAGCTGGTGATAACTCAGCCAGAATATCTTCGTCAACATCATCTAATTCATTCGCACCATCTTCAATAGCCGATGAAATAGCAGTATTATTCTTGGTAGCACCATTCTCAGGACTGTCCCTATGTTGACAATCATTAATAGAAGGTTGTATAGGCAATATTATCTCCAAAGAACCTGGACAATTATGAGTAATGCCAGAAGAAGCTTGTTTATCTATCTCTGGAGCAACTGTGTGATGCTGCTGCATGTCCGTCCCTGTGTGAGGTTGAGGGATTTCCATGGGAAAAGCAATTTTATTATCATATCATGGTAGCACAGGCTCATTGGAAACATCCACTGAAATTTGCTGCTTTTCATCAGAAGAAAGACCCGAAGAACCTACTTGTAAACATGTTCCTTTCTGACTTTGACCTTCCTTCTCTTCCTTGTTAGCATTTTTAGGAATCCAATGTGATTGATTCTGAACCGGGATTTTAGACTTAGGGTCCGTTTGATAAAATTGAATACCAAATTCTGAATTTTAAATACTGAAACAATTAATTTGCTAAATTTTAAGTACTGAAAAGAAATATATGGATGTTTGAATCTTAAAGCTTGTTTGATAACTCCATTCGGGACTTAATATTAATGATTTCAGATCTTAATTGTGTTAAGACTAGTTGATAACAAAAAATACTTCATCTTAATTGGTTAAGTGGGTCTGAATCATCTAGGCAAAATAGAGTCCAAAAAATAAGTGATATTCTTATCACTTATCATCACTAAATAAAAAATACGCTCAGATATTAGGATTTAAATATATTTTTAGGACATAAATAACCCTTACCATATAAAACACAATCATCTTTCTTTTTCATTTTTCTCCTTCTTTTGCCGTCTTCTTTCCCCCTCTCCTCTTCTTTCCCCATCATTCTCAATTTTCAACAGCTCCTCCATTTCTTTTTTCTTGTCATGTTGAAGCATTCAATCTTTTACAGTATGTATTCAAGTTTATGTTTGTACTTTATTTCTATTGTGCACTTCTCATTTATGCCCATATTCAGCATATATCTATGCTTGACTTCAGTAGTTATTGTGTCATGTTCAATTTATGAAGACTGATGATTTTTATCCATATAATAAGTGATAAAAATACTATTCAAAGCAAATCCAATCCCTATTATTTCTAGTTTTAAGAACATTAGAACCATTGGGTGATTTTTCTTAACTCTCACTAGGACGAAATCATGTAAGATCACGCGATCTTTGAACAAAATTTTAGTCTTACATTTTCTTTTAAAGGAGGAGGTAGAAAGATACGAGATCAAGATCACTAATAAATTTTGAAACTGCCTAAATGTATATATTTGTGTTATTAGTAATTTTTCTTTTTCTTTTTTTTAGAGTTACATATGTGCAAGGGTTAAGTGACTACTGTAGACACCAAAGTATTTTTCGTTGTTGTTTTATTTTATTTTTTTACAAAGTAATCGTTTTATTTCAAGCAAGGGTTAAGTGACTACTGTAGACACCAAAATATTTTTCGTTGTTGTTTTATTTTATTTTTTCACAAAGTAATCATTTTTACCTTTTATTTTTATCCTAACATGATTTTTCTTACTTTCCTAGGTTTCCACCGCAAAGAAAGGCAAAACAGAAGCAAACAAGAAAGAGAAAAACAAACAAACACAACCCATTTTCCTCCAAATCCAAAACCCAATTTCAAAAAAACCCTAAAGAAATGAAAGCAAACCCAAACAAAGCCCACACAGAGCCCAAGCAACATTCAAAAGAAACAAAATGAGACCTAGTGAGTTGGCTCACACTCAAAAAAAAAGGAGAAAGTCACGTGCGCGATATTCATCATCTTCTTCTTCACCATTACAAAGTTCGTACTAGATTACCAATATTTTTTGGTTCATTTTTTTTCTTCCTTTCTTTGTTTATTTCCCCTTAAAAGTTCGTACTAGATTACCAATATTTTTTGGTTCATTTTTTTTCTTCCTTTCTTTTTTTAGTTCCCTCTAAGCTTATTTCATACAAGAACAGCTCAAACCTTTTTTTTTAGGGTTTCCAGGTGGACCATAATTCCCCATGCATGGCTGTAGCTGAGACTGAATCAAAATTACTAAGCCAGGGGCAAGAACAGCTCAAACCTTTGGTTCTTATCCAACACCACCAAACAATTTCCATCAAAGGTTTCACGATGGAAACATCACCCTACTTCTTGCGGCTTTGATCATGGCCCTTGCTTTTAGGGTTTCTTTTCTTGACCAAAAGGCATACAAATGCGTATGTTAATGAGTTTAGGGTTAGAAGAGAGATACCTTTCTGTAGGAAAGGCAGTAATAACAAGAACAGAGGGAAAAAAATTTTGAAAAAAAAAAAGAGAAAGAAAGGGAAAAAAAAATTCTGAAAAAAGAAAACAGGCTAACAAACCAACCATGTTCAAACCTCGACATCTCTTTCATTATTCATTATTTTGGCGAGATTCTTTTTGCTGCACTTCCACGAGCAAATTTTCTGCTAAAGGTTTCTGGAGAAGACCACTCTAAGGCTGCAAAAGTCTTGCTCAAATTCACTTATTTCTCAGGTCTTCAAACCCAAAGTTCTTCACTCCCAATAGAGAGCAGCTCCACGAATCTTCAATTTTGATGATCATCACGATCTAGTCTGACTTGACACCCTCAAAGGAGTTGTAGTAAGCTCACTTGATCATTTTGCATTTTATATCATATTTGGCTAGTTTTCTTAGAGTTTTTCTTCCATTATTGGTTGAAAATAGTGATTTCTTCTTTGGGAAGTTTTGGCCTCAGATTTTGCATGGGTCATTCCAGTTAGGTACGAGTTTTCTACAATTTTTGTTATGTGGATGTTTGTTGACTTATGTGAAGTAGTAGGAAGTTGGACATTGTTTTTGAACTTTGTTCCTTTTCTCAATGTTTTTAAACTCAAACCGTTAAAGGAACCCGCTGGGAGTCCGGTTTCGATTTTTTTTAGTGAGACTGATTCAACCGGCCAGATCAACGATTTAATGGCTTTTTCTAAAAAAATTAAAAAATTCTACCGATAATCTCCCTACCATCGATGATTCCTAGGCTAATAGTTCTTATCAGATTTATCTTCCCCAATTCACCCTCGTTAGTGATTATCTCCAAAGAACGACAGCATTAATCAATTTCGGGCAAATCAACTTCTAATTACCATCTTTACCAAAAGCAGAAAAAAAAAACAAAAAAAAAGGTACTTTAAGTACCCAAAAAATTTTCAGAATTTTTCAAAGAGAGGAGAGTTTTAAAACCCCTCAAACAAGAACGAAAATTAAAAAATAATAATAATAAAATAAAAACCAACTCTTAAGGAAGCGTTGTCATAGACAGGAATTGATGTTGGAGTTGGGATTCTATCTCCACCTCTACCTCTACCACTACCACCGTATTACTGTCAGATCTGGTAACAATCAGTTTTCAGATATTTAGTATCTAAGCAAAAACTCTTCTTTGAATTCCTTTGCTGCTGATGATGACGCTGCTTCTTGATTTTCTTCTTCCTGGCCTCGTTGATGAAGGAGGAAAAAAGAAGGAATCTTGATATCGGACTCAAGGACTGTGGCCTCGATAGCAACGGCAATAGAATTGGGACAAGATATTGAGATGTAAAATAGGAGGATGGAATTTTTAGAATTATCCAGATGTTCTAAATTTTGAAAGGAGGTGGTTTGTAGAGTTTGACAGGCATTAGAATTTCAAAGGTGAAGAACTTGATATGAATATACTATTCCGATAATATGTGGATATCTGCAAAAGGAAACCAAAGCAAGGCAATATTGTACTAACTAATGGCAAAGTACGCCAATTTGGTAAGAAACCTCGGAAACCGGTTGTGATCCTTTTGACCGGTTTTCACCGGTTTAATGATTCTAACCAGTTCTAACTGGTTTTTTAGTGATATGAATATACTATTCCGATAATATGGATATCTGCAAAAGGAAACCAAAGCAAGGCAATATTGTACTAACAATTGGCAAAGAACGCCAATTTGGTAAGAAAACTCGAAAACCGATTGTGACCCTTTTGACCGGTTTTCACCGGTTTAATTATTCTGGCCGATTCTAGCTGGTTTTTTAGTGATCTCCGAGTTCAGCAAACAACTAGATTGGTGCCATGACCGATTCGTGGTTCAACCAATCGAATCGGTCGGTCCAATCCAATTTTAAAAACACTGCCTTTTCTTGTACTAATATAATGCCTCTGGGTTGATATTGATGCTACAAGCATGTTTAGAATAATCAGGGGTTGGCTGGTGTAAAGAGTTGGGTTACATTCTGACCATTTGGCCAAAAATTTTGTAGCTTTTGGCAGATCTAGGGTGGATCTGGTCCAAAACAAGTTAGATCAGTTTGTGAGATGAAGCGGGCTAATCGGATCAACCTGAATCGGCCCAATCTGTTTCTCATTTTTGTGATTCTTCTTTTCCATTTTTATTTGTGCTCTTTTCTTTTTCCTTCCAACTTGTTCTTTTTCTTTTTCTTTTTTCATTCCCTAAATCTATACAACACATGGCCTTGATGAATTGTGGGGGTTTTGTTTTGGGGCATGACACGGGCTAGCTAATGTTGAAATATGCACTTTGGTTCTGGGCTACTGTAGTCTAAATACTAGGCTATTTGAGTCATTCATTTGCTTGGGGCTTGTCTGGGGATTTTAGTTTGGGCTAAGGTGATTAGGCCCAACTTGTCAATATTTGTTCATGCTTCGGGTGGGTCACGTCTCTTGAATTTGTTCTTTTCTATACAACATTGAGTAGTTTGGACGCGGGCCGGAACAGTTATCAGGAAAATCGTCCCGAACGGTTTTGTGCAAAATGTACAGCATGTAACTCCACTTGCACAGGGCGTAACTCATTTTCCACAAAGTGTAACTATAGAACAAAATTTATGAACCCCACACACGGTGTGAAAAATGATGTACAAGAAGTGATTTGAGTCACACATTTTTTTTTTAGCCAAATCTAGCCATGAATTGTTCAGGAGTGGGACCGTTCCTGCCCCGTCTCCGAGTAGTTTAATCATCTTGTTGTTATGGAAAGTGGATGTCCTCGTGGTGATGCAAACTTTGAGTTTCACGAGATTTAATTAAAATAATAGATTCCATAGTAATTTGATGCACTGTAAATTGGTGATCGATGTTCAGTGTAATCTAAGAACTTTCTTATAATTCTATGTACCTCTTACTAAGAGGATTCACTTGTTTCTCTTGAGAGTATTATCATGTTTGTTTCAATTAATAGAATTAGAAGAGTATTTATTCTCCTTAAATTTACAACACATCATCAACTCGAGATTTTGCCATTGAAGCTATTGAACAAACATTCAAGTAGAAATTCAAATCTTGAATCAATTATTGGGCACATATGAACTTTTAAGACAATGTTTTCTTTTCTCAACTTATTTCACTTTTATTATGGCTAATCTTACAAATCAAGAAATTGTACCTCTTGATATTTCTAAAAAGAATTATTTATTATGGATATTAGATATAATAATCCACCTTGAGGCAATGGGTCTTGGAAATACTATTGTTGAAAACAATGATGTCATCATCTTGATAAAGGATTACAAACTGAATATTTGATTGAGAAAGATCCACTTATTTTATAGAATAATTTGAAAGAAATAAATGACCATCTAAAGTTGGTCGTTCTTCCAAAAGTCCAACATGATTGGGTTCACCTTAAGGTACAAAATTTTAAAACAAATAAAAGTGATTTGTTTTAGTTAATGAGTGAGGAAGTGAATCTCAACTATTGTTTTTGTTTGTTTTTGGGGGTGTGAAAGGAAGTGAAATTGATCCTAACTTGGAAGTCGAACCTTACTATTTTGGTGAGTTTCAATGCTTGTTATGTGTTTATGTGAATATGATTTGAATTGTGTCTGTTAAGCGAGTTGATGTGAAATTGGGTTTTTAAAACCTACTAGTGGGGTGGCGTGTACTTTATCGCGCTTACCTCTATTTGAACGGAAAAAGTTATAAGAATGTCTTGATGCGATTTATGAGCATTCGATGTGAATTATGTGTATATGTAAAATTTTGGGAATTCTCAAGACCTATCGGCAAGTTGTTCGACTCGAACTGTAGGTTAGGCATAGGCCGAGGAGAAAAGGACGAGCCATAGGGTTAATTATGTGATGTGATGTGAAATGTGCTCAAGACTTGGCATATGAACTCGTCTCGGAAAAGGACAATAAACAAACTATGTGATGTGATGTGATGTGCTTGGAGACGGGCCCAACGGGGGTTAGGTGGAGTAAGGGGTAAGTGAAGGTCTACATAGTTACAGTTGTGACAGTTGACGGAGTGTCAACTACTCGAAACGTGATCAAGTTTCGTGGATCTTGGCTCCTGAGAGCTCCCGTATCCTACTTATATGTTGTTAATCGCTTTCCTTATTTGTTCATTTCTAAATATGAATTTTTGAAGTGAAATATCAGATGTCCGATGTGCTACGCATGCTTTTGGAATTCACTAGGCTTTTAGCTCATTCTTTCCATTTTGTTTTCCTTAACAAGGACTGAGAATCCAATTGAAGGAGTCAACCAATAGGTTTAGAGTTTACTTTTGTGTTTGGTATGACAAATTTGAACTATGGTTTTGAGAGTGCTTGTGTTATGAGAATCTGAATGATTGATCAAGTACTTTGTGTGTAATTTGAGATTGTAAGACTGGAGGATTGTATTATAAATTATTGTGTGGTTTAGATTTATGATTGGAATATTAGTTTGACATATTATTGAGCTTCGTGTGAGGGAGTCCTGACGAGAGCTAAACTGACGGACCGCCGAACCCTTTGGATAACCTTAGGGGAGGTGGGGCTGTCACAGAGGCCCTCACATCCTTCCCCCCTTAAAAGAATTTCGTCCTCGAAATTCATGTCTTGGTTTACATCTCACTCTGGATATTTCTTTCGGATCTCCTCTACTTCAATATCTTCTAATTTCCATGATAATACTCATTTCATCGCTCATGGCATGAATTCAACTCTAATAAGAAAGTCATCACTTAAAACTCTCCAAATGCTTATACATCCCAAAGGTCACTTTATTCTAATTATGTTCTTACCAAAATTTACCTTCCATGGATTTTACTCTACAAATAGTACTTCCTCAAGATTTGCAATATTAACTTCAAGTGTTGCTCATGCTCTCCTCAAATCTTAAATGTACCATAATATTCTTGATAAATTTACCACAATACAGTCCAAATAAGACTTAAATGCTGTGGTTAGTCTTATGGCTTCACTATAAATCCATAATGTCCACATCAGTTGATAATAATACTTTTGTCACATTTCCTTTCTAATCCTTAATTGGCGATATTCTTATAAATTTTCATCTTAGAAGAACTTCCGTTACTTATAATAAATCAATCAATTCATAATTGCACGACAAAGGTATTTACTCTCAAATCGGCAATATAATTCAAATCCAATAATCTGTGCATGAATCTTAAATTCTCATCTTTCCTAGCAATTAAGATCGAGGTTCCAAGGTGATTCTCACAACTCGAATAACTGTTACTCCTCTAAATCATTTAATCACATTTTTATTTCTTATCATTGATATAGCTTTTGACTTCATCCTATCCATCTTATCTCATGCGAACCATATATCCATAATATCTCACGTGAGTCAAAGAACTAATGTCTTTACATACATTTACAAATCTACAAGATCCTCTCACTAACATATCATGAAACATCTAGCCAAGATCCTTAGCAAGTATAATTATGAAAATTTGCACATGAATTGCCCTAATTTAACTTGTCATCTTAAACAATTCAAACTAATATTTTAACAAGAAGACATAAGATTCCTCCCTTACAGTCATCCCTTTTGTTCTCAAATTCAACATCCTACCATCAATGATGAGGGTACTCAAAAGTAAAGAGTACTTACCCTACATCTTTATACCATGTCCTTAATCTATATACATTTTTTTTCCAATCTTAGAGTGGTTTAGTCCCTTGCTCTTAATCTCGGCCTCTTCTTCCCTCCATGCTTCTTTAGAGGGCAAATATTTTAATAAAACATCAAAATGAGATACACTATTAGAAGATCAACTCGAAAAAGGAAGCAAAACACTTTATATACACAATTCATAGGAATAGAAATGCCAGGAGTACATCAGATGAGCATGCTTTTAACAAAAGATACACAAAGATCATATCAAATTCATAAGTACATCTAAACAAAAATACAATACTTGAAAAGTTAGTAAGCATGCAATTACAGGAATTGAGAACCACTCGAATGGTTTTTCTCACAAAAGATTACACACAATCCTAACTTCATGCTCAGCTAGTCTATCAAGCCTCAGAAGCGGAAGTCTCCGTGGAAGCACTCTCCGATGGGTCAGACTCCAAATACTGGGGATCTGCCACGGCCATAGCGGCATCCCCTTCCATATCCTCATCACTAGCCACTGTATTCTTCTCAATTCTCTTAGAACTTAATCAAACTTAGGTCTCATTAACACAGAAACATAAATAATAGCTATCTCTTACATTTCTTTCTAATCTATTAAACTCTCAAATACTTAATAACTCTAATTCTCAACCAATCATCAAATGATAAAGTCACCCTATGATTGATACCCAATCTAACCCTACAATCCAGCATCCTAAGAAAATAAAACCAAGGGTCCTCCACTAAGGGTTTCCTTCCACGAGTGATTTGTAATTTCATGGAGGAAAATCAATTTTGCCACTTTTTCTCTCAAGTTTTGAACAAGAAAATAAAGCCACACAAGTGAAGTTTCTTTTCTTCTTCTTCTTCTTCTTCTTTTTTTCTTCTCAAAATTTCGTCCAAGTGAAATGAAGAATGATGGAAGGTTTGGAAGCTTGGCGATTTATGTTATTTGATCAAAACTTTAGTTATTAGTTTGGTGACAAATGTCAAGCTTTCATTGTTTCCCTCTAAAATATCTTTGAAACTTTGCTAATAAACCCTTTCTTCACATCCAAGTATAGTTTACATACTAAAATAAGTTTGACTAGGTTAATTGAACTCTTGCAAATATTCGTAAATTAATTGAACGGAAACAAGAAGATATGAAATTATGTACATATATAAGTTATTTTCCGATCACAAGGAAATAAATCTTATTCAAAATAGAATCTTTGAAAATACCTTTTGAAAACACTTTAAACCTTTGAGGCAGTATGCTCTCTTCCCCTCAAGGGTGTCGTTCTCGACTTTCCAATTCATAATAATCAGGGTCAAGACAATCCTCAAAAATCAATCAAACACTAAGAGTCACTCTTATGCCTTGATCACAGTAGCATCAAATTCTCGATCAAATCAATTCATATAAGAAACTCTCAAACATCAACACTTACCAACCATCAAGCACTAGAAACACTCTAGTCCTACTTTCCACAGGCCCGTATCCTAAACTTTTAGCCTAGGATGCACTACAGAGATCTGAAACCTAAGCTCTGATACCACCTGTGATAGCCCCACCTACCCCTAAGCTGAACCAAAAGGGGTTTGGCCGACCGCCTGTCTGGCTCTCGTCGGGACTCACTACAATCCTCAAACCAATCTCAGTGCCAGCCTTTAATAATTACAATAAAACTTCAACAATTACATTCAAGTACTTCCGAATAATAACATAACCATAAATTTTACAATTTAAACTCCAATACTATAAGTACATTTCACAAGATATCAGAAATAATATACCCAAATAAAACTAGAGTTAATCCAACCGGTCACACTAGAAAGTCTCTACAAGTGCTTCCTTTGCCTCAAGCCCTGTGGAGGGGAAATAAATATTTTTGGGGTGAGTTAGAAGCTCAGTGAGGTTCCAAAAAATGAGCAAATTCACATTTGATCACAATTATAACACTTGAAGCAAATAGCACTTTTGTAAAACATTTGAGTCGTTAAAGATCACTTATAAAAGTATAATTTATTAAGAAATACTATAATGAGAAAACTCTAGAATACATTTGAATACGTTTATTAAAGGATGCAAGAATTCAAGCATTCAAACGATAACTAAACAAACAATTCACTTTAATCAAATAAAAGATACTGAAACGGGATGAGAGATGCCTCCCACACTGATTGGGTGTGACACATACTATCGTTCAGATTTAATCACACATAAGATAATTAGACGGAATGAAAGGTATCTCCCACTCATAAGAGTATGGTACATACTACCACTCAATACGTATGGTCGACGAGACAACGATCCAATCAACTTATTCAAAAGTTAAGATTAAGGCGGGATGAGAGGTACCTACCACTCATTGAGTGTGGTACATATTACCGCTTATCACATATGGTCGACGAGACAACGCTCCAATCGACTTATTCAAAAGGTAAAATTAAGGCGGGATGAGAGGTACCTACCACTCATTGAGTGTGGTACATACTACTGCTTATCGCATATGGCGAAATGAGAGGTACCTCCCACTCATTGAGTGTGGTACATACTTCCGCTTAACAAACACAAGTCAAGAATTCAAGACACAACACATATTCAACATATAATTCATCTCTAGTCACAGTTTCAAAATCACATAAATAAATCACCATCTCAATGAGTACTTGCAAATCAAGACAAGTAACATGCATGGAAACTCACAAACTCTTGTGAGTTTCACTTGTAAAGCATTTTGCTTGAAAATATCAGTAAATCATTTCCTTATAAATACTAGCAAATTATTTCTACAAATCATTCCTTTGCAAACAATAGCAAGATTTTCCATTTAAGAAGGAGTTGGAACACTCACCAATTAATCACAGTTGACAATCCAAGTTAGGATCTGGTTCAAACTCTTCCCCACTTTCTATGATCAAGTAAAAGAAGAAATAAGTTTCGCCCCACAAATGGCGAAACTACACTTAAATAAACTTAGTCATTTGTTTAATCAAAATCATCCCAAAATTCCTCTAATTTTGCTCGAGTGAGAAAGTAGTCACTCGAGTCGAAATTCATCATAAAAGATTCCATTTTCAAATCGATATATCATTTAAATAAAATATTCTCTCGATGTATTCCATACTCGCGACTTCCAAATTTTTGAACAAAGACATAAAGTGAGGTCTTTCATCTCGAAAATCACCCTGGGTTCGTTTGGATTCCCTGTTTTTGTGGTTGTTTGTGAAAAACAGCACTGTAGCATTGTAGATGTGAAAAAATGCTACTGTAGATGTATTTGGATTTTTTTTCTATTTTTTTCTTTTCTTTTTCATTTTCCTTTTCCTTTTCTTTTTCCTTTTCATTTTTCTTTGTTTTCTCTTCTTCTCCCCAAACCTACCTCACTCTTCTTCTCCGTCTGATGGCTGAAGCTCTTTTTTTTCCTCCTCTCACCCACTCCCCACTCCCCCTCCTCCCTCTCCTCCCCTCCCCTCACCTCCTCCTCCTCCCCTCCCTCCCCGTTCCTCCCCCAGATGAGGGGAGGGAGAAGATGGGAGAGAGGAGGGATGGGAGGAGAGAGGAGGGAAGAGGCAGGGGATAGGAGGCAGAGGAGAGGAGGTGGGGAGGAGGGGAAAAAAAAAGCCACCGACCAACGGATGTCGGTCACCGGAGAAGAAGGGTGAAGAGAAAAAAAAGGAAAAGGTAAAGAAAAAAGAAATAGAAAAATTATTGTGGTTGTTTTTAGTGCTATTTTTGGAGTTGTTTTTGGGGTTATTTTCCTGTAGCATTTGGGATGTGAAAAACAGTTTATCAAAAACAGGTATAAAAGCACCTAATCCAAACACACACCTAGTTTAAACTCAACATTAAACTTTTAATCAAGGTTTTAACACATGTTTAGAGCAACTTTCACCAAATCTCAAAGTACAGAATTCATGAGAAATAGATAAAACATTTCAAACCCTCATATCTGTCCAAAAAGTACATTTATCCAAAATTTAGCGAAAACTCAACTTTTCACCATTAAAATTCAAGATTTTCACTTCATTCAAACATTTACTCATAAATGAACATAATACATATTTATTTAGGCAAATCTAGCCAATAAACATCATAAAATTTTGAAATCAAACATTCTAATATTCCAAGTGAGGTTCGGCCAACCTCCCTATTCTTCCTTCAAAATTTTCAACAACAAATCTACATTTTAACCACAAAATAATCTCATCTCAATTAATAACAATCACAACCACAATCGAGTCCTCAAGTCCGCTACCTAAAAGTTACCTCAAATCCACTACCTAAGTTGAGAATTCAAGAGCCCAACTCAAATGTTCCATACATAAGCATTTCTAGTAGAATAAACCATAGATCTAACAGATCTAACACTAATAAGGTTAAAACTAAGAGTTTGAAGGGTTATACCTCAAGATCTATTCAAATCTAGCAAAATCAAGGAAGATCTTGTGAAATTATAACCAAAGATGATCTCCCAAAGCTTAGCAACTTCAAAAGCTTCCACCTTATCCAAGGATCCGCTTGCTTGACAGTGATCTGTTCCTCAAAACTCAAGAACAAGAAGATGTCAAGCCAAAGAAGCTTTCTTTCTTCCTCTTTTCTCTCTCTCAAATTCAGACCTCACACACTCTCTCTCCCTCTCTCACGACAGCACCAAGGAGAAGAAGAAACAAGAGCCAAGCCTTCAATGGAGTCTTGAAACTTCAAGAAATTGAGGAGAAAGAAGATGAAGAAATGGCTTGGAACTCTCTCTCTCTCTATTTGGCCCTCTCTCTCTCTAAAACTCCCAAAGATTGCAGCTGAAAATAATGAAGGGATAAGGAGCAAGAATGGTGCCTTTTATAGACAAAACACTTGGCTCTCCTTAATTTATGGAAAAGTGGTCAAATGACCACTTTTTGTCGCGTCGACGTGCGACACTCTAACTTTTACTGGTTTATCTCATTCCGACACTGTCCAACCTTAAATGTATCTCGGTACTATCTCTACATATGCTCGATTTCACCTTAAAGTCACTATTCACATTTTGGAACAGAAATCGACACTTAAACTGGCCGAAACCAAACACCAGCAAATAATTCTCGAAAAGTTCTCTAAATTGGAAAATAATAACTCAAAGCATAAGTTCACTAATATTTTAGTAAATAAACATAATATAAATATTATTTTACATTTTTAAATAAAAATAGAATTTTGAGACCCTCACAGTGGTGAAAGAGGAAAATGGTAGGAACAGCAACGGGGCTGGGTCGGACGGGGGGCAGGGGTTGCCTGAACACTCCTCCCTTCCCCCCTCGGCCCTCTCCTGGCCCCACATTACCCACTCCTCCCACCTTGTCCCAATGGGGACTAATAGAAATTTGTTGTGTAAGAAAATTTTAATCAAATTTCAGTCAATAATCAATTATTTTAAGCACCAAGAAATTACTAAATCATTGTCAATAAACAATGCACTGTAATTTCACAATACTTAATCCATAAAAACAAACAAACAGATACTAACCGAATACAATCCAACATAATAAGATAAATATAACTCAAGTAGTCAAGAAACAAATACTTTTCAATCTCAAGAATGCAGACAAACTTGCCAGTTTTCTCATAATTCCTATCCCTAGCCATCGATGGACAATGATTAGCCATAAAGTCTTCAATTTCCTTCTTCACACGTATTGGATCGATGGTGGAGTGCTAGGTAATAGTGACAGCAGCGGATAGGACATAGGAGGAAAATGAAAAGCGACGGAAAAGATTAGGGTAAGCGTGAATTGGGTTTGGGTTAGCTATGTTAGTAGAATTAGGAATATGTTAATTACTTTATTTGTCTATATAATAAAAATTATTATTGTAACTAACAATATTAATTATATAATATATATAATATAAATATCTTTATTAGTAGAACTAATACTATTAAATTATTATGTATATGTATAATTTTTATATTTATTTATTTATTGTGGGGGACGAGACAGATGATGGGGCTCGGCTATACTCCCTTCCCTGCCTTATTTTTTAGTGTTGGGGAGGGGGGGAACCCAACCTCGCCCCATCCCCTGCCCCAACCCCTACCCATTAGTCCCCCGCATGGCACGCTCCCCAATTGCCATCCCTAGAAAATGGATGTTTGCATTTTTTAATTTATGACATTAGGGGTTGGGTTGAGAGAAGAATTAGGACAAATGGTAGACACTGAGAAATTAGGTCAACATTTAGTGAGTTACCATATCTGCCCATAAATTTAGCCACGTTTTGTGTAGGCATGTCAATGGATAAGATTTGAGTTGAATCCCTTTGATCCAAATCCAAATTCATTAAATTTAGTTAGACCCAAACCCTTATGGGTTTAAAAAAGTACGTCCCGAAACAGACACTCATAGATCTAGATATTCAATGGGTATCGATGAATTTTTTTGAATATATTATTACTTTAACATATCATGCATGAATTATTTACTCTATACATAGATGAATTGAGAACATTACGATAGAACTACTTTAACATATCATGTATGAATTATTCACTCTATGCATAAATGAATTGAGAATATTACGGTAGATTCAATATCACCTAATTACCAAATTACATCGTATGGAATATTTTTTGAACTTACCAATCTTTGAATTGAGTAGAGTAGAATGGTAAAGACAAATTGAGAGATTGTAGAACAAAAGACATAAATTGCTAAATTTCTAATGAAATGAAATGGAGAGGGAGAGAAAAACAATAGAGGTGCACAATAGATAGGTGGAATTAGGTAGTATTTTTTAAAATTAAGAGATATCCAACGGTTATAAAGTCTTATTGTATTCCATTCAATGGCCATAAATATTAGATTATTTTGTAAATTTAATAATATACAAACATACATACATAGATACATATATTAGTATGGATTACAGAATATTTTTTATTTATATATACACGGGTCTAGGCAAAGTCTAATTTGGATTTGAATTTGAGTATGGATCATAGAAAACTAGACTCTAGATTCTCTTACAGGTTCTAAGTATGGGTAGGGTTTGAATTTGAGAAATTAAATGCATATCCTACCCAACTATGTTAGATTTTGGCTGGATTTGGGTAAGATCCAGCCCAGTGACATGCCTATGTGTTTATGTCTTATTTCCGTCAAAATTCAGCCTCAAAGGTGACCAAAGAACAACAATGAACATATTTTATGTGTTAGGAATTAAAATCCCTCATTTTGATTCTGAAGTATTAATATTCACATCAATAATATGTGAGATATGATTGGAATAATTTTCTCTTTTTTTTGTCAAATTTAAATTATTTAATACAACTTTGGTTGAATTTAACTGCTTTTCTTAAGTTTTGTTTAGTTTCTTGTGAAAAGTGTTAGAAAGTAGATCATGTATCTCTTTGATTCACTTTTGTATCAGATTGGAGGAAGAGAATCTGCATTCAAATCATACCGGTGCATCACTGCACCTTTTACATATTTTCCAGACGCTGGAGCGCTATCCTTCCATTAAAATAAGGTCGGAGTTGAACTCAAGGGACTCAACTATTCTATCAATTTGCATCCATGCGGAGATAACTGAGAAAGACAGGGATGCAGAAACCTTTAACAACCAGGCCAACAAATAATTGAGAAGTACTATTGTTTTTTACTTTAATTTTCTAAATTAAACCTATTTCAGTTCACATTTTTCCTTGGAGTATTTCTTGGGCAAATGTTATTATTTCTTGCTTCTCATTACAGCTGGAAAAACTCAGCGTCGATTGTAGGCCATAAAATCCACCTTTGTTCACTGTCCTTCTTATGGGACCAAGATTTGAGCATCATACTTTCAGTTTGGAGTATTGACCGGGAAAAATGCATGTAATTCTTGCATGTACAAATAGCCATAAAAAACTAGTATGACTATTTGGCATTTAAGATGCAAATTTGAGAATAAACAATTATTGTTCACTACAAGAAATTATGCTTTTCATGACCTGTCAAATGGTTGCAAGTCACAAAAGGCATATTTTTTATGACATTAAATTATTACTAGTTACAAAATGTATGATTTTCAAGTTACGAAGTATAGAAATGACATTCGTTTATGAATCACAATTGATTTTGTGATCAATAAATGAAAGTTACCATTTATACAGTTACGATTGATCTTGTGACTTGAAAATGAATTGTGAATATGTAAATCGGTGACCCACATTTACAAGTTACAGAATCAATTATGACTTGTAAATGAATGTCATTTCTATCATTTGTGATTTGAAAATCATATGTTTTGTGACTATTACCAGTTTTATGTCATAAGAAATAAGTGTTTTGTAACTTTCAGTTATTTAACAAGTCATGAAAAGTATAAATTTCTTGTAATGATTATATACTTGTCATTTGCTTATGGAGATATTTAGTGAGGTCTCCTACCATGTTATAAGGCCATTATAAGTTGTTACCAAGACACCATTCCTGTTGCATTCACATAGCTTTCTAAGTGCTACAATTTGTTAGTGGAGATGCTAATCATGGCAAATATGAAGTGGATGGTTTTGTCTTGCGTTGGAAAATTTATGACCAATTTGCACGCAATGTGAATTAATTGATCCACTTTAGTCCAGGAACAACATCCAAGACTCCACAAACCATAGCAATAGCTGATAAGAACCCTTAAATGAGTGGAACTTAAAAGAGGCTAAGAAGTTCCACTAAAACGTGCTCCCTCCGTTCCTATTTAAATGTCCCAACCCAACATTCATTTTTATGTGTTCTTTTGTTATATCAAGAAAGCATTTATAAAGTTTTTTCCAAACTTATTCTTATTTATACTCTCAAGTATAAATTATGGAGAGATATAGATGAGTAGAAAGATAAATGGTAGTTTTGACAAATCAAATAAAATTTTTACTGAATTTTAGAAACTAACAGACTTACTTAATTCAAGAGATTCAATTATTTAGGCATCTAAATAGGAATAGAATGAGTACTTAATTAGATGAGGGGCTACGACCTTTCTTGAACAGGATCTGTTCTATAGGCTCGTACCTCTGTGTCCTTGAGTTCTAAGGAGACAGGAAACCAAGTCCGGTGGATGAAATATGACCGCTTGACCTGAGCGTGATTAACAGCTCTTGTGGCTCGGTCTCTGGGCTGCGAGGGCAGTAGAGGATCGTTCCCAGTCCTTGCATTGCCATCGATTGGGGTGGTCTTGCGGTTGTCTGACAGAAGAAAAAAAAGATAAATGAAAAAAAAATTAGATGAGGGGCTCAATAATTATTAGGTGCAATGTATGCATTGATACAAGAAATTTATGTACTTAAAAAGCAATGATTAATTATTCATTACATTGTCAGTATAATTTTTTTTTTTTTGCACTAACTATTGTGGATGTATATCACATGTATAAAAATTGAATTTCAAATTTAATTTAGATTACATAGCATACATCCAATATCATCGTATATATAGTGATAGTGAACAAAAAAAATTATCCAAAAAACAAACGTAAAACAGTAACAACTTCTTACATGTTTTTGGGAGTTTTGAAGCAACATAATTGTTATTTTATACTTGTTATTTTCGCATATATATTGGTTATCTTAGTGGATTGATTTATAGTGTTATTACATATTTTATAGAAAGTAACTTTGGATTGAAATTTGCACAAGTATAACCCTACTTAATCATTAAACTCTCTAGATTCATTGGCTAAACCGTCCACCGGCCAGACTGGAGAGTTGAACCAAACCCCACCCCTCCTCTTAAAAAAAAGCAAAAAAAAAAAGAAAAAAAAAAAAAAAGAAAAGCCTCCATAAAGTGTTCAAAATTTTTATAGCTGCCCTCACTCTTTCTACCATGAAATCTTGAGATGACACATATTAGGTGATGCTTTTTTTTTTCTTTCTAATATGAATGATATTTATTTAACATTTGACTTCTTTTATATTTCCAACCAAATGAATTACAAGGATACCTAAATTTCTTTGATAATTTGACTCTATGCATTTTCTCCCCCTCGTATAACCGTTAGTCTAGCACAAAATTTTATTTTAATATAAAAATTTTATACCATTAGATGACCTATTAACTACCAAAATGATGAATCTCAAACAGTTGCTGGTTACATTTTTGTAACATTAAATAAATTGGTCTATTTATAACAAATGTGTAGTGTATAAAAAATCTATGAACTAATATTGTAAGTTTAAGCTAATATTGTTGCATCTCTGAACAATGATCTTGACTCCACTACCAATTTTTTCTCTTGTACAGTCACTTAATTTTGCTTGCTTAAATTGTTAAGTTTAGAGAAAATTGCGATCTAATTCGTCAATATTTTGGGCAGTGGAGTATTCACTGGGCAAAACTTTGTTATTACGTCTGCATGCCCAACCGTCTAATACACACAAAATTTTCCCTATAAGAAGCACCCCAGCCACTTCATTCTGCCATATCTTCCTTTGAAAAACTTTGAGTGCTATTTTCTTCCAATTCTGCTTGCTATAATCTCCCCATGAACAAAATCATAATGACAACTATCATGCCTTTGCTTGGGTTGGTTTTGCTTAGTCTCAGACTCACAGGTATATCTCTAGCCCCATGTTCCTTGCTTGTTTCCATGCATTAATGTTAATTATATGACTAGTTATTTAATATTGCTAGGAATTACTCCATTTGCTAATTTTATTTAAGTAATTTTAAATATGTAGTTTTTATCAATATACAAGTTCTACAGTTGCAAATTAATATATGTATGTAGCATGTCAACTGGACTATTTTGCACAGGTACTAATGAAGATGTAGTCTAAAATTTGGATTGTTCACTTGCAATTTAGATGAAGTTCCTTTAAAATTTCTGTGGTAAAGGAAGAATTTTCGGTTTACACTCTGGTGATGTTCTCTTCATTAGATATAAAAACAGCAAAGCGCTAGAATCCCTGATTTTATAGCTGATGTATGCATTGGGCTGAAGTGTAAGTTGAACAAGAAATTTACATTTTATTTGAGCATTTTTATTTGTTCTACAAATTATCATTCAGTGCTTTATTCTATTTCTTTTCTTTTGCATAATTTCAAGGATGCATTCAAACCGAGTGATAGAACATTTTCAGATGAAGTTCTGGTCATGAGCTTAGTAATTGATGAATCATGATAGAGTCAAATATTATGCACATATTTTGTTTCAACTTTTAGCAAAGAGAATTGATATTTATAAACCATTTTTTAGCTTCTTACACGTCCTTCATGAAAATTTCGTGCTAATAACTCATGAAACTGGTGTCTTTTTGACAGAATGAAACCGGTGTCAAATACACTAAAACGTGTGTGTGTGCGCGTGCGTGCGATTTTGGTGCATGTGTGTGTATACTTTCATTTGTACTCCCAAAGTGAATTTAACAGCAATCCTGCCATCGCTTCTCCTGCAGGGGTGCAATCTATAGGCGTGTGTTATGGGCTAAATGGAAACAATCTACCCTCAAAGCAGGACGTTATAAATCTTTACAAACGAAATGGCATCCAAAGAATGAGAATCTACGCCCCAGACAATGAAATTCTCAATGCTTTAAGAGGAACCAATATAGAACTTCTTTTTGATGTTCCCAATGAAGACATTCAAAACATTGCAACCAATCCTTCTGCAGCTGATGATTGGGTTAAAAAAAACATCAAAAACTATTCACCAGCTGTGAAATTCAGGTATATATCTGTCGGAAATGAAGTACCTTTAAATTCTAACATTGCTCAACATGTTGGTCCAGCCATGGAAAAGATACAGAAAGCAATTGCATCAGCAGGTCTTCAGAACCAAATCAAGGTTTCAACATCAATATTTACAGGTCTAGTAACCAATTCTTATCCTCCTTCACATGGTTCATTTTCGAACGAGGCTAAACCATTCATTAAACCTATAATTAATCTCCTAGTCCAAAGTAATGCACCATTGCTAGTCAATGTGTACCCCTACTTCAGCTATATTGGTAACAGAGACAGCATTAAGCTGGATTATGCATTATTCACCTCGCAAGGAGCAGTTGTTCAAGATGGTCCATTGGGATATCAAAACCTTTTTGATGCAATGGTAGATGCCCAATATTCAGCTCTAGAAAAAGAAGGTGGTTCTAAGGTAAACATTGTTGTATCAGAAACTGGCTGGCCATCTGATGGGAACCCTCCTGCAGCATCATCTGCAAACGCAGGCACTTACTACAAGAATGTGATTGGCCATGTTATGAGCGGGAAAGGGACTCCAAAAAGGCCTGAAGGAGGTCTAGAAACTTATTTATTTGCCATGTTCGATGAAAACCTGAAGCCTGGAGAGGAAACAGAAAAACATTTTGGCCTCTTTTTTCCAAATCAACAGCCTAAGTATGGAATTAGTTTCAACTAATTCAAGGGTCAAACATGTACTATAATAAACATCGTCTGAATATCTTTTCCTGTACTTGTGATATTATGCATGTACGTACTACTTCTTGATGAGCACATTGAGGAGAGATATAAAAGTTATATAGCAATAAAAGCTCCACGGAGATGCTTTTTTTATTGTAAAACGAGTTTATCTCAATAGCATGGATCAAGAAACATATATATCTTCTTCGTCTTTGTCGTGAGTATGGCATAGATTGGACCTTAGTTGCCTAATAAAGAAATCAGTGTCTATGAGTGGCGAAGCAAAGACCTTAAAGTCAGTAGGGTCGAACTTTAATGCAATAGAACTTCCATGAATAAAGACTGTAATGTTACATACATATTATAATCGTCCTTCATGTTTACATACATATCTTCAGGAAAGGTTGCGAAATCAACTCAGTGCATATTTTGTTAGAGATATCTTTTGTAATGTGGAAAATAACTAGAAGATCATTCATCTATTCATCCCTCATACGAGTACGTAACCGACTTTTGACCGTCTTCATTCCTGATAATTTTGTTGAAGAGCTTCGAATAAACGGACAAAAGGAAGCAAAAAGAAAGAAGAGAAAAAATCCCAAATGTGACCTTATATCATTACGTCAAACCTTAAACAAAAATAATATTTTTCAATCTACAGTCACAAACCGTTGCCGCATTGAGTTTAATTGTTTAGTAATTTTATAGCCAGTTTTTCCTTCGATTAATTTTCAACTAGTTTCGCGTCAAAAACCCCAAAATCTAATTGTTAACTACGTAATTGATGATCAAATAGAAGTACAATTAAACGTAACAAGATGATTTTAGACTAAGTAATAAAGCAACATGTATTGCAAAAATCTATATAAGTTTATTACTAAATACTCAAACAAATAAGTTAGTCTTAAACTTTAAGTTCTACTGACCTTAAAGTTTGACATTTTTAGACCAAATCTGGATCCTATTCAGAGGGAAGAATTTTTCCTCATTTTCCTCACAAGTTGTTCTACATATATCGTCTTAGTTTTGTCTTGGACCCTTGGTTGAATACCGGCTTCCAACTTGTTTCCTCCTTCTTTCTATTTCTCGTAGTTTCTTGCTTGATGTTTTTTTTTTTTTTTTTGGTTTTTTGGGCACTTCTAACAACATTTTGTTTCCTTCTGATGAATTTTCCTTTTAATTGCTTTCAATACTTTTTTTTTATTTCACTTTTCCCCCCACAAAAATTTAATAAATCAATTATAATGCTTAATTATTTTTTGAATTGCTGAGCCCTACCTCAATTCATTTATGATTTGACATGAACCCCAACATATAATTTTTTTTTTGGGTAATATACACTAGAGGCCGCAAAATTTTTCAAAATTCTTATTTTTCCCACTCAAGCACTTTTGATACCAAATCCCACTAAGTTTTCAAAAGTTTTATTTTACCCACTCAACTATTTTTTGTACCAATGTCCTACTAAACTTTTCAAAAGTCTTATTTTATCCACTTTACTATACTTTGTACCAAATAGTCTGCTAAAGTCTTTAAAGGATTCATTTTGATCATTTTGTCAAATTCTAGCATTTAGATAAATAGAAGTTTTCCTTCTAACTTCATTTTGCATGGACCATTTTGTCTTTTCATACCCAAAAATCCACCTTCGAAATCAATTGAAATACGTAATAGCTTTAGGGAAAAAAACTCAAATTAAATATTCATATGGGGCCAAATCTCATTTCTATGGGGGTCAAGATTGTATTTTGGGGTTTAGGTTTTTTTCTATAGTGATGTAATAGTTTAATCGACCAGGTGAATGGATTTTTAGTGGGAAATGATGAAATTGTCCATTCAACATAATGTTCAAGATGAATCACTTTAAAGAATTTAGTGAGCTATTTGTATAAAAACATAGTGGAGTGTATGAAATAAAACTTTTGAATGAAATAAAACTTTTGAAGTTTAGTGGATTATTTGGTACAAAAAATATTTTTGTGCGTAAAATGAGACTTTTAAAAAGTTTGATAACCTCTGATGTACTTTACTATCTTCTAATGGAGCAATCATCTATGGTATAATATATCCTATGTCACTATTTTTAAAAGTGTTTGTCAACAACTTTCATCTACCGGATAACAAGCGTGAGTCGAGAGAGAGAATGTTAGAGAGAAGCTCTAAAAGTGTAAGAACCCTTCGAGAAAATGGAAATAGATAAAGAAAATCTGGATCCATTCTCTTCTAATGGAGTTGGATCTAGAGAGCAGGAAGGCAATGCCCAACGAGATATCAAGAAATTCAAAAGAAGAGCTACGGGAGAAATGGTGCCCAATTCCAGCCCTAGGCTCCTATTTGACAGAGCAAATCCACAAAGCAGCCAGGACTCTCCCAACGCTGGGCGGAATGCAACTTGGGAACGAAGGTCCTTTTTGGAAGTGCTCAACCAAGTCACAGTAGACAAGGACTACTATAAAGGATCGAAAGAAGAAATGGAAGACATGGAGCTTCCAGAAGCAGAGTATGAACTGGAAAAGGATTCTAAATTTCCAAGGATCCACATTAAGGGAGATGAATTTCATAATCTGTGGAAACCATGGCAGAAGAGCTTGCTAATCAAGGTATTAGGACGCTCAGTCAGCTACTACCCCTTGAACATGAAGCTTAAAGAGATATGGGCGCTGCAAAAGGGCTTTGATATGATGGACCTAGAAGATGGCTTTTTTGTAGTCAGGTTCCGGGCCAAGGAGGATTATGTCAAGGTTTTGGAGAAAGGACCATGGATGTTCCAAGGGAATTATGTCACCATTAGTAAATGGAGACCAGAATTTCATCCTACCAAAGCAGCCATCAAGACAACCATGGTATGGGTGAGATTACCAGGCCTTCCAATTGAATATTATGTTGAGGAGTTTCTGCTGAAAATTGGCAATTTGCTTGGGAAGGTTCTGAAAGTGGACAATCAAACACTAGCTATCTCTAGAGGTAAGTATTCAAGGATTTGTGTCGAAGTGGATCTAAGCAAACCTCTAATCCCCTATATCTGGGTAAATAATGTCCTACAAGCAATGGAATACAAGGGTTTGGAATGTTTGGATGCCATATGCTTTAGCTGCGGGCAGTACGGGCACGTAGCTACTGGTTGTCACTCAAGGAAGGCAAATGGAAGTAAAGGAAAGAGCGATGGCAGAAAGCGGGCGGAGGCGGGAAGCCAACATTGCTGAACAATACGGTAGCTTAGGAGGATAATCTGTACGGTCCATGGATGTTGGCCAAACAAAGGAGGAACAAGGCAGCGCAGCAGGGAAGAAACCCTCACTTGCTGGGCATCAAAGAGGGCAGAAACCCAGAAGCAAGTGGGCCAGGTAAAGAAGGCCAATCTAGAAATCCATACGGACAACCCAGCAACAACAACAAGGACCTCTCATATAACAGTGGCAAGGCCCAAGAAAAGCCAATAAGGAGGCTTTTGACAAAACTGTAATGGAAAGCGGAAAGGGATTTTAGAGGCCTGGCTCCAGATTCACTCTCAATGAAATGGAAGAGGAGAATGAAGCCCAAGAAAATACAACAACTACTGTTCTTAAGGACATTATAAATGCTATCGAGCCTCAAGCTGGGCAGTCTTCAAAGGAAAGAAATCGGTGGGGCCTGGGAAACTTAATAAACAGCCTGCCAGGCAAGGTAAGAAAACGGGTCTTGTGAATTTAAGGAAGCTAAATCCTGGAATCGTCCTTAAAAGAGATTCCTCTATAAATGCTGGCCAGAATCTTGTCGAGTCTTCCAAAGACAGAAGGGGTGAGGTAGAAGTGAACGACTGTGGAGAGATGGTGTTTAAGGGCTTCGAGGTGATTAGCACAGGCTTGGCAAGTCTGGAAGATCAAATCATAATTAAAAATGCTGAGAAGTCACCAACTGAAGAGAAAAGGGTTCGAGCAGAAAATATTGACCCAGGCGATGAAAAGCTCCTGACTGCATCCCCACAAGTCCAACCAAAATATTTTGCTGATTCTCCATGTGAAAGTTCAGAGAAAGAGGAGACAATCAGCCTCGTAGAAGAAGAAAGATCCTTTGTGGAAGAGACCAATATGCAGGCCGAGAGGGCCATGGAAGAAGGGTACTAACCCAATTTTTTTGGTTTCATGACAAGAGACAAAGTAGTTTGCTGGAACTGCCATGGGGCATCTAGTAGTAAGTTTTGGAGGAATTTAAAACAAATTGTTCGGGATAACGATCCAGTTATTTTGATTTTGGTTGAAACAAGAACCTCAAGCATAAAAGCAGATAGAATTCTTAAAAGTTTCCATTTCTACAGATTGTCTTGTGTGGAAGCTCAGGGTTTTTCAGGAGGAATTTGGCTTTTTTGGATACACACAGAGGTTGAAGTCGATATTATTATAGCTAATTGGCAAATTATTAATGCTGTGGTTCGAATTAGAAAGGGACAAACTTTGCTACTCTCAGCAATTTATGCCTCCCCAAAACTCGATCTAAGGAAATTGCTCTGGGATTATGTGAAGGCAATCGGCGTACAGAGTAGTTTCCCCTAGCTATTAATAGGTGACCTAAATGAAATTACCAACAGCAGTGAGAAGAGAGGTGGCAGCTAGTTTGTAGGCCAAGCCTCGCATAGTCTCATAGATTGTATTCAATCTTGTGATTTCATTGACCTAGGATTTAATGGCCCAACTCTGACTTGGAGCAGTAGGCGCGGAGGAGGAGCCAATATTAAGAAGTGACTTCATCGAGCCCTTTGCAATAGCTCTTGGAGATTAGCCTTCCTAGGAGCACAAGTAACTCATCTGTTCAGGGCTCACTCCAATCATCATCCCATCCTGCTGGAGTTGGACATTCATAGAGAAGGCCCTAAGCAAAAGATGTTTCGAATGGAAGCGGCATGGTATACTCACCTGGATTTTCTCAACCAAGTTCAGAGACACTGGAAGGATTCTATGGAGCTCTCTAGCAATGTCCAAAACCTATCGAAGGAGCTGCAAAATTGGAACAGAGAGGTTTTCGGCAATATTTTCCATAGAAAAAAAAAAGATGCCAAGCTCGGCTTAAAGGAGTGCAAACTAGGCTGTGCAACTCAAACTCAGCCGGTCTGGAAAAACTAGAGAACCAATTAATTCAAGAGTATAATCAAATTTTGGAGCAGGAGGAAATTTTTTGGCAGCAGAAGTCAAGAGCCCAATGGTTACAAGATGGGGATAGGAACACAAGATTCTTTCATTTGTCCACAGTTATTAGAAAAAGACGGAATTGTATCCAAAGCCTAAGGGACAAGGAGGGAAATTGGCAAAAGGAACCACAAACAGTCAGGAATATTGTAGTCAACTTCTTTGAAGAACTATACTTAGCACAATCTAATATCCACCAGTTGTTAGGAGACGAAGGGGCCATTAGATTAACTCACAGAGAAGCCAGAAGCCTAGCTCGAAACGTCACCGACCAAGAAATACAAATGGCGATCTTCAGTATAAAGGTAGACAGCGGCCCGAGATAGGTTCCGACTAGTTTCTACCAAGCGTTCTTTGGAGCGTGATGAACAAGGCGATGTCAAACTGCATTCACCAGATCTTCAGAACCAAAAAGTTACCAGCTGGGATGAATGACACGCTGATCTCTCTGATTCCCAAGACATCTCACCCGGAGACGGTATCACATCTCAGACCCATTTCTCTTTGCAATGTTAGCTATAAAGTCGTAACTAAAATCTTAGTGGCTAGGTTGAGACCTTTTCTGGAAATTGATCAGTGCTCACAATGTAGCTTCATACCGGGTAGGCAATCTACTGATAATATTATCATAGCCCAGGAAATTCTTCACTCATTTAGGAGAAAGAAGGGGAAGAAAGGTGCAATCATGATTAAAGTTGATCTTGAGAAAGCCTATGACAGGGTTAGTTGGAGTTTTTTGGAGGAGACTTTGCATTTGCATGGTTTCCCTGAAATGGTAGCTCTCATAATGAGCGTGTTAAAGTGGATAAAACGGAAATCTTATGGAATGGCAGCAAATCACAGGCCTTCACCCCAAGTAGAGGACTCAGGCAAGGGGATCCCCTGTCCCCTTACTTGTTCGTACTCTGCATGGATAGGCTGAGCAAGCTTATATCCAAGGCAGTGGAAAGAGGAGTATGGAAAGGGGTTAAAGCCTCAGCTTCTGGCCCGATAATATCTCACCTACTTTTTGCGGATGACCTCCTTCTTTTTGCTGAAGCAACAACAGAACAAGCAGTAGTTATCGGGCAAATCATGCAAAAATTTTGTCAAGCTTCGGGCCAAAAGATCAACGCTGCAAAGTCCAAATTTCTCTGTTCCCCAAATGTATCAAAGAGCTTGGTGCGTGATATAAGTCGCCTAATAGGAACTAAAAAGGCGAAGGACTTGGAAAAATATTTGGGAATGCCTTTAGTCAATTCAAGAATTTTGAAGGCCACCTTTGCTAGGCTACTAGACAAAATCAGAAATCGACTAGCGGGCTGGAAAAGGAAACATTTATCCTTTGCAGGTAGGGCCACTTTGGTTAAGTCAGTCATCGATGCCATTCCTACGTCCGCCATGCAAACAGCCTTACTTCCTAGCTCAGTCATCCAAGAAATTGAGAAATATGCGAGGAATTTTTTGTGGGCGATACAGAGGATAAAAAGCACATTCATCATGTCAGTTGGAAACTAGCCACTCAACCAAAGAACAGAGGTGGCTTAGGGATTAGAAGATTGAAGAAAGTAAACGCAGCAACACTGGCAAAACTACGCTGGAAATTCAATAGGAAGGAGGATGTGCTACGGGTAAAGGTACTTCAAAACAAGTACTGTAGGCAGGGATCCCCACCCTTTTCTCCGAGAGCAGGAGCCTCATATGTTTGGAGGAGCATGAAGGAAGGCAATCAGTTAGTGGAGAAGGGAGCCCAATGGAGACTCGGCAATGGCGCAACAATCCAGTTTTGGAACGATGTTTGGTTGACAGAATATTCGTTACTTAAGGTTGCATGCCAGGAAATTCTAGATAATGAAGTCATGAAAAAAGTACGTGATTACTGAAGGGAAGACCAAGGTTGGGATATGAATCTGCTCCAAAATTGGCTACAGATAGATCCTATGGCGACTCAAGTCCTTGCTTATTATGGACAATCGGGATAACACGATATGCTTAGTTGGAAACCGGAGAATGGTAAATTCTCCATCTCCTCTGCCCTGGCATGGGAGGAATCGAACTAAAGGAACCAATGAAAGAATGGGAGAAAATTTGGAAGTTGAAAGGTCCAGGAAGGTGGCAATTTTTTCTATGGCTGGTTAGACATAACAGAGTGCTTACTCAAGGGGAGAAGAAACAGAGGAATCTGAGTTCTGATGACACTTGACTGATTTGTGGAAATGGCCCAGAAACGATTTTACATGCTCTAAGAGACTGCAAGTGGATTAGTAATATCTGGAAACATTTCTTAAATCCCTATTACTGGGATGATTTCACAAGCAAGGAGCTACCACAATGGGTGGACTGGTGTCTTCAATGCAAAGCGGTGGGGAGGAGAGTACCGAACTGCACCACGTTTCAACTAATTCTGTATTATGCGTGGAAGGCTAGGAATCTTTTTGTTTGTGAAGGGGATGACTCTTCAATCCAGGTCTCCCCTAGTAAACTCAAGACGCTAATAGAAGAGGCTAAGAAGAACATTCTGAAGCCTAAGGGTAGGCTAAGTGTTGAGTGCACGATATCGTGGGAAAAAACCTCCGTGACTTGGGTTAAAATCAATGTGGATGGAGCGGCTCAAGGTAACCCAGGCATGGCTGGTATGGGGGGCCTTATCAGGGACGCTTCCGGATGCTGGTTAGAAGGGTTTTCAGTCTTCCTAGGCATCACTACCAACATAGTTGCTGAGCTGTGGGCAATCCTAACTGGACTTCAAATGGCATGGGAAAAAGGATACAAACAAGTCATACTAGAGTCAGATTCCAAAGCAGGGTTGAACCTAATCTCTGAGGCAATAGAATCTTCAACCCATGTTAACCTAGTCATACGAATTAGAGGTTTGGTAAAAGGAAACTAGAAGGTAGAGCTAAAGCATGTTTGGAGAGAAGCTAACAACTACGCGGATTGGCTAGCTAAGGATAGTATTCACCATCAGGCGAAGTGCGATGCGATCCAAGTCCCTCCGTCTAGAATGAGGTCGATACTGGCTGCAGATGTTTTGGGGGTTACTACACCCCGGTTTGTGTCATCCTAGAGTCTGTAAACTCTTCCTTGTAACCAAAAAAAAAAAGTGTTTGTCAACCTATATCCCAGTGCAAAGCATTCACAAAATACCCCTGTGCATACAGGAGAGGAGAAGGTTCTGTAGGCGACAGATTCTTATGGTGGGGCAAACTGAAAAAGTTGTACAAGTTTGGAGGTGTAAACAAAATGCCCCTATGCGTACAGGAGAGGAGAAGGCTCCATGGGCTAAAGCCACTTATGGTGGGGCAAATTGAAAAAGTAGTACAAGTTTGGAGGTGTTAAGTGAAATTAGTCCATAGTTTATTTACTTTGTGGTGATCTTGAGGTTCCTCATAGGGGCACCTAGTGCTATACTTTAGTTTTTGATGAAAAATAAATTATCTTTTCAACAAAATTGCTTTTTTTTTTTTTTGGGCAAACCTCATACACAAAGGAAGGATACGAATCTTAATTTTATTTATACAAAATTAGAGAAGGGAACATAAAGCTTACCTTCTGAAATAAAAGGAAATGAATTACAAGGAAATCTACTCCCCATCAAAAAGACCTACAATAAGGAAAGCTTATATTGTCAAATCTGGAGAGATTTTTTTTTATTTTTATTTTAACCTCCCACCTCTCCCTACAAATTCCACTCTCAACTACTAGACTTAGGATTCGATCCCCTTAATCTGATAGTAAAAAGAATTTTAAAGATCCTTCCTTGACCTAACCACAAATAAGTTGAGAAAAACTAGAACTATGATTAAAAATACTTTTTGAATCACCATCCAAAGAGGCCAATGAATCAGCCACTGAATTGGACCAAAAATTGGTTCATATAGACTCCCTCTAACTTCAAATTAAAAAAATAAAAATGTTCACAAATAGGAACTTGGAATGTTAAACATTTGAATTGGCTAACCTTTTTGCATTCAGTTGTGTTTTTATTATTATTTCTCAAATATTTTATATATTTTTTAATATAAAAAATAAAGTCTTATAGGGCTTATGCCCCAAAGGAGACTCACACCTCATCTCATTCGATGCAAAGTGCTCTTCCTGATGCTGTCACCTTTTCAAACACTATTGTGTATAGAGTTTTTCGAAAATTTGGTGAGTCAATCGACCCTACTTAGAGCTAGCTCTTCCCCCTATATGATTATTTTGGGTGTCTGTGGATTGAAATTTTATTATTCATAATAACACATTTGGTGAAATGACATAATATTTATACAAAATGGTGATTGAAAAAATAAAATACGGTGGGAATATATGTTTTAGAGAATATAACGTAGGATAACACGTATTAGCCCCATTATCATATCACCTCCCTTCAGGATGTAGTATGGGGAATATCTATTTTTGTGCATAGTGCTTACATCTCCTGCTTATCTTAAACTCGATATGGCCTATAGGAAGCTTTTATTGATTACATGAGACAAGCTGATCTTATTTGTCGTAGCAATTAGCGACTGTTTAAAACTTCATTGGAACTTTTGGCATGAAGAACCCTCGATGGAAATTGCTGAAAAAGTTACCGGATTGCACATACTAGATGTTGTTGTTGTTGTTATCTCGTCTACTGAACTTAAATGTTCCTTCAAGAGTCACCATCTAATTTTCCAACAAGTTCTAGAAGCAGAGATAATAAATAGTTTCTATCCCTAGCCTGACACATCTTTAATGGTTTTAACCTAAAAAGTTTATTGATCTGTTAACATATATTCAAGTTTCAAAATTAATATCTGCATCAAATTAATTTCCAGTTTACAGAAATAGAAAATATGTCTATAATACCCAGAGCATTGGAATCACAAAGCTGTTGATATTATGTCAAGCATAAAAATTACTATATGCTCTATATAAGTTTAGAATGATTTACAATTCTTCTTTGATTTAACATTTTGGCTAAAGGGTAGCTTTTTTTTGAGACTAAATTGTTGTGGCTCTAAAATGGAAGAATAGCCCAAGAAACTTTTAGACGACTGAAGTGTGTGTCTGTTTTTTTTTTTTTTTTTTTTCCCCATTTGTTTCATTTCCATGCACGAAGTTGGGTGTTTCGATATTATTTTCAGACTTTCATCTTGGCAATTTCTGGTGATCAATTTCACTTTCCTATTTATTATCTAGTCCATTCACAAACAGCATTTTCAGATATCCAAAAGGTAGTGGCTTTTGGAATTCCTACTATACTCCATTGAATTCCCAAAAAACATTTTTTAAAGTTTCATTTTGAACGGAAAGTAAATTTAAAGTTCCTTTTTCTTTTGTTAAAATTTTATATCCGCTCCAAGAGACGAAAATCGTGAAACATTGAGCCCCCACCCAAGAAAAAAAAAGGAAAAATGAAGAAGAAAAAAATATGAAATGGTAAGATATTCTTTCTAATTTGTAAATATTAGTGAAACCTTCACTTAACGTGGAAAATTTCCAATGATATAACATTCTTTTTAAAAACTTCCAGAGGTGGATTTTATCTTTCAAAAAAGAGTTTTTTTTCTTTCACAACATTTCCAAGGATGCATCCAAAGAGAAGATTTAAGCGGAATGATAGTAAAAGTTTACGCATCTTGGGAGTTGTTTGTAGCTACTCTAGCGGCCTGGCACAATACTGAATTTACACCTCTGCTTCCAAAATCAAGAATCTTGATCTTTTCTTTGATTGTTAAGGCCCTTAAGGGCTGTAATCCGAAAGGACCAAAGTTATGTAATTAGCTAATTACTGGATTACAAGGATTCATGACCAAATTCATGAATCTCATAACGTGATCAATTAAACTTATCCTTTACATACATGAAATTTTACATAAATGATCTATACACATTTTGTACTATGTATATACGTTCTTGAAATATGTGATCCATGCTAAGATTCATCTTATTGGAAAGGAAGAATTAATGAATTTGATTTATAATGCGAATGGTCACTTACACATCTATAAATAGACTCTTGATACCTCTTGATATTTGTCTAGTGTGATATCTTATTAATAAAACAAACATTTGAGAGTTTTTGAAGGAAGATCAAGATCATCTATCAAGCTTTAAGAGGAAACATAATGAGACAAGGTGATACTTAGTTATTGTATTTTTTATGTCATACTCGAAGATCTAAAGATACTGATTTTTTTCCTGCACTCTAGGCTTTCCCTCGAACTCCAAAAAGTGTTTAATTGTAACCCGGCCATAATTTAATTGCAGGGGTACAATCTATAGGCGTCTGTTATGGGCTACATGGCAACAATCTACCATCAAAACAGGACGTCATAAATCTCTTCAATGGATATGGCATTCAAAGAATGAGAATTTATGCTCCAGACTCTGAAGTTCTCAATGCTTTAAGAGAAACCAATATAGAAATTCTAGTTGGTGTTGCCAATGAAGAAATTCAATCCATTGCGACCAATCCTTCAGCAGCTGCAAATTGGGTTCAAAACAACATAAGAAAGTACTCACCAGCTGTGAAGTTCAGGTACATTTCGGTTGGAAATGAAGTATCATTAAGATCTAGCATTGCTCAATATGTTGGTCCAGCCATGGAAAAGATACAAAGTGCATTAGCATCGGCAGGGCTTCACAACCAAATCAAGGTTTCAACATCAATAGCTGCAAATCTGTTAAGCGTGTCTTTTCCTCCCTCACGAGGATCATTTTCGAACGAGGCTAAACCCTTCATTAAACCTATAATTAATCTTCTACTCCAAAACAATGGACCATTGCTAGTCAACGTGTACCCCTACTTCAGCTATATTGGAGATCCAGTCAACATTTCACTCGATTATGCATTACTCACCTCACCAAGAACTGTTGTTCAAGATGGCCCATTTGGATATCAAAACATTTTTGATGCAACTTTGGATGCTCATTATTCAGCTCTAGAAAAGGAAGGTGGTTCTCGTATAAACATTGTTGTATCGGAAACTGGCTGGCCATCTGAAGGCTACCGTCCTGTTGCATCATTAGAAAATGCAGGCACTTACAATAGGTATGTGATTAGCCATGTTAAGAGTGGAAAAGGAACTCCAAGAAGGCCTGGAAGAGGCATTGAAGCTTACCTGTTTGCCATGTTTGATGAAAACCAAAAGCCTAGAGAGGAGACAGAAAGGCATTTTGGCCTATTTTTTCCGGATAAATGGCCTAAGTATGTAATCAGTTTCAAATGATTCCAGTGTGATCAATAGCATGAATCAATAAACATATTTATCTTCTTTAGTTTGGCCTTTGTCATAAGTGTATATCTCATTGATTGGATTACTGTAGCTAACTAGGAATTCAATGTCTATTATAATACGTCGACTTCTGTCATTTCTTCTTACATGTGAAGCATGAGCCTTTCCATCTAGTGTTAAATAAATTGTCCTTTTTTTCCGTTTTGACAGTATGTATTTTCATGTTTACCCTTACATAATCAAGATTTTAAAACAAACGCTAACAGCTTCAAATAATTCTTTAACTTCCATAACTTAGTAGTGACTATAAGATTGGTTCTTATTTACTTGTATCATCTGAAATATGTGTGGTATTTTTGGTTTCTCTTAACAAAATTAGCTTTGCACCTAATATTGGATATGAATATATGCAGGCAATCATATAATTTTTGAAACGGATCATTTCTGTTCATAATCTTGTTGTTCATCTATTTCATCTATGTCTTCCGATCCCGACAAGTTGATCGCAAAAGCCGATAAATTGTCAGTCTCAGAAACCCCTCTCTCCCTCACATTTATATTTGTATTTTGCAGAAAAGTTTGCTACTCAACGGAATAAAAATACGGGCGACTTGATTCTCGAATACTTAAATCTGAATTTGATGTCCCGACGTTTCTCAATTTATCGGAGAATGGTTGAGAAACGAGGGAGAGTTCCTATTAATATTGTTATTATTATGATTTGTGTGGTCTTCTTAAAGCTGATTAAAGTCTTTTTAGGAGGGGAATAATAATGTTGCCGATTTCAGGATTTTTTATGTGCATTGTCTACTGGACTGGTTGAAATGTTCCTGAGATGGATAATGCAAGTATTGTGTTCAGTTTGGATGAGAATTTTGTGGATTAGGAGTCGGAATTCTGTCGTGACCAGTGAAAATCCTCTGAATCGTAATTTGTAGTGACTGGAATTCGTGAGCTGTTTCTAATATTGCTTTTTGACATAGCTCTTGGAGTTTGTGTATTTTCCATTCTCGATTTTAAACATGTGCCCTGTAAATATATTTGGAAACTGAAATTGTCCAGCAAATTAGATTTAAAGGGTGGAAGTAGGAAAATTACATTTTTGGAAATGTCAATTTCAAACATTTGTGGTGGATGTTTCCGATTGCAGAAAGAAAGTAGTGCTGAATTTTTTAATCTATCCATTTTGATTCTACATGGCTTTCTGTTGAACACTAGAGCATGTGAATTTTACCTTGTTAGTGTCTTGAGGCTGGTGTTTACTATATTACTTACTGCTATATCCTCTCAAATCTTAATGATGATAAATTGGTATTTTCGAGTAGAATCAAGAATGGAATGACATGGAATACCAAATATTTGGGATTTTCCTTTCATGCTTCTGGATAAACCATGGTTTATCTGTGGATTGACAACTATTCGATAAAGTATTTTTATTTACTATAGCACCCTTTGTTTATTATGCGACATATGGGAGGAAACAAATAATTAAAATGATAGAATTAATTGAAGTATTTTAGCTTATAACATGGATGGTACTCATTAGGCCTAGTGACAATTGTACTATCGTCCTCACCATGCAGCATGTATAAAATTCTTATGCAGTATGAATTTCACAATTCTTATTCACTGGCGAATCCAATTAAAAAAGGGAAATACTAGTTGTCGTCCCCAAACTTTGGACCATGAATATATTGCATCCTCAACTTTTTGACATAACATATTTAGTAGTTGAATTATTAATTTTTGACTAAACAGAAAAGCAAAATGCCAGTTTTCATCCCCAATTGGATCATGAACACATTTCATCCTCAAATGACTGCATTCAAGTCAATTACTACCAGCAAAAGATAGAATCAATAACATAGGCAAAACACGTACTTTGAGGACAAAACATGTCCGTGCCCCAAAATTTGGGGATAAAAACTTGTATTTTTCCACCTAAATCGATTAATTTTCCATTTGAGAATGGAATTGGTCAAAATTTATTAGTTCAGATACTCAATGTGTTATGCCAAAAAGTTTGAGGACAAAATATGTCCAAGACCCACAGTTTGGATATAAAAACTAATGTGCACCCGCCTCCACAACCGCGCGCGCACACACACAAAAGCAATTCTAGATATCCAACGGGAGTGGCCTTTGGAAATCCTGTTATACTCCGTTTAAAGGCTTGCAAATCTGTTTTAATTTTGGTAACAGAAAATAAACTTTCACCTCCTACCAAAAAAAAAAAAAAAAAAAAAAAATGGATGAAGGAGGAAGGAATATGAAATGGTATTATTATCTTTCTAATACATCAATGGATAGGCATAATGCATCTATTTCAGTTGGACGCAAAATTTTTCACTTGGCGCAGAAAATTTACAACAATTTAACATTCTTTTTTAAGAGCTTCCAAAGGATAAAGTATTCAGATTGTCAATCAATATAGCCCTCACATTAATAATAGAATTCAAACATACGACCTTTTATAGGAAAATGTCCCACCTTATAAACTAAGCCAATACAAAACTAAGCCAACTTGTGGTGGCTACCCTGCATAGAGTATTCACAAGACATATATATAATGTTAATTTTCGATGTTTGCCTTCAATTTCAAGAATCTTGATCTTTCATTTGATGGCTAAACACTGTAATCCCAAACGTTTGATGATTTGTCACTGTTTCTTTCCATTTCTTCCCACTTGAAAGCAGTAAAGGAGAAGAAACAGACTTGACTAGTTTTGAAGTGACAGAAATCCTCTCATTTCTTCCACTGTCTTTCTGCTGTCCCTTGCTAAGACGCTGAAAGGAAGAGAACTCCCCTTTTTTCCTCCATGTATTTTCTTTTCTTCCTTTTTCCTTCTGTCCAAATGAACTGTAACAGCATAATTTTCTTCAGGTTGTTTTCGCCACGGATAGTATGCAGCTTTAATCCAATCTGAATGGACTAGAAATTTTTTCTCCTGCACTGCCCAACGAGATTTCTCTGTTCCACCACCTGAAGAGACAACATGCGTTACTGATGAGTCAACTTCTGTTGAGCGTGTAGCTCCCAACCACTCTGCCATTTTCCATAGTTCATGATCTTCACCCTGAGACTTAAAGACGACCTGGCAACCCTTCAAAACTTTCTTCCTAACTGCTCTCAGGATCTGGCATAATCAAGAGAATCCAATTAATACTAGAAAAATTGCCATTAGAGGTGGGAGTTGTTCTTGAACAAGAAAGTGGAAGATTAAATTAACACAAATTAATTAAAAAGCCTTTGATTGCAACAAATTACAACAAACTCACCCAGCTAAGCAAAACGTTTAGGAGTTGTTGAGGTAGAAAATGATTTCAAGATGCAGTTTATGCCCAAGATAGACCAGAAAAGGACTGCGACGCATACCTAACATTTCAAAATTTACTGTCTATTTGGCAGAGGAATGATGGTCGTTTAAGAATGCAGCTCAATCAAAGACGCCTTATATTTAGTACCTCCTCTATAATGCTTCCCTAGTATGCATGGTCAAGTAAAATGTGAATCTATACGTATTACATATTTTTATCCATATGCTTCAGGTAGATTAAAGTTCGAGCACCACACGCATTTGTTGCTATAGAGGCACCTGGTGAACCAGACTAAAAGGTTACGAACACTGATACAGAGAAGAGAAGCTTCGAGTAAATTCCTTGGAATATTACCTGCCGTACATCTCAGTCAACAAGACTCTCCCCATTGTCCTGTAAGAAAAGATGTGGCCTCAGGATAACTGAGATTGACGAAAATGTTATAAATACCAATTGAAAAATCATAGGAACCAGACATACTAGATTGAAAAAGGTAGCATGTATCTGCTTAAGAACTCTGAGAACTGTAGCCAGAGCTCCATCAGTATCACTTTCATCCCGCTTGAGAAAGCGATTTAGGATGTTGACAGCTCAAAGCAAGGAAACGGTATCTTTCCATCAATATCAAATGCTCTTTATGTTTCTTCCAAATCTAGATCATGGACAATGACACATACAGTCAGTCTGCCAGCAAATCCAGGCAGGTAAATAAACTTCTGAAATGTGCTTAATTTGAAAACCCGGTCATAATTGAAGCTCATGCATGTTCCCTTCTGACACAACACTGTGAATGGAGAACCTTCACCAGATAGTCAACCAAATCTTACTACTAGGTGGACATAAAGATGGAAGAAGTGCAGAGAGAGGGAGAGAGAGAGATGATTTTAACCATGAAGGTTGATTAACTATGACTGCAAACATATATATGTAGCAATCACAACCTGTGTGAAGACAGTAGAAGAAAAGGATACAGTCAACAAACTATAAATAGAACTACAGCTACAGAAGTACCTCTTCTGCATCATCAAGTATTAAAATAGCACTTTCATGCCCTAGAACAACATCAAGACCCTTGTAAAACTTCTAAGTACCATCATCTCTTGCAATCACTCTGGAATAGAAGTATTCCTCCCTGGGGTCAAGCAGCTTTGCCATTTACAATGCCCATTTATGATCACCCATTGTATATATGTACATCTCATGCATTTTACTTGCTTCTTTGAGAAATGTATGCACACAAGGCCTTAACTTGGTCATCATTCTCAGTGAGTCTACTTCATGTAAGCTGCTTTTTAGAGCATCTGATAATATGAAATAACATTAAACTACAAGAAATGAGTTATAATCATGAAGTCCAGTAAGCTTGCTAAACATAAATTACTGCAAAGACTGAAAGGCTATATCGCTTTTGTAGCTGACCAGGAATGATGATACATTGTCAACCCAAGAGAAAATTCAAAGTTAATCATACAGTTCCACTATGAGCACCAGCACTATAGTCAACGAGTAACCATCTAAATCTAATAAAAAGCTACTATGAATTTGCATTAGTGCAAGAGTCTAAAGAATGCTAGCATAAAATGGAAGTAAAGATTATAGAAGGAAACCGACTCAATGTATTTCCAATTTCCATATTCAAAGTACAGTTCTGCATAGCATATTAGCCAAATATCAATAGAAGTGAGGATTGAAGAGTTGTAGAGGTTAATTGGGCCAAAAAATATTCAAAATTCATAGCAACAATGCCCCCCAACACTAATATCTTTTGGTCCAACAAGAGTTTTGCAATGCTAACAGTATAATTCAACTCACAGCCAGTATATGAACTACTCACTATCACAGATCAGCAAAGAAATATGCCTACTCAATCTTCACCTCACGTCAATTTTCCCAGATATTGAAACTGCAACTCTACATGCAGTCATCAGAACAACTCTCTCATGGTGACACAGCTCGTTGTTGTCATTACTAAATTGTGCACAATAAGGATGCATGAAATTTGAATTGCACACTGAGAATTCTTCTTCCAAATCTTAATCAAAATCAACAGGTAAAGGGAAGGGGCTGTCAATATGATCAGTCTAATTGCTGCTCTCTCTACCTCTGTGTGTGTGCACGTCTGCGACTGTATATGTATGGTGAGAAGCTTCCACACATTTGATATTTTGATAACTTCGCCTTTTAAGGAAATAAGTGTGGGGAGAAAAAAATTTAAGTAGGTAAGACAAAACAACAAAGTTGGAACATAAAAGACAAACATATCCACACGGAACAAATGTAACAAAATTTTACAGAAAAAAAGAGAGCACCTGTGCGAAACAGCACACAAATCAGGAGCACCATACCTGGTAGATCATCTTTGAAGAGCTTTAGGTGTCTCTCCTCTTCTTTAATGTCTGTAGTTGAATTGAGAAGTGTATGATCTAAATCCAGAACCAAGTAAAGCTTTTTCTGGCAAAGCAGGTTTTTCAAGTCTTTATCATGTAATCAAGCAATCTCACCATTAGCAAGCCTTGGATTCTGCAAATAAAATATATCAATCTACATAAATGAGTGAAATGATTGCATGATAGCTGGTTAAGTAACAGCACATCTCATTTGAATACTTATGTCTGAATGACATGCTAATCCATATGATAATATAATTGACAAGGATAGGATAAGGGATTAAGTGTACATTCTTCCTCAACAAAGAAGAATACCAAGGCCAAAAGTAAATTAGCATCATTCAGCAATCTCAAGAAAAAGAGTAAAAATAAAACCAATTATGCCACCACATTCATTGAATAATGGAAAAGAATTCCAAAATTTAAAACTTGACATTTTGAATAGGAAAGGAAAGAGGATAGCACTCAAATGACATTTAAAAAACTGAGTTCGTTGAGCCTAGAGAAACAAATGCACAATGAATTTCAAGTAGCCAATTCTAAAAATAAGAAAACATGAAAATGTGGTGGGTTGCCATAGCAACCAAATTTTCAAGATGGAAACCTTGTGCACGTAACTGAATGAAACACCAAATTTATCATCCATCTTCTGTCCACAAAGATAACATAATTCATCCATGACACCAGGATGTGCACACACCTCCTCCTTTGAAGATGTTCCTGCACAAAGCACATATTTCAAAAAGACATTTTCATGTTATTAACTTCAAATGTTAAGTTCACAACAAACTTGCAGTTTTACTTAGATTTCAGTTGGAGAACAGAAAAACGACTCCTTACAAGGAAAGCAAGCTATGGAGAACCAAATGCATTGACTGGATGGTGAAGAAGCTGAAAACAAACAATAACCTGGAGGAATTGAGTAATTAGGCAAGCTCTGAAAACCTATGAATCGGGTTCTATTTTTCTGCAATTAAGATGTATGTTTACAGCTTAGGGAGACTTGTAGCAATTATTTGCAAAATCCAAGAAGTACTTCCCCCTTTACACAAACAAGAAATATCCAAATATCCTACAAATTGCTGTCATTTTGTAAATTCAATGTTCTAGTATTCTTTGACACTTTTGTGGCTAAATAATGTTCTAGTTGAACTCAATTAAATCTGATTCGGTTTAAGGTGAGTATGCAGCAACCAAAAGAATTATAAAATTAATGACATGATACACCCTTTCCAAAGCAATTAAGTATCATGCGCAATGTTGGGGCATAAGCAAATCTTGTATCATCTACAACAAAATTAAACTAGTATAAGGATTAAATCCAGAAAAAGATACATTCATAAACATTACCTGTTGTTTGTGTCTTAACATCTAAGGATGTTGAAGTGTATAGTTGTAATGACATTTCAAGAGCCTCAATGTTGCGCTTTGTAACCCTGCAAGAAAAACAAGGGTTGAGATAACTAGAAGGAAAACAAACAATGTCATGAAACTATAATCCAGAATCTTGGGAGCACTAACCAATTCAATTGTAAATCATAGTTATAGGTATCATCACCATCATCTTCTCCTTTTGCTTCTTCTCCTTCTTCCACTTCCATATCTTCTTCTTCACTAGGTGAATCAGAAGGAGCATCTGGCTCTGCCTCAAGAAATGCAACAAAGTCATCATCACTACTGCTTTTGTTCAATGAACTCTCTTGTGAATCTGCTAGTAAACTCATCTGCAAACAGAACAAATATCCCCATAAATAACAAATCCTGAAATAATCAAATCAATTTACAATCAAATGTGCCAATGAACCAGTAACATCCACTTTAAGCAAAAAGACATGATAAGCAGGATGACAAGACACCTACTCCAGTCATCAATATGCAAGAGCTTTTCTCGAACTGGGAAGATTATCATCCATCTTTATGTTCAAAGGTCATGATTGGAGCACAAAGCTTACGATTTTTCTCAATAGATTCAGTTCCAACTATTATCACTATTAAGGTAGTGATGGAAAAAATTAAAATATACCTACCAATCCCCCTCAAACCCACCCACCCCCACAAAACAAAAAAGAAAAGAAAAAAACTTCATCTAAAATTTAAAGGAGAGATCAGAAGAAAATGAAAACATATAACAATGCCCATGAATTAAAGTATGTCAAAGATGTGTCAGAGATATTAACTCCTATGATTAAGGGAGCTTTCCATGATTATAGAAGTTTCCTGTGATTAGGGTAGTCTAAATAGAATAAATAAAATAGGAGATAGGATTTCTGATTGATTCCTAAGATCATGGTTCTGATTACATTATTCCTACAATCATGGTTCTGTTACCTAAAATTGTGACAGGATTGTAATAGAATTGTAATCCTATAAATATGTGTATGTGAGAAATAAAATGTAGAGGAATTCTTTCTCCTACAATTCTTCAATTCCGTTTCTTCACAAATTTTCGTGGTATCAGAGATTCGGCTCTGTACCAATTCCTGTCCATGAATTACCGAGCAGCCATGACTGGATCTACTGCTCACACAAGATAAGACTCATCCCCGTCTTCAGAAGTTATCCAAACTTCAGATTTCTTTGCTTCGAACTCTCCTTCTCCTCCACAGATAACCGTTCATAAATTAAACAGTTCCAATTATCTAAAATGAGCCCAATCTATAAAACTTGCTATCGATGGCAGGGGTAAACTCGGCCACCTTACTGGAGAAGTACACCGACCAGCCACTGGAGATCCCAATTTGAAGAGATGGCAATCAGAGAATTCTCTTGTTATCGCTTGGTTGATAAACTCTATGGAACCAGCGATAGGAAAACCACATCTATTTTTGCCTACAACCAAAGATGTGTGGGATGCTGTCTGGGATATGTACTCCGATGTTGAAAATTCATCTCAGATTTTCAATTTCAAGACGAAGTTGTGGAAATCAAAACAGGGAGATAGAGATGTTACAACCTATTACAATCACATGGTAACCTTATGGCAGGAATTGGATCTTTACTATGAGAATGTATGGGACTGTCCTGCTGACAGTGTTCGATAAAAAAAAAGGAAGGAGGACGATAGAGTCTATGTCTTCCTTGCAGGATTGAATCAAGAACTTGATGAAGTCCGAGGTCGTATTTTGGGTAGGAAGCCTCTTCCCTCCATTCGTGAGGTATTTTCTGAAATTCGTAGAGAAGAATCAAGACGTAAAGTAATGCTGCAGAAGGTTGAGTCCAAGGTAGAGACTGAAGTCGAAAGTTCGGCATTGGTTTCTAAGGGGACAAATCTAGATGGTGATAAACGAAAGAAACCCTAGTGTGAACACTATAAAAAGCCATGGCACACAAAGGACAATTGCTGGAAATTACATGGGAAACCAGCAAATTTCAAGAAGAAAAAAAGAGGTGACAGTAGGGCATTGCAGACTATGAATGGGGATTCTCAAAAGCAGCAAATCAACTCTGAGACACCGGCCTTCACAAAGGAACAATTAAGCCAACTGTACAAACTCTTTAAGTCTCCACAATTTTCAATCACTAAGCAAAAATCCTTCACTCCTTCCTGTTCTTTTGCTCCAAATGGTAATCGTCTTACTGCTGTTCTTTCATGTAAAACATCAGATGCATCTTGTCCATGGGTTATATGGATTATTGATTCTGAGGCCACTGACCATATGACTAGCTCGTCAAAATTATTTTCAACTTATAATCCATGTGCAGGCAATAAAAAGGTCAAACTCGCTGACAGATCATTATCCGTTATAGTTGGCATAGGTTCCGTTGTTATTTCTCCTACTCTAACACTTCATAGAGTTTTTCATGTTCCAGGCTTATCTTGCAATTTGCTGTCCATAAGTAAATTAACTAAGGATCTTAAGTGTCGGGTTAATTTTTCCCCTTCTTTCTGTGAGTTTCAGGAACTGACCACGGGGAGGATGATTGGATGTGTTAGAGAAGATGGAGGACTTTATTTCCTTGAAGATGGATCCAATATGACAAGACCAGTCAAAAATACATGTTACGGGTCTATCTCTATTACTAGTAATAAGGAAATTATGTTATGGCACTATAGATTAGGACATCCTAGTTTTTATTATTTGAAACATTTATTGCCAGAATTGTATGAGAATAAGGATTCATCTTCGTTTCAATGTGAAATCTGTCAATTGGCTAAACATCGTCGATCTACATTTTCTACACAGCCTTATCAACCCTCAAAACCATTTTTTCTGTTACATGCAGATGTTTGGGGTCTATCTAGGATTTCAACTCAATCTGGCAAAAAATGGTTTGTTACATTCATTGATGATCATACAAGAATTTGTTGGGTATATTTATTAAGAGAAAAATCAAAGGTGGAAAGTGTTTTTCAAACTTTTTACACCATGGTTCTAACGCAATTTCAAGAAAAAATCAAAATTGTTCGGAGTGATAATGGAAAAGAATATTTTAATAAAAATTTGGGAAATTTTTTCCATGAAAAAGGGATTGTGCATCAAAGCTCCTGCAATGATACCCCACAACAGAATGGGGTAGTTGAAAGGAAAAACAAACACCTCTTAGAAGTGGCAAGGGCATTACTTTTTTCAAGGAATGTTCCTAAATATCTTTGGGGTAAAGCAGTTTTAACTGCTACATATCTCATAAATAGAATGCCCTCAAGAATTTTGAATTTCCAAACTCCTCTGAATTTTTTCAAAACATTTTATCTCATTTCTCGATTAACATCGATATCTCAGGGTGCATAGCCTTTGTTCACAATCATGAATATGGTCAAAGTAAATTCGATCCTTGAGCAAGAAAATGCATATTTGTTGGTTATGCACCCACTCAAAAGAGGTATAAATGTTTTGATCCCGTTTCTAGAAAAATGTTTGTAACCATGGATATAACATTTTTTGAAAACAAACCTTTTTTTGAAAATCGTCTTCAGGGGGGGATTAGGCATATGGAAGAGCATGTAGAAGATGATGATATTTTTTGTCTTGAAAAAAATCAAACTCCTAATCAAAGTTTTGTTGATAATAAAATCGGTTTTAATAATTTTTCAGATGACTCCATTCAACCTACCCATCAAAAGATTTTTGAAAAAAATGATCAGGGTTTAGAAGAACAAATAAATGTTGAAAATCATTTGCCTTCAGTGCCAATAATAGAGTCAAATTCTTCTAGTGAAAGAGACAGGAACGTGACTGAAAAAAAAACTGCAAACCTATGTCAGGAAAAATTATCGAGGAAAAGAAAAAGTTCTTCCTTCTCTTCACAACCAAGAATCCGAACTCAGAACAGAACCTGATGTGCTTGAGTTTTCAGGTGAAGTTTCCTCTAATCCAAAAATTGATGATTTGGATCTTCCTATCACATTTCGAAAGGGAGTGCGTTCTTGTACCAAACATCCCATGTCTAATTTTGTCTCCTATGATAAGTTATCTCCTACTTTCTTAGCATTCACTTCACAACTTTCTTCTGTGGAAATTCCAAAGAATGTACAGGAAGTATTGAGAGTTCCAAAATGGAGAAAGGCTATCGAAGAAGAGATGTGTGCTCTTGAGAAGAATCAAACGTGGGAAGTAATGAACTTGCCAAAGGAGAAGAAGACAGTAGGGTGTAAATGGATCTTCACTATCAAGTATAATTCCAATGGCACACTGGAACGGTACAAAACCAATGGCACACTGGAACGGTACAAAACTCGGTTGGTGGTTAAAGGGTTTACTCAAACTTATGGCATCGACTATCTTGAAACTTTTGCTCTGGTGGCAAAACTAAACACTGTCAGAGTGCTTCTCTCAATGGCAGTAAATCTTGATTGGCCACTAGAACAACTTGATGTAAAGAATGCATTCCTAAATGGTGATTTGGAGGAAGAAGTATACATGGATTCTCCCCCTGGATTTGAAGGGAAGTTTCAGTCTAGAGTGTGCAATCTAAAAAAATCACTATATGGTCTCAAACAATCCCCTAGGGCCTGGTTTGAAAAATTCACTAGGTCAATAAAGGATCAAGGCTATACCCAAGCTCAAAATGATCACACCATGTTTGTTAAACACTCCAAAGATGGGAAGATAGCAGTACTTATTGTGTACGTCGATGATATCATTCTCACAGGAGATGATTTAATAGAGATGGAGCGGTTGAAGAAAAGTCTTGTTTCTAGCTTTGAAATCAAAGATTTGGGAACACTACAATATTTCCTAGGGATAGAGGTAGCTCGGTCCAGGAAGGGTTTAGTTATGTCCCAACGTAAGTATGTTTTGGATCTTTTAAAGGAAACAGGGATGAGTGGATGTCGACCTACAGCCACCCCTATGGATCCGAATCATAAGTTAGCAGATATAAAAGATGGAACACCAATTGATGCTACTCGATATCAGAAGCTAGTGGGCAAGTTAATTTACTTAGCTCATACCCATCCCGATACAACTTTTCCAGTGAGTGTTGTGAGCCAGTTTATGCACTCTCCATATAAAGAGCACCTTGATGCAGTGTATCGGATTCTGAGGTATTTAAAAAATACTCCAGGAAAGGGATTGTTCTTCAAAAAAGGAGATCAAAGGACTATTGAGGCCTACACAGATACTAACTGGGCAGGATCAATCATTGATAGAAGATCAACTTCAGGTTATTGTACATTTGTGTGGGGTAACTTAGTTATTTGGAGAAGTAAAAAACAGAGTGTTGTAGCACGGAGTAATGCAGAAGCAGAATATCGGGCTATGGCTCATGGTGTATGTAAGATGTTATGGCTCAAAAGAGTTATGGATGAGCTCAAAAGACCTATTGAAGTTCCAATGAAACTCTATTGTGATAACCAAGTTGCAATCAGCATAGCTCACAATCCCGTGCAGCATGATAGAACCAAACATATTGAGATTGACCGCCACTTCATAAAAGAGAAACTTGAAGGTGGAGTTATCTGCATGCCATTTGTTCCATCAACTCAACAGATAGCTGAGATTCTCACCAAAGGACTCTGTAGACCAAATTTTAAATTTCTTGCAAGCAAGTTGGACATGATGAATATCTACGCACCAACTTGAGGGGGGGTGTCAAAGATGTGTCAGAGATATTAACTCCTATGATTAAGGGAGCATTCCCATGATTATAGAAGTTTCCTATGATTAGGGTAGTCTAAATAGAATAAATAAAATAGGAGATAGGATTTCTGATTGATTCCTAATATCATGGTTCTGATTACATTATTCCTACAATCATGGTTTTATTACCTAAAATTGTGACAGGATTGTGATAGAATTGTAATCCTATAAATATGTGTATGTGAGAAATAAAATGTAGAGGAATTCTTTCTCCTGCAATTCTTCAATTCCGTTTCTTCAAAAATCTTCAAAGTACATGTAGGCATATACCCCATTATATCATAGTAAACTTAACAATTATCCTAAACTCATACACCAAGTTTAAAAGTAAAAAAATTATTATAATTTAAAGACATTTGTCAATTTTAAATTGTTTCACCATAAGTTGCAACATAGACACATTCATGCCCATATGTGTGATCAAAACTAAGTCATAAACACACTGATGACTTTCTAAGTAAAAAACATAAGGTCTCTATTTGAGGGGATAAAGGCCAAAAGGAGGGAATCAATCACTGCTTCAGCAATCAGATCATTTAAAACCAACTTATCATATGTACGTGTGACCAAATAATCAAACATACCTTTAACTATGTCCTGGAACTGAAGCTAAACTAAACTGCCATGTCTATAAATCACATAATCAGGTAAGTTTTAAAAGCAATAATGTGCATGCATAGAAAATTTGACATGCAAACATGGAGAAAAAGTCTTATGTTGATTGACATGAGAGGTTTCTCCTTATATGGAATAACCGTAAGGTGACACATGAACAGCAATTGAACACATACTTGAGCTCCATATAACAGGAATATTACTCATAAATAAACACCCCTGATAGGGTGATATTTATACGTGTTAAGTGGGGTTATTTGGGATTAAAATCTCCCATTTATTGTGCAAAGAATTGGTTTACTGCTTATATTTAGGTTTTGTATCAATTACAGGTACTTGGTATGAAAAGTGGACTTTATTGGCAAAAATTTCAGAAGACTTGCTTCTCTAGGACGTGCCTGTACTTGAGAAAGAGGGATTGCATGCAGATTAAAGGTCCACGTGGGGCCCAGCGCATATTTCCTGTTTTGTTGGCATACTGAAGCTGTGTGGGAAAGTTAACGCTATTTCCTTGTTGGGGTAGACTTCCAGGAGCAATTTGGAGTTGGAGTTTCACGTTCCTTGTGGGCTTGGGAATTGAAGACCAAAAACTTATATAAGAGAGAAGTCAAGGGCGGTGGAAATCATCCGCATCTTTAGCCTAGTTTTTTGTTAATTGCTTTTTCTTTGGTCTTTGTGTCAAGCCGCCAGTAGCTTATCATCAATTTTCTAGCCTAGTTTTGTTAGTTCTTTTTCCTTAGTTTTCCTTGTGAGCCGCCGTTGACTACAAGAGACGAGTACTTCCATTTTGCTTAAGTTTTTGTTTTTCGTCTTTATCTTGTTTTCGTTTCCATCCTTTCACGTGTTCTGGTGGCAAACAAGCTTAGCATAGCAGTTGTCGGTTGAATCAATTGAAGACTTTACATTGTTAATTCAAGTTTTGTTCTTCCCGTATGAGTTTCATCAAATTTGTGGGTTGCGTGGCTATGTCAAGGCGTGGCTAAATTCTTTTCTAGTTGAGGAATAATCAAGACTCGCGGCACCATAACTGTGAGATCGTTTTGATTATTAATTTTAATTTATATGTTCATGGGTATTTAATTAGTTTCTATTTTTAATTAATTATTATTTGGGTTTATTGGATAATATGGCCAGTTATTCAATTTGTCTAAATAATATACAGTCAATTAGGGTGTTGGCGCGTCGCCTTTAAGCAACCTAATTAGTGACAAACGAGACAGTTTCACCGCCTCGCAAGTGGTCTAATTTGGATCGTGGGAATAATTAATCTAACCTAAATAAACCCGCATGTGTGTTTGCCATCTAGAATTGGGTCTTTCTAATTCCTAATGCTGTGACTACATTAAATCCTATGAGCGTCTCTAAGGTTGTCTAGTTCACAGGAGGGTAGTCTATGAGCGTCTCTGGGCTACTATAAAATTAAGGAAAGATTAGTGGTTGGGCGCGTCGCTTGACTACTATAACCAATTTATCCATGAACGTATGAATATTTTTATGGATCGATGATCAGTTGTGTGCACTGGTGCTAATTTCTTGACTAGATTGTTTTAATTAATTGATATTTGTGTTATTTGATTCTTGCCATTTTGATTAAATTGAAATTTCAGCTTTTAGTTCTTTTTAATTATTTGCTATCTCTTCCAAAAACCCCCCATTTCCCTGTGTGATTTGTCTACCAATTCCCTGAGGAGACGACCCTACTTGCCCTATTTACAATTAATTGAATTCCTTTGAATTAATTATGGTATATTGGATTCAGTAAACTCCTTGAAATCAGGGTAAAGCTAGTAACCCATTGCACATCCGGAGTCCCTGCTCTCGTACCGGATTTAATTTGGAAGACTTGTTGTTGGCAATTAGGCTTTTATTTTAATTTTATTTTTGGAGGTTTGACACCCGCCAAATTTTGGCGCCGTTGCCGGGGAATCGGTGTTTTAAGTGATTTATTGCACAGGTTTTATTTTCTGTTGTTTTATGCCGCGATCTTCTCGTACAGGGACACTTGAATTTGATCCAAAGATCAAGAAGACTGCAAGAAGGTTGACCAAGGAAGCAAAGTTGTGTAAGCAACAAGATTCAATAGCGACACTTTCAAGAATTGAGCAAGAGTTTGTTTCCAGTGATTCATCAAGTGAATCTGAAAAAGAAGAAGTACAATTTCCCCAAATAGCAATGGCAGCCCAAAGGACTTTGAGGGAGTTGGCAACTCCTAATGTGAACCAACAGCCATTATGCATTACATTCCCTAACACGGAAGAGGCATTGGAGCTAAAGTCTGGTCTTATTCATATACTTCCTCCTTTTCGTGGTGTTGCAGGTGAGAATCCACATAAACACTTGAAGGAATTCCATGTGGTGTGTTCCACAATGAAGCCTCAAGAAGTCATTGAAGATCACATCAAGTTGAGGGCATTTCCTTTCTCTTTGGCAGACAAGGCTAAAGATTGGTTATTCTACCTGCCATCGGGATCCATCACTACATGGGAAGATTTGAAAAGTCGATTTCTAGAAAAAATTTTCCCTGCCTCTAGAGCCGCCAACATAAGGAAAGAAATATGTGGAGGCAAGCAACTGGGGAGATTCTATATGAATATTGGGAGTGCTTTAAGCAATTGTGTACCAACTGCCCACACCATCAAATCCCTGACCAACTCTTGATACAATATTTCTATGAGGGATTATCCCCAATGGATAGGAGCATGCTAGATGCAGCCAGTGGTGGGGCTTTGGTTAACAAGACCCCTGATGAAGCTAAGTTATTGATTTCCACCATGGCTGAAAATTCTCAACAATTTGGAGTGAGAGCTGATGGAGCAATTAGAAGGGTCAATGAAGTGAACCATTCTGACTTAGAAGGTAAACTATCTGAGCTTACCTCTTTGGTTCGTCAAATGACGGTGGGGCAACTACAATCTGTGAAGACTTGTGGTATTTGTGCTGCTCCCGGACATATGACTGATATGTGTCCAATTCTCCAAGAAGATACACCTGAACAAGCCAATGCAGTGGGGGGCTTTTCTGGACCACCCTAAAGAAGGAACGACCCATTTGCACCTACCTACAACCCAGGGTAGCGTAATCATCAAAATTTCAGTTATGCTTCAAAACCTTCTGGTTTTCAACAGCCATTCCAACCAAGGCCACCGGTGCAACCAGTGCAACCAATGCAACAACCTGCCACTTCCAACTCAAATATGTCTCTGGAAGATATGGTGAAGTCACTGGCCCAGAACACGAGCCAATTGCAGCAAGAGGCTCAGAGATATCAACAAGAATCTCACAGATTTCAACAAGAGACTCGGGCTAGCATAAGGAATTTAGAAGCTCAAATGTCCCAATTGGCAACCTCCATGAGCAACCTGGAAAATAACAATAGAGGGAGGTTACCAGCTCAAGTAATTCCTAATCCCAAAGAGAATGCTAGTGCAATGCACCTACGGAGTGGCAAGGAAGTACAGTCTCCAAGGCGTGCCCACGCTGTAACAGCCCCACCTCCCCCTAAGGCTAACCAGAGGGGTTAGCGGACTGTCTGCCCAACTCTCACCAGGACTCAAGCATTCAAATCATTACTAGCTTAAAAGTGCAATATCCCCAATTAACATAACATTAACACTATAACTGAGAAGTGCATTTAAACTTAAAAATTACAGTCATCCATTTAACATATTTACAATCCTCGAGTCAAAGCTCATACACTTCCATAAACTTAAAGTACTAAACATCACACAAATATACAAAATATATCTTCGTACTCGAGACCAAAAATCAAAAGATCACGACGCTAGCCCTAGCTACGCCTCGGGATTCTCTTCACCTGTTAAGGAAAATAAAAGGGAATGGGGGTGAGCTAAAAAGCTCGTGAGTTTCCAAAATTCATGCACATGCACTTAAAGCGGTAAAATTACAAGTAAATAATTAAAACACATAAACAAATCCAATTAACACACATTGAGGATACGGAGGCTCTCAGGAGCCAATTTCCACTTTTCAAGAGCAATTATAGTAGTCGACACTCCGTCGACTTTCAATCCAAGTAGACGACTCTTCACACCAACTCCATCCACCTTACTCCCCCTACCGGGCCTGCACGCAACATAATTTAACAATAAATAGTAAACAGGAATTTACTCAAGGCACACGGCCAAGAGTAAGTATATATCACGTTTTCCATCTCCCAAGTTCAATACATGCATCAATTAAATTTCCGACTCTACAAAAAGGGAGCAATAAAGTATACTCTCCTTTAAGTGAGCGGTCCATCAAAATCTCAATTTCACATTTCAATCAAGTGAACAAGTCACTAAGCACAAGTTTCAATCCAATAAAAGCATAATAGCATGCATTGAAAACTCACCGACAAAATAGGGGTCGGAGTCCAAGTTTTGTTCAGTTGCAAAATCAGCACTTTCACCTAAAATAATTAAAAGAGAACAAAAATGAGTTCTCCTAATCACTGGTCAAGTTTAGTTCAAAAAGTCGAAAGTTCGACAATTTCCCAAGTTGGGTTGAAAACTTTGAAAAATCATAACTCAAGTTATACAAGTCAGAATTTTGCTCATTTGGTACCGTTGAAAACCTCTTTGAAATCTCTAAAACTTTGCAGAAGACATCAAATTAAAATTATGGACAAAATTAACCCAGATTTTCGTTAAACATTCTGCTACAGTAAAGAAACAGTGCTTATCAGGCTGGACATCCAGCGCACTTTGAAAATTCACCAAAAATTATAGAAAATTAATTAACCTCTGAAATTCATACACAATATATTAATACATAAGGAGCTTCAACAGCCACTGACGGAACTCAATTCTGACATCCGAGCATGAAATGAAAACAGTTCAAACAAGGGCAGTTTGCAATTCTGCAATTTCTGGAAACATGAAGATACAGGGCAGTTTTCAAGATACTGTTTGAGTGACGAATTCAAGTCCAAAAATTGTCAAATTTGGCACACTAATACTTCCATATATCAAATAGATTCATACCAAATTTCAACTTAAAATACAAACGGGAAGGTAGTTTTCTACGTGCCTCAAGTTCATCCATCAAAACTGTCCCAACCACCAAAGTTCAATTCCCGCATTTCCTATACTTAGATTATGCCTCAAATCACTACCAATTTGCCTAATTTTCGAAACCAAGCTAGTATTGAACTTCCTAAGCCTAATGATGATCAAAAATGGTCACATCTTTTGGCAAGAATATCACAAAATAATCTTCAAAATTCGGACAGCATAACCCCTCTTTTTCCAGTTTTCACTTTGCAAATTAGCAACCCTCATAACATCAATTCTTGAAGAGCTTTTTGTGGGGAAAAATAACAGCTTAACATTCATCATTTAAACATCAAATTCAGCCTCTTAACTAGCCAAAAATACAGCCACGAAATTCAAGGAAAAATCAGAAAATTCTTCCCCCAATTTTTCCTTCCTTAGCCGGTTTTTCTCCTTTGAGTTTCATCCAACTTTTAACCATCATCATTACACATAATGCACTTAGATAACATCATCTAACCATCTAGCAATCAATAACACACATTTAGTGGGAATTCAAGAGCCCACCGTTTTCTTCCATAGTCATCAAATTCCACAAATCAAATCCATATACAAAGTTATAAACACATAAGTCAAGGTTTTCTAAAACCTTTCAACATCCCAACCTATCAACATGCTTTCGAATGGAATGGATGAAATGAAGTTCAAGTTTCTAGTTTTACCTCTTGCAAGAAACAAGTGAAAGTTCTCCAAGGAAATGCCAAACAAAAGCTTCCAAATGCTCCTAGTCCAAGCTTCTCCACCAAGTTCAAGTTCAAGCCAAGAGTGATGAAGTTTTTTGTTGGTGATTTTTGCAAGAAATGAAAGAGGAAAATCGATGGAAAATGAAGAGAAGAAGAAGAGGAAGTTTGGGTGAAGGGAGGAAGAAAATGCACCGATTTTAAGCAAAACTTTTTTTTAAAATAAGGAAGAAAGGAAGACAAGACACAAGTCTTGTCTTTGCCTTAATAGTCAAACTTCATTAATGCCATTCTTATCTATTTGGAGGGAAAATAATTGGCTTAATTATGCTTGAAATTAAGGGGCTAATTTTCGGCTAGGAGGGGGGAAGAAGAATAGGAAAATTTTCGTAAGAGCTAGAAGGAATTGGTTGAAAGAAATAATTGGTTAAAATTCTAAGTTTAATGAGGTTAATCCAAATCTTAACTAAAATTTTCAAAACACTAATTAAGCACCTTCAACGACCCAATTCCAGTCATTTAATCACTCTTCTAACCTATTAATGATCATCCGTACTTAATTCCACTATTTCACTCACAGTCCAAATTTACCTCGAAAAATGTGCCTTTGACATTTTGTCGCTAATAATTGCTATGAAACGATATTAACAGGAGAATAGAGTTAAAATTAAATGAGGCATGGTGAATGAAGAGAAATCGGATGTCACAAGATAATTAAAGAAATAATTATATAAATAAATAAACAAATAAAATTTGAATTTTAGAAATTAAAATTAATTTAAAATATTTTTATTTTTATTTTTATTTTTTTCTCTTTTTTCGAGGCCGTTACACACGCCAGAGAATAAGAAGTGTCCAAGAAGATTGAAGAGGAAGAAGCGAGACCGTCCTCTGAAGTTCCAAAGAAAGTTGACATTCCTTCTCCTTTTCCTCCTGGCAGGTTGACTAAGGCTAAGAAGGAAGAATCTGAGAAAGAGATCTTGGAAACCTTCAGGAAAGTTGAGATCAACATCCCTTTGTTGGATACGATTAGGCAATTGCCTAAATATGCTAAATTTTTGAAGGGCTTATGCACTAATCGCAACAAATTGAGTCTGGATGACAAGGTGAAGGTAGGTGAGAATGTATCAGTGGTTCTCCAAAGGAAGTTACCTCAGAAGTGCAAGGATCCAGGTATGTTCACTATACCATGCATAATTGGCAATCAAAGAATTGAAAAAAGCATGCTTGATTAAGGTGCTTCGATAAATGTCATGCCTCTTTCAATTTTTAAAGCATTGAATTTAGGACCTCTCAAAGAGACTAGGGTAATAATTCAGCTGGCAGATAGGTCTAATGTCTACCCTGAGGGCCTAGTTGAAGATGTTTTAGTGAAGGTCAATGAAGTCATCTTTCCTGCTGATTTTTACATTGTTGACATGAATGATGAACATTCTACTAATTCATCTGTGATTCTTTTGGGTAGACCCTTCATGAGTACAGCAAGGACTAAAATAGATGTACATGAAGGGACCTTATCTGTTGAATTTGATGGGGAAATAGTCACCTTCAATATTTTTGATGCCATGAAGCATCCTGAGGACACTGAGTCTGTGAATTTCATTGGCATTACTAACACAATTGTGCAAGAGAATTTTGAACAGAAATTCATGGAAGACAAGTTGGATTTTGTCTTACAACAAGGCAAATCTGACTTGGAAGTAGACGACATGGAAGAGGAGGAAGTCAAAAACGCCATTATGTCACTCCATTCACTGCATCCTCTTCCAGACAGGTTTGACAATTCTTTTCTACCACTACCCACTTCTAATGAGAAAATTTTACCTTCTGTTGAACAGGCACCTAATTTGGAATTAAAGGAATTGCCCAAGCATTTGAAGTATGCCTATGTGGGAGATGACAAGACCTTGCCTGTGATCATAACCAATGACTTGGATGCGGTGCAAGAAGAGAGCTCCTATGGGTCTTGCGGGAATATACGCCGGCAGTTGGATGGACGTTGGTAAACATCAAAGGCATCAATCCATCCATTTGCATGCACCACATTCTATTGGAGTCAGATGCAAAACCCGTGAGAGAACACCAAAGGAAGCTCAATCCCGCAATGAAAGAGGTGGTGATGAAAGAAATTCTCAAGCTCTTAGAATTAGGAATCATTTTTCCTATTTTTGATAGCCAGTGGGTAAGCCCTGTCCATATTGTTCCAAAGAAAACTGAGATCACATTGGTCAAAAACGAGAAAATTGAGTTAGTGCCCATGAGATTACAAAATGGGTGGAGAATGTGTATTGACTTTAGAAAGTTGAATGCTGCAACTAGGAAGGACCATTTTCCACTTCCATTCATTGATGAGATGCTTGAAAGGTTGGCAGGTAAGTGTTTCTTTTGCCTTTTAAATGGTTATTTTGGGTATTACCAAATTATTGTTGCCCAAGAGGACCAATATAAAACCACTTTTACCTGCCCTTTTGGAACTTTTACATATCGCCGTATGCCTTTTGGTTTATGTAATGCTCCTGGAACATTTCAAAGATGCATGATGAGTATCTTTTCTGATATGATTGAGAATTGCATTGAAATTTTCATGGATGATTTTACTGTATACGGTGATTCTTTTGACCAATGTTTGGACCATTTAACAAAGGTTTTGAATAGATGTATTGAAACAAACTTGGTTCTTAATTATGAGAAATGTCATTTCATAGTCAAAGACGGCATAGTTTTGGGCCATATTGTTTCATCAAGGGGTATTGAGGTAGACAAGGCTAAAATTGATTTGATCACTAGTTTACCTTACCCTACTAATGTCAAGGATGTTCGTAGTTTTCTAGGCCATGCAGGTTTTTATAGGTGATTCATCAAGGATTTTTCCAAGATTGCTCAGCCATTGTCTTGCCTACTGCAAAAGGAGGTGCCTTTCGATTTTGGAAAGGATTGCAAATTGTCCTTTGACACACTCAAGGCATGTTGACTATGACACCTATTATCCAACCCCCAGACTGGAAGCTTCCTTTTGAGCTCATGTGTGACGCTAGTCACTATGCTGTAGGCGCTGTGCTTGGACAGCGGAGTGGGAAGTGTAGTCATGTCATATACTATGCCTCTAAAACATTGAACCTAGCTCAATGCAACTACACCACCACTGAAAAGGAGCTTTTAGCCATTGTTTTCGCCTTTGAAAAATTTAGATCATATTTATTGGGATCAAAAGTGATTGTTTACTCTGATCATGCAGCTTTGAAGTATCTCCTGTCAAAAAAGGAATCAAAGCCAAGGCTCATTCGTTGGGTGCTCTTGTTGCAAGAATTTGATTGGGAGATCATGGATCGGAGAGGGGTGGACAACTCTGTAGCTGACCACTTGAGTCGAATGATTAGAGAGGAAGAAGTTGTGCCCATATCCGAGGTATTTCTTGATGAACATCTTTTTCTTATCAAAGGTAAGGAACCTTGGTATGCGGATATTGTTAACTTTTTGGTCAGTCATAAATTTCCTGTTGGCATGAACAAGAGTAAGAGGGATAAGATAGATCATGATTCTAGATATTATATTTGGGATGAGCCATATTTGTGGAAAATAGGCTCTGATCAAATTATTCGTAGATGTGTTCCTGAAAATGAAATTCCTTCTATTCTTGCTCATTGTCATAATTATGCATGTGGTAGTCACTTTGGGCCTAAGAGAACTACTAGAAAAATCCTTGACTGTGGTTTTTTCTAGCAAACATTGTTTCGTGATGCTTATACATTTTGTAAAAGTTGTGAAAAATGCCAAAGATTTGGAAGTCTGTCTCAAAGGGATGAAATGCCTCAAGTACCTATGTTATTTTGTGAAATATTTGATGTTTAGGGTATGGACTTTATAGGACCTTTTCCTAACTCTTTTGGATTTTTATATATTTTGTTAGCAGTTGATTATGTTTCGAAATGGGTAAAAGCAAAGGCTACCCAAACTAATGATTCTCAAGTTGTTGCAGGATTTCTAAAATCCCACATTTTTAGTAGGTTCGGGGTGCCCAGGGCTATCATTAGTGATCAAGGTACCCATTTTTGTAATCGCACCATTGAGGCTTTCATGAGAAAATATGGGGTGCACCATCGTGTGAGTACAACGTACGATCCCCAAACCAATGGGCAGGTCGAAGTCCCCAATCGAGAGATTAAGAGCATTCTGGAGAAAATGGTTAACCCTAACGGTAAGGATTGGAGCTCTCGATTGGATGATGCCTTGTGGGCATATCGGACGGCGTACAAAACGCCTATTGGGATGCCCCTATACAGGTTGGTGTTTGGTAAGATGTGTCATTTACCTGTGGCTATAGAGTATCGTGCATTCTGGGCTGTCAAGCAATGCAGTTTGCATATGGATAGAGATGGTAAGTAGAGGAAGCTCCAACTCCAGGAGTTGGAGGAAATTCGCCTTGAAGCATATGACAATGCCCGTTTGTACAAAGAGCGTACAAAGCATTTTCATGATCGCTTATTGCGTGAGAAGTGCTTTACGCCGGGTCAAAAGGTACTTTTGTTTAATTCACGGTTGAAATTTATGCTAGGTAAGTTGAAATCTCGTTAGATTGGACCATATGTGGTGGTCAATGTTTTTCCCAATGGTGTGGTGGAAATCCAAAGTTTAGAGACTAACAAAAGCTTTAAGGTTAATGGTCATCGTTTAAAACCTTTTGTTGATGTTTCAGATATTGGCACTGTTGAAGAAATCCATTTGATGGATCCAGTTTATGAATGATTGCTCCCATTGGAGTCGTCTAGCCAAAGACGTTAAAGAAAGGCGCTACTTGGGAGGCAACCCAAGGTTTTAATTTTTTGATCTTTTCTTCTTTTGGTTTTATCTTATTTAAAGTTTTTATTTATATTTGAGTAGGGTGCAATGGAGGTGGACAGAAGACTTTGTCTTGTAAGGTGCGCCCACAACTTACTGGGACGCACCAGCGAAACATGCACCAGGGATGATCAGAAGACTTCAGGTTGTCTGGCGTGCCCACGCTCTCTAAAAGGATATCAGAAACACAGAGCTGGATGAGCATCAGAAGACTTGGGCTTGCAGGACGTGCCCACGCTTTACAAGCTCATCTTAATTCAGTGCAAAGGAGTGGTGGTCAGAAGACTATTTCAGTCATTAAAACTATTGTGGGAGTTCCAAATAAAAATTCAATCATTAAAAATTTCAGTCATCCAAATAAAAATTCAATCATTAAAAGATTCAGTCATTAATGTAAAATATCCAACCGCAATTTTATAGAGCTCATACATATACATATACATACATACTTGCATACAACCATACATATATACATATGTGTACACACACACATACATATATGCATATATATATATATATATATATGTGTTTATATATTTCTTATGGGCAAAACTTTTACCTTGTTAACAAAAAATTGAAAAGGTGGACAATTTTGGGAGTTTCAAATAAAAATTAAACTATTAGCATGAAATACCTAGCCATCTTTTTACATATAATCTCTTAATTGAATAATATAAGTTTAAATATTATTCAACTAGCATTATAAAAACAATTTTCAACTACCTTTTTGTCTCACCTATATTACATCACAAAAGTGCTTCATTGTTATTCGAAATAATTTTTAGCAAAACATAAAACCTTTGACTACATAAGACATATTTAAGCAGCTTTAGTAAAAAAATAAAAAAAAAATCTGTGGTCCAAAAAAAAAAAGCCCACAAACATCGATATAGGCCATCTATTTATGGTGTACATTGTCAATATAACTTTATCATGTTTAGTAACCAATTTTAATATAGACTCCTAGTAATTAATCACAATTGTTCATAGACACCTCTTATCTATTAAGCAATTTTTGGTAAAAAAAAAAAAAAGGAAAGAAAAGTCCTTTACATTTATCGAATTTTTTCCCACATGGAGGCCTCCATTGCTGTTTTGGATATACTTAATAAGGTCTCTTCAGTGCATATCAAGGTCATCAAAAATTTAAAAACACAAGACATAAATTTAAGCTCTCACTTTCTTGAGCAGAACAAGCAACTACCATCTTTTCACTAAACTGCAATTTTCTGTAACAAAAAGGAAGAGCTGAATTATTTCATATTAGGAAATTAGAAACAGCTTAGAAAAAGGAATATGGTAGACCTTCCTATCTTTATAGTCATTACCGAATATGCAATTCAAATATTAAGCTCTCACTTTCCTAATAGAATAAGCAACTACCATATTTTCACTAGGCTGTGATATTCTAGAGTTATAATCTTCCTCTCAAAATAATTTTTATTCAAATACCATATATTTTCATTGATTTTTTTAAGACCCATATATTTTCATTGATTTTTTTAAAGCCCATTGTCTATTGATTACTCTTTTTTTAAACAATTTTTATTCAAATACCATATATTCTCATTGATTTTTTTAATGCCCATATATTTTCATGATATTTTTAAAATCCATTATCCATTGATTACTGCTTTTCTTCCCCTCCCCTTTCTCATTAACACACTGACTTTTTTTTTTCTCTCTCTCTCAGTTCCCTTTCCATTCCAATCTTTCTACAACTCTCTTATTTTACAATTTTTTTTTTTTTTCTTGAGACGGTTGCAGCATGTGCTTCAAGATCTTTTGCATAATATTTTTCTCTCCTTTGCTCTTACTACTTCTCCAATACTATGAGTAAGTTTTTACCTACTTTTTTTTCTTTCTTTTTGGTTTTATTCCATTATATTTTCTATCAAATAATCTTTTCTTACAGTTTTTGGAGTGATCATAAATTTTGATTAAATTTAGAAATGCAACTTTGTTGCAATTATGGTGAGATTCAAGTTCTCATTTTTCGAGTAATTTTTATTGCTATTATAGAAATATTGTAGGTTTTTTTGTTTTGTATTTTTTCTACAATTCACTCCCATGGATATCACATTACATTCTATGTATCATCAATATTGAAGAAAAAGTTTGTCTATATTTTTATGGAGTTTTTAATCCTTTACATTGTTAGTTATTTGAGTTAAATCACGTTGGAATTACCAAAAAAAACTTTAAAATACAACTTTGAAAATAAAAATAAGAGCACTTTGAAGCAAAAGAATTACAACATAAGAAAAGATTATGGTAAAAAAACTAAAAACCATATTAGTGAGTTATGAAAATAAAAGATAAATAACTTAAAGCAAGAGAAAAAGAAGGCAAACTAGTCAATTAATTAGATAGAGGAGAAAAAGAGTAATTAGTGGATAAGGGGTTTAATAAAATCAATGAAAATATAATGTTGGTATTTGAATAAAAATTGCTCTAGGAAGAAGATTATAATTCTGGCAATATCGCTAGCCTTTCACTAAACTGCAATTTTAGATTCAAAGAAGGAAAAGAAGAAAGGAAAAGAAGAAGCTGAATTATTTCATGACTAGAAATTTGAAACGGGCATAGGAATATGGCAGACCTTCCTAATCTTTAGGCCATCAAATAGCATGAAATTTAGATATTTCTGTAAAGGGGTTAATTTCCACTCTATATATTTCACAGCAGCCCAAAAGTAAATGCTATGCTCATGAAAATAATAATGGTTTCAATACATTAAACATGGATTGCAGAATTGCAGTGATCTTCCTGAGTTTTACAGTACTCTTCCTGTCTGGTACGTGTTATGTCTTTTTTGTTTCTTATTTTCATTTTTTTGGGTTCTTAATACATTGATGATGCACATTATATTGCATAATATCCGAATTTTGTTGTGTCGATCCTATAGATGTCTTTAGTGAGTTTCTAATCATACTTACATTTACTTAGCCAACCAGTTAGAGATTAAGTTCATTAACTACAAAGAAAAAAAAACAAGTGCACGCAATATGGAATTTTGTTTACTGAGATGTACCCCAAAAAAAAATTATACATGTACAAAAGTTTTGTATTATAATAGTTTTCCACGTATAGATTAACGCATGCAAGAGGTATTATGGTAGCGTTAGCTCAAAATTTTCTGAATTAATTAACTATTTTTCTGTGTCTTTTTTAGTATTACTTTTTCATTCTTCTTGGAGCTACTTTTTCAATGTTATGACTACTACGTTTTGTTCTTAGTACTAATATGTGCAATTGTTTTTTATTCAGTGTTTCATTAAAGTGTAGTTCTTCAATGAGTAAAAATATATCCTTTTTTTTTTTTGAAATTGTTCCCTCTTGAGAATTTTTGCAGATTTTTTAGTTGACTAGATATAGTAGATTAATTATGTTTCCTCCATTGATTTTTACGACATTTATCAGTCAAGCGGCCAAAAAACCATATACATAGGTTATCTTCTGATGATTCACATTGACCATAATGTGAATTCTCTTGGGGTTAGTCATACAAATTTTTGGTATGGTTACTTGGTACATATGGTGTCCTGGTTTTTGTGCATGCACAGTGTTTTCAGAAGAAGTGAAAACTGTAAGGGGAAAAATGAACAATAAAATCTAGTAGGATCTTGATTCTTGCACATTATACTTTATATTTCATTACTAAAAGTTTCCAGGTTTTGTTAACCATTTTATTGCAGGTGTTCATCCAGTTCAATTCACCTTCACAAATAACTGCCCACATACACTATGGCCAGCAACCCTAACTGGTGGAGGGGCAGCACAACTACCAACATCTGGATTTGAATTGCCTTCAGGATCATCAACCACCATGGAAGTACCAACACGATGGTCCGGTCGCGTCTGGGCAAGATCATTTTGCTCTACTGACAATTCAGGGAAATTCATTTGCAAAACAGCAGACTGTGGATCAGGTCAAGTTTCATGCAATGGTGCAGGTGCAATTCCACCAGCAAGTTTAGCAGAGTTCACATTGGCAGCAAATGATGGGATGGATTTTTATGATGTTAGTCTTGTTGATGGCTTCAATTTGCCGATTTCAATCGCCCCTCAATCCGGTTCTGGAAGCAATTGTACAAGCACTGCTTGTCTGGTTGATTTGAATCCAAGCTGCCCTCAAGAATTGGCTATGAGGGATGATTCTGGAAGGGATATTATTGGTTGCAAAAGTGCATGTTTGGCTTTGAATCAACCACAATTTTGCTGCACAGGGGAGTTTGGATCACCACAAACTTGTCCACCTACAAGTTATTCATCATACTTCAAGAGCCAGTGTCCTCAGGCCTATAGTTATGCATATGATGATAAAACTAGTACCTTTACCTGTAAGGGGGGGCCAAATTACCTTATTACATTTTGTTCACAGAGGCCTACTTCAGGGACTAGAGTACTAAATTCAGGGTTTTCTATTTTGTTCTCTTTCATTATTTATTTGATGATTTAGATATTTGGTAATAGACTATCTTGAGATCAACTGTAGCAATAAGAGCATGACAATGCTAGTTTTGTTTTTCGGTTTCTTTTCGAATGATCAGGATAGGACAAGGTTTATTAGCTTGACCTGACCAAACGAGTCAAGAGCAATATGTCCAAGAATTGTGCTAAGAGTACAAAGTGGAAACTGGAATTAGGGTGCAATTTGAATTTGATTTGCTGACCAAACAATTGACGGTGTGCACATCCATAAAGCTCCATCAATTTTGTTAACACTTCCAACAATCGAACTAAAATGGGACGGGTATGGAGGTTTAAGGAGCAACACGTTCAAATTTATGATTTAGAGTGTAAATTGAGAATCACTTGAAAGTAAGAGGTGCAAAGTGGAGTTAATCCTTTTTTTTTTTTAACAACTGGCCTACCAGACGATGCAAACTGCATTTAAGTTTGGAACTGAAATATAATCATTCACTCAAACTTAGACAAATATTACAGAATAGAGTGATGTAATATTCTCATACAAACTGAAATCCAGCAAATAAAATTTATTTCCTAACAAGCACAGAACACTTTGCTTGCTTTTTATCTGGTCTAGCTTAATGCTGTAGCTTGTCCAAAGCTACGACAGTAATATTACTGCATGACCATCTTAATTATGATTTAAAGTCTGCGCAAGATTAAATGAGCGCCATACTGAGGCTGCAAGGTGACACGTCTGATCGGGGCATGGACATAAGATGGAGAGAGCTCTAAGGAAAGGGTACGTAGAATTATTGCGATAGCCATTTTTATCGAGTACAGTGCAAAGTTATTCCCAATGCACATCCTTGGCCCGAAGCTGAAGGGAAAATAAGCACCCTGGATTGTTGTTGCCTTCATAATCCCTTCAGAAAATCTCTCTGGTTTGAATTCCAAGACATCATCACCCCATAATTCAGGATCATAATGGAGCAGAATCTGTGGCATCATGACCTGTACTCCAGCTGGAATGAAATACTTCCCAAGTTGTGTATCTTCTGAAGCCACTTTGGAGAGCTCAGATAGTGGGGGATATAACCGTAGAACCTCGTTCAAGATCATAGATACCTATGTACAAGTAATACAATGAGTGGCCAGAAAAGACTATACATCAAGAAAGAAAATAAAAATCAAGAAATTTCATAAAGGTTCTTCTAATAGGTGCCTATAATCTTCCCAATGTAGCGCCCAAAACTTCAGCATGATTTAGGAACCTGAAGGGAGACTTACAACTTTCAGGTGGTTTATACCGTCATAGTCCGGCATTTTGTCCCCAAAAACTTGGAAAACTTCTTCTCTCGCACGTTCCTGCCAGTCAGTGTGTTTACTCAAGAGCACGAGTGTCCAGAGGATCAAAGTTGAGCTAGTGTCCTGCCCTGCCCAATAGAACAGTTTGCACACAGCATAGATTTCTTCAATGCTCAATCCTGCACTTTTTTTATTGCCCTGTAGCTTGATCTCATTCAGATTGGATTCCAACATTAACCCCACGAAATCAGCACCACTAGATTCTCCTGCCTGCATTGCCTTCAACTTTCTATTGATGATATCTGTAATCTTAACTCTTAATTGTCTGTCCAGTGCTTTCATCCTGAGATTCCTCTTAGTCGGCAGAAACCTTCAGCAGCAAATTCAAACACAAAACTAATTATCTAATAAACCAGATAATAGTTCAGTACAGGTGGATCGATTTCTGATCCTGGACTTTATTCCATTGTTTGGCTTGTTGATGGTTGCTTGTTGATTTACTCACTTACTTCTGTTGATTTACTCATTTACTTTTGTAAGTTTACTCATTTACTTAACTTCTATTCTTAATTTGGTCATTTACTTTACTATTTTGAATACTAAATTTATATCAATTATCGAGCTTAGTATACAATTTTTGTTACGTTTGATCAAATGAACTTAATTAGTTAGCATACCTAGATTATACATACATATGTGCGAACTTGTTTCAGTATATATGTATGTGTATATTGGCATAGCCATATTCCAATACAGGATTAACATGAGGCAGACTTGGACAGTTTCTCGTTTACCTTCCTTTTTGTACAGACGTGCTTTTTCAAATTATATATGTAAAAGCTGCTTTACTAGTTATAATTTTCAAATTGATAATATCTACACATAATTCCGTTGTAGTAAATGATTCTCTTCATATGGTACTTATTCATTGATTAATAGGAAGATAATATTAATTAACACCCTTTTATTTTGTTTTCCTGCATGAAATTGATGATTAAATTTTTAAATAAAATAAAATGAAAAGGGCTCAAGGAACAGGACATGCAATTTGTGTACAATATATTTATAATAAAAAAAATGGTAAACTTTACCTCATTCCTGGCAGGTAAACTGACTTTACTTTTTCCCATGTATGAGTAGCGAGTTCTTTCAGAAGCTCAACAATTTTTCTTCCTTCTTCACCGCCAACCCCAAATAGTGATGTTGAAATTGAAGTTGCTGATATGGATTCAGCTCCAGGCCACACGTCCACCTCTGCTGCACCCCCCTTAGGAATCGCACTAACCCATTTGTTAACCGCATCGATGCAGCTGGATTGAAAGAGTGGTAGCATATTCTATAAAACGGGAAACAATTAAAGTGATCATGTCAACTACTAACTGGTGCACGCGGAGTCGAAAATGCGAGACAATGTTGTTGAAAATCACACCTTTAACTTTTCCAAAGTGAAAGCAGGGTTGGTGATCTTTCTGTACTTGGCCCATTCCTCCCCCTCTACAGCGCCCATTCCACCGAAAAGGATGTGGATGAGCGGATCAAGATCGTGAAAACTCTTGTGAAATGTCGCGTGTCTAACCAAGGCGTCTTTGGCTAGCATTGGATCTGTCACGGTTATCTTGGGAAATCTTCCAATCCACATGAAAGAATATTTTCCTAAATTTAGTTCAGCACAAGACGATTTGTGTTAGTGTTTCAACCCGAAAAAAGAAGAAGAAAATTAAAAGAGAATATGAGCACAATCACTCTCAAGTGGTGCTTAAGTTACATACCATGAGTTTGGACAGAGTGGTAGACTTCGGGCATCATGCGTTTTGCAATATTGTCTCCAAGCTGAATAGGCTTGGAATGAGCTTCCTCGAGTAATTTTGTACTTTCATACAGGTCTCCTCGGAATAGCCTGTAGGGGTTCCCTTTGAAACCTTGTTCCCTAAGACATTTCTCAAGCTTCTTTGGTCTGAACCAGTACAAATCAAGCATCCAATAAAACCAGTAAATGGCATAACCTACGCATCCGAAGATTGCTATTAATTTGAACCCCATGACTTCCATTTTCGTTGGTTTAGTAGCAGGTTCTATGGCTTGTGGGAAAGAAATATATATAAGATGCATAGATTGGCTTATAGGTTGAAGTCGGGTATTAGTGCAACTTAAACCAAAATCATTTAAAAGCTTTGCACTGTTGATAATAATTGCAAGTCCCGAAATGTGACAAAAATTTTGGCACGAGAGAGTATATAAAAAATCTAAGATTCTTTCATCATTGATTGCCAAGTGGATTTCAAACATATTAATGGGAAGACAACGGTGAACCATAGTTTTAAGCTAGTGTAATCTAAGAGTTATTCCTGTTTTCTTTATTTACTGTACTGGTTACCACTGATGACTTTGTGTGGTCATCTTTTTGCCGGCTATATCATTCTATAGTTTAACCTAGCTATTGCTCACCCTTGATCTTCTTAATTACCATTTACTTTTGTAGATTTTTCTGATGACTGGCAGAGTCCTCTTTTCTTTTCTTTTGTTAATAATTCCCTCTGTCTCATGTGTCTCCTTTCTCCTCCACTTAGTTTCTTCTAAACCTTCCCTTTGTTTCTTTTCTGTATTGATCTTGATTTCGTTGTTGTCTACCGCTCTTTCTCTGCATTGATTTTTCGCTCTGTCACAAGTGAGGATGGTGAGAAGATTTGAATCTTGTACCACTTTCCAACTAGCGGCCTTTTTTCATTTGGACTTTTTTCTTGTTTACAGGGAAAACCATGCAAAGCTTCACTCACAATTCACAAAACGAATTTTTTTATCTCTCACTTTTAAAATATTAACTTTATCTTCTTTACAAATTTAAATTAATAAAATTTAGTTTGTACCTAGGTTTTCGACTATTTCTTAGCATAAAATCACTACATGACCCACATGAAGTTATTTATTCTATGCAAAAAGATCAAATCCCAGTTTTTTAATAATAAAATGAATATAGATTAGGTCGGATCCCACTTGTTTAGGGGAAAAAAAAAGAAATGTGATTTAGGTCAAATTCTGCTTTTCTTAGAGGCAAAAGTTAATATGAATCAAGTCATTTATTTAATTACAAATGAGATATAACTTTTTTGGCTCCTAATAGATGCAGGTCATGTAATAGATGCAAAGTAAAATATAATTAAAAACTTAGGTTGGAATGAAATTTTATGGGTTTAATTTCGTAATGGATTTAAATTTGCTATTTTATAAGTAAAGAATGAAAGAATCATTTAACAAAATGTGCGGTATGTTTTGAACAATTTTTTCTTATATATATATATATATATGTGCATACACACACACATATAAACAGAGAGATATGTCCGCATCGCCTTTTGGACGTTTGGATCAATTATTCATGGACCAGCTAGTGGTCCTTTGATCATAATTGGTGCGAATTTTTCTTTTTTAAAGTGCTCTGTCCAATTCTGAATTATTGCCGACACAACCATTTCAAAACCTACATCATTTGTTGGGACACAGCACATGGTGGGACCAATCACAATCACAACCATTTTAAAAAATTTCCCATGCATCACACGAACACATTGGCCCCACAAAAGAGTAAACAAAAAGCCACAAGAAATAAATGAAAAGAAAAGAAAAACTCACGGTTGTGCGCGTTTCACGTGCACCTCCCGTCAGGACTGTTATTTATTTATTTATTTATTATTTTTTATGATTTTGGTATAGATCCCATCATGGTCATGGGGTCCGGACAGGTATTTGATTGAAAACTGTAAATATATACAAATTAATTTTTCTTATACTATCAACGTGAAAAAAAAAATTAAAACTTTTTTTACATAGGCACAGATAAAAGCAGGCCGAGACTTGCAACATGATTGGAGGTGGTACATTCTAAAACGCGCATCTTTTGCTTTAAGGGTCCTTTGTAAAGGAAAAATGGATCTAAACCGACATTTGAAGCGACCAAAGGAAAAATCAAACAATCTTCTCTGAATATTCTTGGTATGATAGATACTATTACACATGTAATTATACTCAATTTGATGGTTTAATTTTTTTATCTTAAAAGAGATCTTCTATAATTTAGCATATGAGGAGTTATTTCTTGGTTCCATCTAATTATTAATAATTTGATTATTTTTAAATAATAGTAGACAGAAACAACGCTTGTAAGGAGTTCTATTAAAACTACTAAATATAGGTCAAATAAATAAAGACTCCATATAGATATGTTGTTTTTTGATCTGTTTTTCATAAATTTTATTGTAATGGTGCACATTGAAAAATTGTAACTATAATTGCCTATTGGGATATTTTCAGGATTTTAAATATTATTGGGGCATTTTTAAATAAAAAATCACCCATTAGCACTACCCATTATCACCCAAGCACCGCTACCAGCCCCTCCCTCCTCTACTCTCCTCCCTCTCTCTCTTTCTTAACCTCCCTCCTTTTTCCTCCTCCCTTCCTCCCCAATCGCCTCCACTCTCCTCCCTTTCTTTCTTTCTCCCTCCTCCCTTCTTCGTTCTCCCATCCTTTCTCCTCCTCTCCCCTCCCTCCCTCTCCCCCACTGCTACCTTAGATCCCTCCTACTGATCATGGTTGCTAGCAGCAGCCTTCTGGTTGTGACCAAAACAGAAGGTTGGGGCTAGAAGCCACAACTGGGAGGGGGGTCTAGGGTGGTTGGGAGAGGGGAGTAAGAGAGGGGAAGAAGGTGGAAGGAGGGGGAGAAAGAGAGAGAGTGTGTGAGAGAAAGAGGAGAGAAGAGGAGGAAAGAGGAATGAGAGGAGGAGGGAAGGACGGCGATGGGTGGTGGGTTTTTTATTTATTTATTTATTTTCATATTAGTTATGTTTGAGATTTGTGTGGATAGATGTTTTTAATTGTTTTAGAAAGTATGTTACTGTATGGATAGATTTGTATGGATGGTAGGTTTATATTACTGTAGCATTGCAGGTGAAAAACTTGTTTTTGAAAAAATGGGAAATTCAAATAGAACTTTAGATATTGTTAATACATACATATATATATATATATGTGTGTGTGTACACACACACCAATACAACTTTATTTTTTTTATTTGAGCTTTTTTTTGGTAATTTCCTTATTCCCCGTCACATTCTTCTCGGTTACTTGCTGCTCTGGCCCGTGGTAGAAATGATTTGCATGTATCAATCAAAATATTGTAAAAGCTTATTATTTGCTTCATTTAGACACTTCGCGGTAGCCTAGTTTGTAAAAGTAAAACACAACCTTGAGCATTTAGCAGCGGATAACATACATAACAAACTTAACTAGACTTCCATTCGTTAAGCATTTTAAAAAAGGAAACAAAAAAAGTTAACTAATCCAACTACTTGAACTTGTTACAAGTCTCCTAACAATACTACAAATTTATAAATCGTATGATTTTTTTATTTTTTACATTCTTGATCTTAACCAATCATAACCATTATAATTAATTAAGCAAGAAACTAACCTACATATAAAATTAATCTAAGTTTGATAATTACTTATTTGATTTTAATTTACCAACCAATCAAAGTGAACATAAACAACATTTATGTTTCGTCAAAAGTCATGTTTGGTTTCAATATGACGTGGTAAGTAGAAAAAGTTGGGGTTTATATGTAAGATGTTCAAGTTATTTTAATTCAACAAAAACTTGTTTAAGTTTGACTTGTTAGAGCATCCAGGATTTCAATATCAGATTTATGAATACAACTTCAAGACGAATGCGTATCTGAATCCATATTCAATAATCACCATTAAATCCTCTTTAACCTTGATTTGGGGTTGCCTTTTAGGTCTACGCGTATCCACCAATCCTAAAGAGAAAGCCCTCTAAACTCTCTCAAGTATCTCTCTTGACGATAGGATATCAAGAGAGGTATTTTTGTGGTACTGGAATATACGACAAACAGGATACACGTGACCCGGGGACCATAACCGTATTTATAGACAATTTTCCTGTTGTCTTTTGGTATTTCTATTTCAACCCATCATTAAAATAGAAATTACCATAAAGTATCTACACATTAAAGGCCCACATCCTATTAGATACATTAAAACCCGAACCATAATAGATCACTTTAATTGGGCTAAACTTTATTTGACAGCCTGCACCACATAATTATTCACATATAAGTCCAACGTTGGATTAAGGATCCAACAATTTCCCACTTGGACTATATGTGTAACTTTATAATTATGTTTTGCAAAATAACCATATGAGCTCAAAATTTGTTGCCATAACCAAAATGCATCTCTAACCAATTCGGTCCATCAATTACACCAACATAGGATCAAAGCGGCCTTTTGTTACAATTTTCGTAACTCGACCCATCAATGGTCACGTATGCTAATATAATTGAATGACATGAATTATGATGTGGATGTGTAGCATGGAAATTTCATGTAATGTGATCTTAACCTGCCTATTTCCAACTGGTCCACTTTAAACTTTTGTGAGATCAAACCATACCAAAATCAGAGTAGAAATAAACTGAAACTTTATTTATACAGAAATATCCTTAAATACAAACAAATGAAAATATATCAATGTCTCAAGAGCATCTAAAATAACAAACTCCCACTAAAACTGAACATCATCTAATGCCATGACACCCATATGAGCAGTGTGCTCGTGAAACATCTTGGGTGGAAATCCTTTAGTAAGCAGATCCGCAATCATGGAGTTTGTTCCAATGTGTTCTATAGACAACTGTCCACTCTGAACTCTTTCTTTAACAACAAGGTACTTAATATCTAACATAATCGGAATCAGTATACTCAATGATCTCGAACTTATCTAATCTCTGATACGTGAGCATGTAGTCTTTTGTTCCTAGTAGGTACCACAAGACCTATTTGGTTGCTTTCCAATGATCCAATCCTAGATTGCTTAAATACCTAACAATCATTCCGGTAATGTACGTAATATCCGGATGCATACATACCTGAAGATACATTAGACTCCCTACTGCTGATGCATAAGGAATCTTCTGCATCTCCATTTCCTCAATGGAATTTTTGGGACACTGATCGAGACTAAATTTGTCTCCTTTAGCCACAGGGGTATCACCTGATTTGCAATTTTGCATGCCATATCGTTTGAGAACCTTTTCGATATAGGTCTTTTGTGATAGTCCAAGAATACCCCGAGAGCGATCCCAATGTATCTGAATGCCTAACACAAAAGTTGCATCACCAAGATCTTTCATCTCAAAATTCTTAGTTAGAAATCTCTTAATTTGATGCAACAATTTTATATCGTTGCTGGCAAGTAAAATATCATCAACATACAATACCAGGAAAATATACTTGCTCCCACAGAACTTATGGTATATGCATTCATCAACCAGATTCATCTCAAAGCCAAACGAGATGATCACTTGATGAAATTTGAAATACCATTGTCAAGATGCTTGCTTGAGCCCATAGATGGATTTTTTAAGTTTGCAAACCATATTCTTTGGATCTCCTGATACAAAGTTTTTTGGTTGTACCATATAAATCGTCTCATCAATGTTACTATTGAGAAACGCCGTCTTTACATCCATCTGATGTAACTCAAGATTGAAATGCACCGCTAGTGCCATTATAGTTCTAAAAGAGTCCTTCGAAGAAACCGGAGAGAAGATCTCTTTATAGTCGATGCCTTCTTTTTGTGTGAAACCTTTAGCGACAAGACGAGTTTTATACCTTTCCACATTGCCTTTCGAATCCCTTTTGATTTTAAATATCCATTTACAACCAATGGGTTTCACTCCTTCTGGCAATTGGACAAGATCCCAGACATCATTGTCTTTCATAGATTTCATCTCTTTATTCATGGCATCAATCCACTTTTGAGAATTTGAACTTTCCATGGCTTGATGGAAGTTGATTGGATCATCTTCCATTACTCCAATGTCATCCTCATGTTATTGGAGAAAAACAATGTAATCATCTGGCACTGCACTTCTCCTTTCTCTTGTGGATCTCTTTAATGGCACTAATTCTTGAGCTGGTAGAGTTTGTTCCTCTGGAGTAAGAGATTGTCTGACATTGTCTTAACTTGCTGTGTCATTAACAATGTTAGGAACAGGATCCTGAACAACGCCAATAACACCTGTGGGAATATTAACATATTCCTCTTCAAAAACAATATCTCTAATTATATCTTCTTCCCCAAACTCGACATCCTCAAAGAATCGAGCATTTCCTGTCTCGAAAATTGATTTAACTGTGGGATCATAAAATTTGTAACCACTGGATCTTTCAGAATATCCAACAAAGTAACAACTAACCGTTCTTGAATCCAGTTTCTTTTCATTTGGCCTATAAGGCCTTGCCTCAGTTGGATAACCCCAAACATGTAAATGCTTCAAACTAGGTTTCTTACTAGTCCAAAGCTCATAAGGGATTTTGGTAGTTACCTTAGTTGAAACTCTGTTAAGGATATATGCTGCAGTCTTAAGTGCTTCACCCCAGAGTGATTCTGGTAAAGTAAAATGGCTTATCATACTCCTCACCATATCCTTAAGCGTTCTATTTAGTTTTTCAGCAACACCATTCATAGTGGGTGAACCTGGCATAGTGTGCTGTGGGATGATACCGCATTCCTCTAAGTACTTAGCAAAAGGCCCTGAACGTTGTTCACCTGAGCCATCATATCTACCGTAGTATTCACCACCACGATCAGATTTGATACTTTTATTCTTTTGTTGAGTTGATTCTCAACTTCAGTTTTAAAATTTTTGAACATGTCCAGAGACTGTGATTTTTCATAAATAAGATATATGTAGCCATATCTCGAGAAATTGTCTATGAACGTTATAAAATATTGTTGACCATTCCAAGCAGACGTAGGAAATGGTCCACAAATGTCTGTATGTATAAGTTCTAAGACGTCTGAAACCCTATTGGCTTCAAAACTCCTTTTATTGGTTTGTTTCCCCTTTATACAGTTAATACAATCACCAAAATCTGTAAAATTTAAGGGGTCAAGATTTTGATTTGACACAAGTCTTTCTATTCTCCTTTGGGAGATATGACCCAATCTCTTGTCCCATAATGTAGCTGAATTCTGGTTGGTTAATTTTCTCTCTACACCTCTGGTACTTAAATGCAGGGATTCATTATATGAAGCAATTGTGTCAACTAAATATAGATTATCATAATATGACAAAGTACCGGAACCAACCAATTTTGAATCATGAAACAATCTAAATTTTCTATTTCCAAATGAACAAGTATAACCAGATTTGTCCAAAAGAGAAACATAAATTAAATTTCGTCTAAAAGATAGTACAATAAAAGTTTCATTAAGATCCAAATAAAATCCGATCTTTAGCAATAATCTAAAAACTCCAATTGTTTCAACTTGAACTGTTTTGCCATCGCCCACATAGAGATATATTTCACTATCATTAGGCTTTTGACAACTCAGGCAACCCTGCATAGACACACTGATGTGAGTTGTTGCACCAGAATCTATCCACCAAGTGTGTCCAGGTACCGAAGTTAAATTAATCTCAGAACAAACCAAATTAAGAAGCATACCTTTCTTAACACGCCAAGCGTGATAATTGGTGCAATGCTTCTTTTTATGCCCTTCAGCTCCATAGAAGAAACAACTATTCTTTCCCGATTCAACCGGTTTCTTTTGTTGTTTCTTTGGAGGTGCTATACCTGCAACTTCTTTATCCATCTTCCTTTTACGTCCCTTCCCTTTATTATTAGTGGTAGAGACTAGGTGAGCACTCTTTGTCTGATATTGTTTCAACCTTTCCTCTTCCTCTGCACAGTGTGAGATGAGTTCATTTAGAGACCAAGTCTCCTTTTGACAGTTATAACTCACCTTAAACTGACTAAACTGTGTAGGAAGAGATATCAAAATCAGATGCACTAACAATTCCTCAGAAATTGTAAGGTTTAGTGCACCTAATTTAGAAGCAAGATGAGACATCTCCATGATGTTCTCCCTAATGTTGCCTTTATCACTATATCTCATTGAAATTAGGCGTATCAAGAATCTACTCATTTCAGCCTTTTTATTCTTGACAAACCTCTTTTCAATGTCCTGAAGAAACGTCTTAGCAGTAGTTGTCGTTTCAGACATTGTCCCTCTAAATGCTTCTGGAATGGCCTTTTTCATGATCATCAGACACAAGCGATTTGACCTCTCCCACCTTTCCTTATCCCTCTTTTCATCAGAGGTACTCGTATCTGTAAGAGGTGGAAGAGAGTCAACCCTTAATGCAAGGTCGAGATCCATGACTCCAAGTACTATCAGAAGATTTTCTTTCCAAGACTTGAAATTTGTGCCATTCAACATGGAAATAGCATTAATGCTGGTAGTTATACTGGCAGGATCATTCATAACTAAAAGGAAAATAACATACAATTAAAACAAGCTCACATAATCCAAAATAATAATAATAAATTCAAGGGATAATTTCAGAAACCTCCCTTGAGGTTTGTGACAATTTTACTCACCTCTCCTGAGGTTTAGAAAATTACACAAACCTCCCCTAAGATTAAGATTTTGTAATAAAATTAGTCCAAATAAAAAAAGTAACATTAAAAAAATACTTTGAGGAGAGAGATGAAACTTTATTCCATAAATGCCCTTTATGCTTGTATAAAATTTGTATTGTAAATGAATGAATTAATAAAATAGGGAAGGTGAATGCAAATAGTAAAGAACCAAAAATAAGTAGCAACTGATTTTTTCTATAAATTTAGATCAATAACTAGTGCATTGAAATAGAAATGGATTTTTTTTTCAAATTTTTGTCATTTTGTATATGAAGACAACAAAAAACATTAAGATAGATCTTATTTTCACTTGAAACTACAAAATTTAAGGTAGCAAAATAGTGATTTTGTGATAATTTCACAAATTGAATGTGAAATATAGGTGCAAAAACTATAGCCTTGTCAAGATATTGGGCAAAATTATGAAATTTACGAATATCCTTTAACATCAATAACAAATATTGCAAGTATAATCGTAAAGAAAATATTTGGTAATATTTTTAGAGAAAAATTCAAACAAATTGCTATTTTCTATATCAATTTCTAGGAGCGAACAAATATTTGGTATATAAATTAATACCATTTTGTAATTGAAAATAAATTTTCATCATTAAAGAAATCATCAACAACTATTTTCATTAATTAATTACTAACAATTAATTAGTGTCCTAACTACTTAATTACCTATATTAGTTTTCAATAGGGATAATTTTAGAAACCTCCCCTTAAATATCCTAACCACTATTTTCCCACCTTAAATTTTATTGTTTCAAATGAATTGACAAATTAATGTTTCTTGTTGCCTTTCTATGCAAAATGGTAAAAATCTAAAAAAATAGCCATTATAATTCAGTACTAGTTATTGATCTAGTTTTATAGAAAAAATTAATTGCTATTTATTTTTTGGTTCTTTACTATTTACACTTATTTTTCCTCACTTTTATTAATATATATTTCATTCCGTTATAATATAACTTTTGCATAAGTATAAAGGGTATTTGTGAAATAGAAGTTTCATCTCTCTCCTCAAAGTATTTTTTTAATATTACTTTTTTGATTTGGACTAACTTTATTACAAGATCTTAATCTCAGGAGAGGTTTGTGTAATTTTCTAAACCTTAGGGGAGGTGAGTGAAATTCTTAAAAATCTCAAGAGAGGTTTCTGAAATTATCCCTAAATTCAAATAAGGTAATCCCATCTCAAGATATCGATATTCCATTAATATTAACTTCTTAGTGATATCTTGTGTAGTAACAAACACTGACAATAAGTACATGTCAAAAAATAAATTTTCCTTTGGGCCAATTTATAATTTACATGTAAAATCCAAATAATCATCACGTGTTTATTACTACCAGTGCACGTATAATTCCGTCAAATATTAATCTCCCTTTGGGGCGGTTAATATTCACAAAATTATAAATACACAATTAATTATATTTTAAGACAAATTAATTTCCACAAGAGATGTCACTTTGGTGACATGTTGTTTCAATTAATTCATCCCAAAATATATATACAACTTTATCAATATTCGAATTTAAAATTATACTAAAATTTTGAACAAAATCAACTTTGGTCAACTCTGGTCAAACTGGTCAACAGTCAACAGTCAAATTTGGTCAAACGAGTCAACACTGGTCAGCCAGTCGAACTGGTCAACACTGGTCAAACCAGTCAACTAGTCAAATCTAACAATTGGATCAAACTTATTGGATCAAAGATCCATATCCATAATTTTAGCCCAATAGTTAATTATTTAAGCCCAAATACTTATTAAAGTCCATAAATGATTTATAAGACCATATGTTTAGTGGGCCAACCTTTTGGACTTTATAAGACTTAATTAATTTTAATTAGGAAACCCTAATTTTCTTAACATAAATATACTAAATTTCATAAAACTTTAATTTCATAAACCAACATGTAATAGCGAAGTTTCAAAGAAACCAAAAAATCAAAACTCCAGAGACATAAAAGTAATTCATGGAATTTATACAAGCTATGCTTGGATGCATAAAACTTAATTGCATGAAAGCCGTGACTAATCATTGAGTGCGTGGCTTTCAAAATAATCCGAATATCATATCAAATTGAAATATAAGTCATCTATGTAAATCTAGACATAGAAGTCGATCCATCAGTTTCCTTAGATTATCATTTAAGATTGCATGTTAAAATGCAAAAGACAACGGGAAACAAAAGTGGGGTGGCAATTTCGACACGACCTGAAAACCCGACACGAACCTAACATGAAAATAATGGGTTTGGGTCAAGGTTTGGCGGGTTCGGGTCAGAATCGGGTCGAACCCACCGACTCAAAAATAAACAGGTCGGGTCGGGTCATTAACGGGTTGACCCGTTTGACCCGATTGACCTGTTAAAGGTCAAAAAATTCGGGTCACTTCGGGTCATTTAGGGTCGACCCACCAACCTGCCAACCCGTATCAGGTCGTGTTTGGGTTGGCGGGTTAGGTTCAGGTCAGTGGGTTTTGTGTTATACCATTCTCTCAACCCGATTGCCACCCTTAAACAAAAGCAATGTCTAGTGGCCAAGAAATAATCATCCAACACACTATCGCATGCAAAAGTTCCAACCGAAGCAAAGCGACAATGTTCAATGATTATAAAATATTCGTGAAAGCCGAAGCCATGCGTTCCTTTCCACAATAAAACGACGACTTGGCCACAGCATTTATCATAAATATACATTTAAGTTTACATCCAAGACTTTCAAACCAATAGATCCGAATGCAAAAGTTAATTCATAATACAATTATGAATATCACAACTAAGACCAAATTCAAAATTTTAATAATTCAAAATCTGATATTGGGTGCTCTGATATCACTTGTTAGAACATCCGATTCCAATATCAGATTTATGAATACAACTTAAAGACGAATGCGTACCTGGATCTATATTCGATAATCACTATTGAATCCTCTTTAACCTTGATTTGGGGTTACCTTCTAGGTCTACGCGTATCCACCAATCCTAAAGAGAAAACCCTCTAAACTCTAAACCCTCTAAACTCTTTCAGGTATCTCTCTTGATGGTGCTGGAATATACGACAAACAGGATATATGTGAGATGGTACTGGAATATACGACAAACAAGATACACGTGACCCGGGGATCATAACCCTATTTATAGATAATTTTCCTGTTGTCTTTTAATATTTCTATTTCAGCCCATCATTAAAATAGAAATTACCATAAAGTATCTATACATTAAAGGCCTACATCCTATTAGATACATTAAAACCCAAACCATAATAGATCACTTTAATTGGGTTAAACTTTATTTGACAGCCTGTAACACATAATTATTTACATATAAGTCCAACATGACTCACAAAAGGATAAATGAACAAAGATCAAAACGACTTCGATTCAAAATAATAATAATAATAATAAACGAACAAAGATTAAACGTAATTGTAAACGTGTTATAGATGAAGCTAGATGTTTTAGCTTGATTAGATTGGTTGACCTTATTTTTGAACACTTTCGGACCGGCTTAAGAATTCAAACCGAACTTTAGTCCAAACGCCCCAATCTTTCCCTCAGCTATACAAAAACCTCAATTACCCATGCAACCAACCAACCCAATATCTTCTCTGGATTTCTTCCCTCTTTCCCTCCTTTTTCCCTCCAAACCCTTCCTTCCTTGCCAGTTGATGGAAGCTTTCCACTTCCACTTCCATTCCCAAATCTCCCATTTCCCTCCTGAATTCATGACCCCTTTCTCCACTAAGCTCGCCCCACCACTCCTCCTCCGCTTCTCCTCCACCGTAGCCACCACTTTCAAGCTCTTCTCCACCTCCACCACCACTGCCACCACTCTTGCCCCTTCTGTAGACCACACGGTAGTTATAACCCCTGACCGGCTTATCCCCCCCGCCCGGCGAAAATCATCAAGTGGGAAGAAGGGGAATAAGTTGATTACAGAGGCTCAACTTAGACAGAATTGGTTGGATTCCCTCTCGTGCCCTTTCCCTGAGAAAATTGATGATAGTAGTAGTAGTAGTAGTAGTAGTTCTAGTAATCTTCTGAACTTCCATGGCATTGCGAGCCCGAATCTGGGTTCTGAATGGGTTATTGGAGTTGACCCGGATGCTTCCGGAGCCTTGGCTGTCCTGAAACCGGATTATTCTGCACAGGTATGGGGTCCCCTGATTATTTGCTTTCTGGGTTTTTTCTTTCTTTAGTTTATATTTTTCATTTTGAAATTTTTGTCTCTTCTGCTTTTGATGAGTGCTAGAAACCAAATGATATGTCAATTGTGTTTGGCTGCATTGAATGCTGGTACCTTGTTCTTTGGAGATTATACATTTGTGCACTGCTCTGGTTTTGTCTTTTTTGGCTAAATTGGTCTTCACAGTGCTTTGATCAGCACTTTGAGCACTGGGTTCTTATTAATAGCAAAGATAAGTATGTGCCGAAAATTGTCTGAGAAGTCTTGGATTATAGTTTATTAGCCTGATTCTGATATCCCAGTTATTGAATCCCAAGGTTTTGTTGAGAAGATTATAATTTGTAGATAAGAAGATTTGAGCATTGTCATTTTGTTGCTTTAGAGTTTATACAGTAGAACAAGTTGACATCCAAATTCATATGAATGAGTATGGCTTTTGGAGATCCCCTCTTTGTAATTTTCAATCGTACTGGTACTTGTCTTCTAATCTAGTCAATCACTTTTTTGGCCTTAAAATCAGTTTTGCTATGATGGAAGTCTGGGGAACTTGAATAGCTGTAACTATGATGCTGCTTAAGGGATTATTAGGCTCATTTTTGTTTAAGTTATCCAGCTTGTTTATGAGTTCGTTTCTTTTCCATTTGCGATGAAGTTAAGGTTGCTTCTTTCCCAAGTTATAATTTATTGCCCTTTTCACCCTCTCTATGTATTGTTTGTGGAAAGTCAGATGATTAGGATTGCTAAATGAGCATTTCTTGGTTCTTTGGGATATCAACCACATGAACCTTCACCATTTATACAGTCTTCTGGTTTCTTTCTGAAAAACTTTAGGTTTTCGATTCTCCTCACTTGAAAGTACCTATTGGCGGGAGATTGCGGAAGCGCTTAGACCCAAAGTCTATTGTACAGTTGCTTAATAGTTTTAATGCTCCAATGGGTATGTATCTGTCTTTTCCAAAGCTTTTCATGTTTTCATTTGTGCAGTAGTTTCTGAAGTGACCAGTTTTCTTATGTTTCTGCTTTATCTGCTATATAGCTAGATACTGTGTTGTTGCGTTTTTGTAATATTTTGTTTTCCTGTGTCAAATTTGTTTCCTGATTTTCTGGAAAGACATCTCTCTAAGCCAAGTCTCCTTTTTCAGGAACTACTGCCTATATAGAGCAATCAATTCCATACCCAAAAGATGGTAAGCAGGTTAGCAATGTGTAAAATAGATGTTACCATCAGAGAATATTATTCATATTCTAAATTCCTTGTTTAGATGCTCACAAGTTTGTCTAACTGTCCTTCTGATAACTCACATAGCATAAAAAATTATTCATTTTTTTTTTCTATCTTGGGTACTTTTATCTTAATTTCGTGATATACTCATTTACTGATATCATCTGCACCCAGGTGCAATGAGATATTATAGAATTTTTATTACGATAATACGGTTAATAAAGTGTAATGATTTTGTTTTCAAAATGTTTGAAGGCCCAGAAAAGGCATGTTATTACATAGTTTGTTAGCACTTGTATGTTTGGCATGGCCAGTATATATGGAGTGTACAATGCCATTTTGATGTTTTATTGACATTTCATCAAGGTTTTTTCTTACTCGACTATTTTCTGTTCAAAAACTTTTTTGCTGGTTATGCCAAAAGATTCTATTGTATGATACTGCTCCATGTGGCCACAAACTATGTGTAATATGCCTCCAGACTGGCCAGAAACACTGCAACTCAGAATGATGATTTAACTATTTTTTGATTGATGGATGTTTGTTACTCTTTAGAGTGTGCTCATCTTCTTAGTAGAATGAACCTGTGTCTTTGATGTGCTGTTACTGCCTTAGAATAGCCATCTTATTTGTGGAGTCTGCAAAAAGAATTCTCTGTTTGGACTGCTAGTTTATGATTGTGAGTGAGGAATTATCATGGTCCGAAAAGCTGTATATTGAGAACATGAAGCGGTTGTATTTAAAATAGTATTAAATCAAATTGGTCTCAGTTAAAAAATAGTTTACATGTTTAACTGAGTTAGCAACATTGGTGCTAAATAGAAAAATGTTAAAAAAAAAGTGTTCTTCTTCCCTTAGAAGTCAGTCATGTGTGTCTGCTTCTGTGCTTTTCTTCATATAAACCTGATTTTTGTTTTGTGAAAAGGAAAAGGCTGCATACTTGGAGTGCTTAAAATCTTACTAGGATTTGATAAATTGAAGTCAATTGCATGATAATGTGAGACATGTTGACTGCATAAAGGCTTCTTCAGTTACAATGCAAGTTATAGCATCTTTTTGGAACTGAAGTGGACCATTATAGATCAAGTTAATGTTGAGAGTTTAAAGACTTCATATACTCAGCATAATTCAACAATTTTCAAATACTTTTTGCGTATTTACTTGGAATGTTTGATGTGAAGTTTGACTGTGTATTTGGGATTCTTTAGTGTGACAACTAAGTTGAGCTTTTCAAATTTTTCACTGGGTCAATCATACCTGTCTCAAACAGGACTGTTTTCTGTGCAAGTAGTTTAACTTTTAGCTGGTTATCAGTACATTTACTGTTCTTCATGAAAATGTCTGTCTTCTTCAAGGGACACTGTATATGCACTACTGTTCATAAATCATTTCCTGCACTTTCTTCATAGAGAGCTTTTATAGATTGATATTTCATTTGAATATGAGTTTTACTGCTTCTAGGGATGGTGGAGTGGGGGATTTGGATATGGGCTGTGGATTGGGATTCTAGTTGCCTCTGGTTTTTCTGTTATTCCAGTGCCATCAGCTGTGTGGAAGAATGAGTTCAGGCTGTCAGGAAGGAGTTCAACTAAGGTATTAATTGCAATATCTCAATCTTGATTCCTTGCTCCAAACTGCCAAAGAAGCTTTCGAAGAAAACTGCCTGTTAGTTTAATCATTGGTAGTTGGCAACTTGTCATATTGTTTATCGTTTCCTTTTGCCAATAACTTCTGATATTAATCTAGTGTTAGTTTATAGTAGATCCAAATTTGCTGAACTGGTTGATGTTCTTGTGCAGTAAAGTGTCTAATATCATTTGAGCCATTTGTGCTGGCTATCTGTTCATTTAAACTTGGAGGGACTATTTCAATTTCTCTCTGTTGCTAAAGCATGAGAAGAAACTATCCTAATTCTTGTGGCCCCTAGTACCTAGAAAAAAAGGTCTCAAACATTTACATGACTTGACTTGAGCTCATTCAACTTTTTTGGAAACAGTTACATTTGAAGAAGTCCTCTCATAATTCAAAATGCTGGTGAACAAATTAGGACCTTTGTGATGAGTGAATCTTTTGGACATGAATTGATGATTCTGATTTCAAATTTGACACACATTTGGGTAGAACCATGTGACATTGTCATAATAAGCGTCTAAACTATGAATGAGAGAGGTGAGATAGCTGAAAATTGTCGCAGATGGCTGCAGAAGCAAAAGTGTGAGGAAAAGGTGGGAGAAGCATTTGAGGTGAGGATATATTGGACAAAGATGGATCTACTACTAAAATGGTGAATGGGTTTTTGATGAAAATGTTAATGTAAAGGTGTTAGATGGATTATTTCTCTCTGATGGGGGAGGGTCAGAATTTATACAAGGTGAAATCTGAAACTTTTCCCTTGTTGGAAATGTAAAGTTAAAATTCAAAGTTATAGCACAAAAAGAATGCCTGTTGTCCGCCAGGGACCGTACGTTTTAGATAATGCTATCCTCTATAGACTTTCACAAGCTATGAACTGCATTTCTAATGTTTATCCTATCATGTTTCGTACAATTGCATTTTGTGCCATTTTATGCAACTTGCTTTCAAGTATAATACTAGAAAAATTACCAAACTTATGGTCATAACAAGTTTGTCATTAATTTATGGTTTTTCATCAAAACTATTAGTCAGGATGATGTTAAGATTCTGAAATTCTAGTCTGAAAATAATATGGCAAATCTGGTCCTGTAATCTTAGGCTGACTGCTGGTCTTGAAATGATCCTATAGTAGGGATTTTATGCCTACATGTCAATTTGAACCATGGAAATGTTTGTCAAGCCTTATGGAACTTGGAATGGTTCTTTAGCATACTGCATCACTACATGCGACTTCTTGTGAGAAAAATTAATATGTTATCCAGGGACCTTCTGTCTTATTCAAGCACTCCACTCTTTCCATGTGTGTGAATAATTTCAGTGGGATAATAGTTAGGAGATTCTTGCTTGTTGAAATTTGCTCTTAATAATAGGCTATATGTGCAGAGATGATAATGTGCTTATGAGTATGCTGAGGTTGCAAGAAGTTGAGCAGTTGAGGTTTCACATTCCATTGCAACCAAATGTAACAACTTGTACATGTTTAGCACTAATGTGGTGTTTTATGCATGTGCCAGAAACTCCCTAGAGGCATGAATAGCATAAATCTGTTCCCTTACCTAGTTTTATGGTTTAGGAATTTTTGTTTGTTCTAGATTTGGCTTTGTCTCAGCATTAAAGGATTTTCTACTTCTGCATAGTCCTTCAAGTAGGACTTAGAAGCAGAATCAAATTGTTGCAACGACAGGGATATATTGACCCTGTTCCTTATATTCATGTGAAGTAATTACATTTTTGATCTAGCTTCTCCTTTTCACTTGGCACTGGATTGAACTTGATATCTTGTTTTGGCACATTTAACCTGGACATGTGCAAGTGCAAGTAGATCCATTTTATATTACCGAAGTTCATGTGGCATACACAGCATTCTTCTGTTACTGAAATTTGTGTGGCAATTGTGCATTCTTCCACTCATTCTTTACTTAATGCCTTAAGTAGTTTACTTTTGACTGCTGCAAGCCAGTTTTATCACTTTAAGCTTCTGACTGCTGCACGCTGTATTCTAGTTCTATCATTTTCTGCTTTTGACTGCTGTATTCTGTCTCCTTAGAACCTATGTGAGATTTTGAATCTATATTTTCATTATTCTGATGTTAAACATATTGGCAGGATGATAGCAGGGAGGCTGCATCCATGATGTTTCCCTCTTTGAGTTCCCAGTTGAAGAGGAAGAAAGATCATGGTTAGTGTACTCCTCAACTATGTGCTTTGTTTCTTTCTGCATTGAAACTGAAGAATTATTTAGTTTTCATCTTTTGATTTATTCATTTGGGGGATGGAAAGTCAAAGTAGAGCAGGAGTACTTGAATACGTGCTCTATAGACCTGAGTCTTATAGTATCTTGCCCCTCTTTCTCTGGATGATGCCAGCATTCATTCACCCAGTTATCTGTAACAACCACCTAGATTGTTGGCTGGTTTACAAGGTCAAGGTCCTTAATTAGGATCTTGATCAGCTATGCCTTGTCATCCCTGATTGTTTGCAAGGGAGCCATTTGATGCCACAATATCATACTTATTCCTAGTCTTCTTTACCAGTTGTTTCTTCATGTTCTTTTAAGGTGTGAAAGTTGGCACAAAGAAAACATGAGAGCCAACCTTTAACTAACTCCTTATGCGCTATTATTTTACATTTTCTGCAAAATATAAGAGCTACTTGCAAGAAACTGAGATCACTTAGCACTGTATTACCTCTTCTTTGTTTATCTCTTTTGATATCCAAACTTTCCTCATCCATACTTTATTGTTTGTCCATCTTAATTAATCACCTAGTGAATATAATAGAGTTCTCGGAAATAGTTTGGGAAGGTCCCTACCGGAGTGTGATCAAAGTTTCTTCTTTTGTCTTCTCTCTCTTTCTTGAGCCAAATTATGCAATGATCTACTTTGTTGGTTTCCTTAGTTACTAATGATTATGATTGCACACTGTCACTTGACAAAATTGTAAGTGACCAACCTAACACAGAATAAAATGTCAGTGACTTGATTAAATATTCTACAATTTTCCAGGTCGAGCAGAGGCATTGCTTATTGCTGCTTATGGAAAAAGCCTGAAAATGAATCTTAATGATTCATGTTTGGCAGATAATTAACTCCTCAAAACTGGGACTGAGAAATCTCGTCTTTCATTTGCAAGCTTGAGCATTTAGCTTCTCGATTTGCGCAAGTCTTATCTGAAGAGCCAAGTAAAAGAAATTGCTGATTGATTGGACTACTAAAGATCTCATTGGTTTTGAAGTTCAATGAGATCGATTCTTGGAGGTGGGAGCAGTTGCTATGGTACTAACATGAGTTCATTTTAGGGATAGCAGTCGATTCTTTTGGTGCTATGCAGTATTGTGGATATAGGATTCTCACCCTCTTATCCTTCTGATAATAGAATTTCTAGCCTTGGTGTCCCTAGCAAAAAGACTATAATGTTTAAAGCTGACTAGTAGAATCTTTGAAGAAAATTACATGCTTTCCAAGGATAAAATGTCACTACTGCGATTTTATCCAGAATATCCCCTGAGGGCATATTATTCACCCCATATGCATGGATGAGACTTAAACATGAGACAAGACGTAATACTGTGTCAGACAACTAACCTAGAATAAGATTGCATTGTTAATGCTGCACAAAGCTGTTATCTTCAATCTTAATTTTTCTCGAGTTCTTACTGGTTCACTTTTCTCCAATGCTTTGATTTGAATATGTTCTGGTGTATTTCCAATGTTTCTTCGTCTCTTTTCCGGCCTTGGAAGCAAAAAGTGATGCATGGACTGGTATTGTTCCTTCTGCAAAATGATGCACAGATACCCCTGTGCTTTTTCATATATAGGGCAATCTTTTGTATGTTCATTTGGGAATGAAAACATAATCTTTGGATGACTCTTTCTTCTTTCTACCACCAGGAAACGATGAATAGAATTTTGTGTTTGCCAATCAACAGATAGTATTTAGCAGCAGATAGAATTATTAACCTTTGAAATATATTCTGTGTGTGTGGTCTATGCCTCTTGCCTTTGCTTATCCTGTTATCCACGTTGGACACTACTCTTGATCTATTGTCTTCCCATCAGTAATTAAGATAATTTTGAGCCTAAATGAACATCAATAGCAGTAGCAAAAGCTCTTGGTAGATTGGCTGCTTGTATATTACAAGGGCCTTATACTCTTTTTGGTTGTTAAGCACCTTAGCTGTGCAAAAACTGAGGAAAGAAGCCTGAAGAAGTATGTGGTGCAGGATGAAATGTCAATATCCTTGATATGCTTCTTAAATCTTAAGTATACCATAATTAACAAACTTTATTGGAAATTATGGATTTCATTGATAAGGGTTTGAAGCAATAAAAAGACAATATTATTTGTCATTTCGCATAGATCCTAAAACAACAAAATAGCAATAGATGCAAAACAAATTAGTTGCACAATATGAATAAGCTAAACTGAATTTGGACGTAAACATGGTTGAAAAATTGTTCCCCTATCCTCTGGCATTTTAGTATTTTAGCAAATAATCATTTGAAAGAAATTGATTAAGTAATAATGAACAATTGTTCCCTATCCTAGTCTAGTCTTTCAAGAGCAAAAGGTAACAAGGTAGTTTGGTCCACCAGTGCAAGTAAAAGTGCTGGTTAGATCATCATATGCATAACTATAGGCCTGAGGACACTGGCTCTTTAAGTATGACGAATAACTTGTAGGCGGACAGGTCTGAGGGGATGCAAATTCTCCTGTGCAGCAAAACTGTGGTTGATTAAAAGCCAAACATGCACTTTTGCAGCCAATAATAGCTCCCTCAGAATTATCTCGCATTGCCAATTCTTGAGGGCAGCTTGGGTTCAAATCAACAGGACAAGAAGTGCTTGTACAGTTGCTTCCAGAACCAGACTGTGGGGTGATAGAAAGTGGCAAATTAAAGCCATCAACAAGACTAACATCATAAAAATCCTTCCCATTGTTTGCTGCCAATGTGAATTCTGCTAAACTTGCTGGTGGAATTCCACCTGCACCATTGCATGAAACTTCACCCGATCCACAGTCTGCTGTTTTGCAGACAAATTTCCCCGAGTTGTCGTTAGAGCAAAATGATCTTGCCCAAATGCGCCCTGACCATTGTGCTGGTACTTCTATGGAGACTGATGACCTGGAGGGTAGTTCAAATCCAGTTGTGGGTAGTTGTGCTATCCCTCCACCAGTTAGGGTTGCTGGCCATATTGTATAGGGGCAGTTATTTGTGAAGGTGAATTGAACTGACTGAACACCTGGAGTATAGTGTTAAGGAGATCTCTTTAATAGTAGGTCATGAGAAAGAAAGTACAAAAAACTATATCACAGATCCAGCTTCTCTGTTCTAACACATCTATTACCTCCCATCTTATGGGGCCTGTACAGTAAACTGCACTTTTTTTTTTTTTTTTGGGGGGGGGGGGGGGGTAAGCAATAACTCTGCCCAAAATACTAACAAATCTTTAATTCGGTGTTAAGACTTGTAAGCTTCAACATAATGTTAAACATAGTAAAGATTTAATATGTCAAAATTTAAAATCCAGCAAGAGAGATATTATTGAACGAATTATATGTCCATAGAAAACAACTAAGCATTCTTCTCCCGCAAATATGATCTCTAAAGAAATTTAGCTAATGCAGAAGCTTCCTTCTAATAGTAATAAGAAAGAGCACAATTTCTACACAAACTATTGCTACATCGTTACCAATACATGCGTGCATTGATAGGGGCAAAAGCTTATATGTTTGAATTTAGTTTTGTCGATATACTTCCAAACAATAATGCTATAAAAGTCTTTGCATTTTTTTTTGATTTTTTCTTGGGATGTTTTTACATCCTTACATGCACAAAAACCCGTTGAACCCATAAATCATGTACATAAAATAGTACTTGTATAATATGGTTCAAATAAAATCAAAATTACAAAGCATATTACATACGTGAAAACAAATTACATAAAATCAAATCAATGACATGCACATACAAACACATACTTACCACAGATGAAGAGGGAAGCAAAGCTTAGGAAGACAAGTGCCATGACGGAATCCATGGGTTATTTCTTCTGAATTCTGGGGGGTTATATGCTTTTGTTTGTGTGTGTGTGTATCTGTATATATAAGATTTGGAAGAATGTGAAAGTAAGGGAAGGTTTGAGAGAAAGGAAATAACCATGAACCAGCCATTTCTTTTATGGAAAGTAATTACAAGGTCAATCATAGTTCTTCACTTATGAATTGCAACCTCCTCCTTGCATATTGTTTCCAATTTCCTTGATGCAATAAAATAGTTGTAGCTGTATAACTAAAAAAGTGAAATCCTTGTCAAAGAAATATACAGCACATATAGAAATACCGCACATATAGAAATATGTCCATAGACATAACAAATTCTTATTTAAGATTTTGGTTAAGCAAATAAGAAGAACAAGTAATTTTATACGTAACCAATTTTCCTGGAGAAACAGTCAACTATTGCAAACATCAAGTTGAATTGATACTACTAATTGAGGAAAAAAATTAGAAAAGGAAATTAGTAATAACCTAAGCAGCTAGCTTTTTGGGATGCGAAAGCAGGGTGGAACGTGTATAATTGGTAGGCAAAGTACTAAATCTTTGATTTGTTGCTGATGTGATTGGCTGGCAAAGTACTAGATCTTTGAATAGCACAAAGTTATCAAAGAAGGTGGAGTTAAAAATGATGATCTTGGAGTGTATTTGACGTTATTTTTATAGTGTTATTTGCTCTCATTATAATAAAATATTTGCTATATCCTACAGAGTTAAAAGACAAATTACATCTACGATACAATATAGAAAACAAACATTTTAATTTTCACACATGAATGACCAATCGTAAAAGTTAGTTAATTTATGAAGATACTAGTCAATTGTATGGAAAGAATAATTTCTCTAATTGACATATAGTGACTAGACACATTCTGATACGTTCTGGGCACCAAATGGTAGCAATGAAACAACCTTCAAACATGAAAAGGTGCCAAAACACCATTCAGAAAAAGAATTTCTTAAGTATATATCTCATTAAGGCACGAATCAGCTCAGGATCAATTCTTCATTACTCCCTGGACAAAATTAACTATGGAAACACAAATTAAATAATCTTTTTTTTAACCAATTTGGCTCAACCTTAAGGGTTACAAATGCATTAAATTCTAATTGATACTTAACTTTCAAATAACTAGTTGAATTTGATTGTGATGACAACACATGATTCAGTTCAGATGGACTGATTGAAGCCACTGGTCAATAGAGCGCTATGATTGAATCCAGTATTTATGAGAAAGGCCAAATGATATAAACATACTAGCTACTTTTTTCACATTTTATGTTCAAAGAAATCATCTGCAGTTAGCTTGGGGACAACTTTCCCGAATTTCATTTCGTGCTTTGTCCAGACTTTCCAGAGTTTCAGTTGTGCATTGTCCAGAATTTGCAGATGATTTTCCAGAGCTATTGCCAGGCTAATGAAATTGGTAAAAGAGAGCCAACCAAGAAAATTTTACTTCCCCAAGCAATAAAATTCCAGTAACCTTTTTGCCCAGCCTCTGAGAACTTAGTACAAAATTAACTGACCTAAAACAAAGGGAAGCAGAGAGAAATTCATACATGTCCAAACAAAGGATAGAGACAAAGAAACTTATTAACTGCCAAATTCAATTGAAGCAGCAAAAGACATGAAAAACAGAGAACTCTGATCCTTGATTCATATATTTCTAAAAAGAAAATGTTATGCAGCACAGGATTTTGACACTCAATTTGCAACTACATCCCTCGATGAATTATTAGCATCCATCAAGTGTTTTAACCACATTTTTCTACCATAGATCGAAATCCTGTCAGCATCTCTTGCGTGACATATTGTGGCCAGAAGTTTTCTGCAATCCCATTCATCTGGTGGGAGTGCCTGTTTAGGATGGGTCCAGTATAGTTGAAGTAATTCAGAGACAAGTTTCTGAATTTATGGAAGATGGCTTCAATATCGCCTTCATTTGTCAGAGAATGTCAATAATCTAACACCCCATGTGCAAAAGACCTGAATATTGTCCTGTGACAACTTTTTGATTTGTTATTAACAATTGCAAAGCAACATTTGATGTTCTAGAATGTCAGAAGCAAAGTCAGGGAGGTGTGCAAGGAAACAAGTCCCTCTTCAAATTTCATTTTCCCAATACTATGACGGGATCAAACTCGAGCAGCACAGTTGTATGAAGGAAGCCATTCTACAAGACAAATTCCAGTGAAAATTTCATATTTCCAATTCAAAAAAGATAAGGAAAGCACTTGAACACATCCACTCTTCCAAATTCCAATCTATCACCTGCAAATTGAGAGGCAGGGAATTCCTTCATACAAATCAAACTGCAGGAAAAAATGTTTTCACTCCTTCAGACTTCAATCTAGCAACTGCAGAACCTAAGACATCTTGGTGCTTTCGACAATCAAATATAATCTGGTAATCCTCAGAGCATTTCTTTAAGGACAATATTCTGTCGCAATCTGAAGAGAGAAAATTTGACTCCCGTAAGAGTGCACCAATGGTGAACTTTTTTAAAGCTTTTCCATTCTGCAACATATACTCAACTACAAAAAATTCATTGTCAAACTTGCCAAAGGCTTTGATTTTTATTTCCCTAAGCTGTTCAATGAAGTGAACTGGCAAATATACTGGCATAAGACGTTCAAATTCCGCATCTCGTATCAAAGTTTTCCAAGATACCTGCCCCGCATAAGACGATCAAGGAAATGAAAGATTAATAGTAGTGCATACAATGAGTTTTAGAATAAAGAGTTGCACCGCTACTTACCCTTTCCATGACAAGCTCTTCAAGGTTAGGGGCACTTGCAAACAATCTTGGTTACATTTTCCAGCAGCGCTTGACTTTAGCACTAGAACGCTCTCTAGTTTCGAGCTTCAAGCTGGTCAAATTGTTGAGAGTAGGCAACGGGTGTGGGCAATGATATATAGCCTTCATCATGCAACATGAGAAAACAAACAAGTTTTCAACCTTATTAATTACTTGGAGGGAAAAAAAAAAGATCCTAATAAATTAAACGGTAAAATCATTAGTAACCCCCATGTGGTTTTGCATGCAACATGACACTCCTTAAGTTTCAAAATATCCACAGCTCCACATAGCCCCTTACAATTTATATAGGTAAAAAATGGACGGAAAGAACTAACGGTTATAACTGTACTAAATGCATTCTACATGTAGTAGAATCATAATATCTACTTAATCCTTATGATTTACATAAATATTCACTCTATCCCCTATAGATTTTGCATTTATCGACATAGTCTTCCTATACTTTTTAGCAAAAGTAACGTGTTTAAATAAGAGCAATCCAGGTGTTAATGTTATGTAGTTTATTTTTTGTCAAGTTTCTACTTTATATGAAACTAGAAAGGAGGGAAGTGATATAGATATTAGGGCAAAAAAGCAGAATGACCCACAAATTATATAGCTGGTCGACTTTTAATCCTCGCTACTATTAAATACATATTTTTACCCTTCAAACTTATAAAAGGGTTTACTCTTCACCCTTTTGGTTGGAAATAATTTTAGAAACATCCCTTGAGATTTAAGATAATATCATTTGATCCCATTTAAGTTTTAGAAATATCACTTGACTCCCATATCAGTAAGATACGACAATTAATCATTGGCATAGCAAATGAAATGACAAAATAATTTTTACTACTTTAACCATTTTTAGGCAAAACAGTATGGAAGAGAAAATTTTTAGGCAAAACATATAAATCTTATTTTATAATCAATTTAGTAGAAAATTCAATGTGAGACAACACAAACGGATAGAGTTGGGAGAAAGATATATCTCTCTGATTACATAATTATTATAAGAATATTTTAATGATACAAGGGTGAGATTATTATAAAAGGTATAGTTTTAAGAGAGGTACGAGATCTTTTTGAAACTTGTAAGGTGCCAAGTGATGTTAAGGTATGCTTTTACAAATTTGAGGGTTAAAAATATACACTTAACAATGGGAGAGGGTTAAAGGTCGACCAATTTAATAGTTTGAGAGTAGTTTGAGAGCATACAGATATTTTGTCCCAGATATTATTAGAGTAGTCATTTGGTAATTTCTGAATCTACAGGAAGGATTATACGTAATTTACCATAAATTAGACTACAACGAAAGGGAAACTGCAAATTGAAGTCACAAAGAAAGAAACTAAAGCTTAAAGAAAAGGAAGCATGTACCTCCAAAGTGGAATCAGAAAACCAAAGTGACTTTGCAGCCTGCAAGTCTCTAATAAGCTCAAAAGCTTGTTGAACCCGTGGGGAGTCGCTTTCTGTTCTATCTTTACAATCCGACTCAACTGATATGCTAGCACTGTGAGGAAACCTGAGGCCTAGCGGGAACTCCACTCTTTGCAAATCACCTGAGTAATCAAAATATAGAAGATTTGGGGCCTTTACAATCAGTCTATTATCTCCACCACCTTGGTAGACCAAACACTCGAGGCTCCTCGACTCAACGATAACAGTGTACATGTCTCTCTTAGGCATACGCACAGGTATTAACGAGAGAAATTTCATTGATGAACTTTGAATAGCAAGAATATCACCTGGCTACTTGCAGAAATCGAGGCCATTAAGGTAAAATTCTTCAAGCACCGGACAACTGTTAATAAACAGCGGAAGGCCATCTTCCTTGTCAGGTGATAATTCGAATCTTTTGAAGCAAAATACCTTGAGATTTGGTAAACAAACTGAATCGGCTGGCAAAACTGGAAAGGGAGTGTCTTGCAGGACCAGACTAAACACAAATAATGTATTACATCTCCAGATGTCCGATCTAGAAAACTGCTCGCTCACGTCATTATAACTTGTTACATCTAAATCCAGCTCTTCAAGCATGGGGCAACCCTGAACAAGCCCTGGTACCAAATCTTCATCGGCCAATGTAACATCCAAGTGCAATACCTTCAACACTGGTGTTCGTGCCGATTTCTGCGGTCCACGAACACCTGCCGATTGAGGATCGGCTCTACGCGCGTGCCACCTAGTTTGTTGTCGAAAACTAAGAAAACTCTAGTCTACCGATTCGGTGATGTCCTGGTTTTGATGCGCCGATTGTCCTGACTTCTAGACGATTGCTGTTCGTCCGCCTTGAGTGACCTTAAAGACTTAAATCCCGTGCTGATGGCGGTTGAAAGGAATAAGTATTGAAAAGATGCTAAAACGATGCTGATGCACTAAAAGAACTCGAGACTAAATACTGAAAGGAAACAAATAACACGAACAAGCTGATTGCGAAATGAAAGGACTGAATTCTTGTATGAAATAAGGAACATGAACAAGCTGATTGAAAGAAACAAGTAAGGACATGTGCTGATTGAATAGTAAAGAGAAACTGAAATAAAGAACATGAACACGCTGATTGCGAAATGAAAAGAGCTATCTAAAAACTATTTCTACTTGCTACTCGATTCTGATTTTGTTGCTGTTTTGGTATGTTGATCATGATCTCTCCTGATGCCCTCATCGGTATTTATAGGTCCAACTTTGTAACCGTTTCTCTCTCTTTCGAAATCTGTGGGTCTTGCTCCTCACCCACTTCCTCACTTGCTGCTGATTTCGTGAACAGTGGGGATAGTGCTGTCTACCACTTCCTAGAATATAGGGTCATGCCAACCGCCTTATCCTTAACCATACTCCGCCCTGTCTGCTCCTTCGCTTGTTCAGGGTAGTGGGATGGTCGACCACCATTGAGTGACCCTAGTTCCTTCAGTTGCCAATGCACTCGGTGACCCTGTCCAAATCGGCATTTCCTATTTTGACCTGTGGCTGCTTCTTTTTGCCCGTCAGCTGGCCGATTATTTGGATCCAACGGCTGATGGCCAGTAGATTTCCTATGTTGACCTGTGGCTGCTTCTCTCGGCTCGTCAACTGGCCGGTTATTTGGGCCCAACAACTAGTAAACAAATCCCTTCCAACAGCACATCGTCACTGCTGTGGTAGAGGTTGCTCTAGTATAGTTTCAAAGAAACAAACGTTCTTCACGTAGATATAGTTGAGAGTGTTGTGTATTCTGTGATCTGGAATCCAGTCCATATGGTGAGTTCCTGAACTTTGCACAAAACTGCATCAGATATCCATGAGTCAATTGCTGACTTAAATTCTGAAAGTAGTTCGTGGAAGAAGCCGATTTCAAAAAATTTCATTATGTGGGCTTGCGCAGACGAAAGAGTCTATTCCCAAAACTGAGGAAGTTAGATATCAGAGAATGTTCTTGACTAGCCAAGCCCATGACCCCATGAAATTCTTCAGGCGCCGGTGAATTCGAGACTAACGTCTGGAACTGAAGCCAAAATATACCCGCCATCTGCTTGATAGAATTGAGTAGGCTGCGGCTTCTTTTACGCTAAGGAGCGATAAAATTTTACAAAGAAGATGGTCCGGAAGGGCACCAATTCTATCAATGCTATTTTGAGTTTTGTTTTGTTTTGTTTTATTTTTTATTTTGTTTTGTTTTGTTTTGTTTTTTTGTTTTTGTTTTTGTTTTTGTTTTTTTTTTTTGCACGACAGAATCAGCCATTGATAATTACGGATTTTTTTATCTAATTCTTCAAGCATGATTTGAATTTCCAGAGCCGGCAGCTGCTAGCACATGAATAATTTTCTCTATTTCATCGAATACCAAACGTGAGAGTTATACTGCGCTAAGATACTTACCCAAAGGATGATAGGATTTAGTATCACGATCTGATAGGGCTTGGTGTTGACGAGAGATTGTGGACCGCAATATTTAGTATAAGAATCCCAATAGGATTTAGTATCACAATCCAATAGGGCTTGGTATTGACAAGGGATTCTGGATACCAGCCCAAAGGATACAATAGGACTTGGTGTGTTTGGTAAAACTAAAAATTGAAATTTAAATCTAAATTTATTAAGTGACTCAATTGTTAAATATTTAAATTTAATCAATTGGAATGTATATCACATTAAATGATAAATAAATAGTTTATCACTTATTCTTGGGAGCAAATTTTGTTTAAAAAATTCAGTGCTGCTTAATTAATTCAGATATTCTATTTTTGGTTATCAAATGCATCTAAATGTATTAAGATCTAAATATATTAAATTTAATTATTTAATTAAGTTATCAAACTGAGCCTTAGTATCACGATCCAAACCGAATAGGATTTAGCATCACAGTCCAATAGAGTTTTGTATTGATGAGGGATTCTGGATACCAGTAATGATTAATCCGATAGAGTTTGATATTTGATGAAGGATTAACGACGGGGACCAAGAATTGACAGAGAATCCTAAAAGCCTGGCATCCCATATATAATAGGATTATGACTTATGCTATGCACGGGAACTACAAATTGTTAAAAATAATTTAAATTTTAGCATAACATATTTAACAATTTTAATATTATAGAAAGCTATTTAAAATATTCACAATTGCGTACAGTTCAGCGATTATAGAAAATCTTTATAATTACATGTAATTCAGTATTTTTTTTTGAATTTGAAAGCAATTTAAATTGGATTGTAGTTTCATAGAATTCTTTGTAATTTGTAAAGATAGGGGGCTTGTAGTGTAGTAAGCAAAATATATAAAAAAGAAATTGATAGACTTTTATTTGTTTTTTGAATTTCAAAATGGTAATGAATGTGGTAGAACTCTTTGAAAATTGAAATTATTGTAGATTTTTGTAGAATTTTTTAAAAGTTGGAAAGATAACTTATATGGTGTATACTAAATTTTAAGAGGAATTAAAAGTAATTGTAAACTCTATAAAATTACTAAGGAAAGCTTCTTTTAACAGTGAAACTGAATGTATTATTCAATTTAAAAACATTAAATCATTGCTTAAACTCTTTATAATATGACAATAAGTAAAACTCTTTATTTTCATAACAGGATTAAGGGAAAATTTTATTAATTTTACATTTTAAAGCAGTAATGCATCGATGTTTATCAATTTATTAAACCATTTATTTAAATTTATAAATCCTATATACGAAAACATTTTACAAATAGCAATGTGATATTTGTCATTTGCATCTAAGGGAAACATTAAACTAGAAAATTTTATTTAAAGAGGCTTATTGATATGTTAGTTGAACTAAACTTTTTCTGCTTAAAGAAATGTTAAAATAAAGAGGGGCTTTTTGATAAGTTGGTTTAACAAAATATTTTCCTGTCTAAAATATTGAGATTTAAACATTTGAACAAAATGATAAGTGACTATTTTGTATAGTCTTTTGATGTTATATTTTATCACTTTTAGTCACTTTTGGCAAGTTAAAGGTAGAAATTAGGTCAAAATTTATGTTAAGAGCTAACTAAAATTTTGGTTGTGAATTTTGTCCCCTTACTCGCACGTTTGGTTTGTTTTGTAGGAATTGAAGAGCAAGGAATTGAAGAGCAAGTTCAAATTTGGACAAGAACCAAACTTGGAATATGATGATTGAAATCCTAAAGTTCATAAAATTAGCGAGTTTCAATAGTGATTTGAGTTGCATGAGCAAGGAATTAGAGAAATGTATCAAACGAGAAAGTTGCCTTAAATCCTTGAGAAAATCCAGCCGGGTACCGGCTAGATTGGTGGCTAGATTCAAGGCAATATCCAACTTTAAAGAATCAAATTTTGAAGTAGAAATAGGGGAGCGATCTGGCTGGTAATCCAACTGGCATGTGGCCAGGTTTGTGGCCGGATTTTGATCAAAAAAGACAGTTGCAAATTGTTCGACTTGATTTCAACTCCATTATTTCACTACTTTTGAAGAACAATTTATAGAAGATTTGTAGCTGTAAAAGAAATATTTTAAACTCAATTCTTGACCTTGTTTCATCCATAATTATGAGATTTAGCTTGGAAGTCAGAAATTTGGACTTTTTAAAGTAAAGAATCTCCTATAAATAGAGCCTTGTGTTTTCTCATTTAAAAGCTTGGAGACTGCAAAAACACACAACAATAGTGTAGTTCTTCATATTTAGCAGTTTAGGTTTTTAGGTAGTGTAGAATAGTTAGTTTTATATCAAATCTTATATGAAGCTAGGCATGAAAGAGAATTGAGAGTGAAGATGGAGAGTTTTGGAACTCAAGTGATATGGGTAACTTCTCACCTATCACTTTGCTTCTTGTATTTAATCCTAATGTTTAGTTGTAATACAAGTTTGATTTTTATATTTATCATGTATCTTTAAAGTTTATGCCTTGAGTTTTGGTAGAACTTTCTATGATTGTGTTGTGTTGATTTCTTGGTTATATGATGCTCTTATTTGAACAAGTTATTTAGCACTTTTGTTCTTATAATCATGATTGACCGGCCATTAATTGTGACCATTTCAAGGTATCGAATTTACAATGAGAATTAGAATTTAACATTAGTACGGGGAAGTGCTAAACTTAGGGAGCACATTCATGAGAGTAGAGGTGCACCTTGATGACTTTGGTGGCTTGTACCATGTAATTTCATCAAAGTTCATGAACTTGTAGCTAATTTAATAATAACGAGAATAGGTATGGATTAGTTATAGGTATAGATGATTCATTACGAGAGTAGATTTCACATACATATAGAAATTATGCCATAACTAATCAAGGTAGAAGTGTTTAATGGTCCGAGAATTGCGCTTGCATGAGTAGTGAGGGATACCAAGACCGAAGGAGCCTTTATATACTATTTTATTGTATGTTTTAACTTAGTTTTATTTTCTTCAATTTGTTGATTGTTTAAATAATAGAGAAACTTTAGTAGTGCTAGTAATTTTTCATTTTTCCCTGTGGGTTTGACCCTTAATACCCTATACTTAATCTTGACCTTTATACTTGTAGAAAATCGCATGTGGAGTATTTAGGAATTTGTAAATGTAAAACTTGATTTTAGGTTTAATCTTACTTTTGTATGCATGTCCCACACTCACAAAGTTTTTGGCACCGTTGTCAGGGAAGATTTTTGGCAATATTGGCATGAAGAGCAACTTTATTAGTTTAGATATTTTACTTTTTTTGCGTTTATTATATCTAATTTTCATGTGTGTTTGTTGAGTCTTGTTGCGCTTTTGTAAAAGTGTCAAGTCGCACATTGTTCTTAAGTAAACTTGTTTTTTAATTACTTTGAAAGCATGTTTAGGGATTCAAAAAGAATGGTTCAAATGGAATGACAATACATAAGAAATGGAAGTTTGGCAATACACTGTTACCATGTGCAAAGTTCCATGAATTGAGGTAATTAATCGAGGGATGTCCGAAGATATGTCTTTTGAAGATGGCTTAAGGAGGTTAAAGGCTGAACTTGATTTTATACCTATAAAAGTTCAATTGGGTTCCATTATGAATATGCTTGAACAAAAGAGGAATGTTAATATTTTTTATTGTTATCATGTGATTTGTGAATTCTGTGAAGGTTATCATGCAACTTATGAGTGTATGCAAGCACAAAATATGAGTTATTGTAATGAATTTAAGTATTGCAATCCTTATTTTGATCAATGTGGTCCTAATTGTGATAATTCTTATTCTTGTGATTGGAATAATCTATGTGCTTATTGTGATTCCTCATGCTTTTATGATAATTTTCAATCCAAATTTGTCCAACATGAATCTAAGCCATCATGGGAGTAAGTAATTGAAAAAGTAGCTAATTGATCTAGACATCCTTAGGAGTTAGTTATGGAAAAGGTAGCTAGTGTTATTTCTGACCATTTTGATAGGGTTGAGGAGAGAATGAATGAACTAACTTCTCACTTTGAAAGAACACAAGCTTAGTTACATGATTTGTGTGAAGTTATTTCTTCTAATAATATGCAAGTTGACCCTAATATGAATGATGAGAATGTTGTATGTGAAAGTGGATTGCATTTTAATGCAAATGATGAACCTAATTTGTGTTTCAATGAGAAAATGTCCACTTCACTCAATAGTGTCTTTGAAATGAATTGTGAACTTCAAGAGGAAGATTTGAATGATGTATATATAAACCCTATTGAGGAGTATGTTGGAAGTGTAGATTTTGAAGACATTACTTTACAAGAAATTTATGCGGACATTGCTTTGATAAGTTCTCAAATGGCGGTAATTCATGTTAATATCTATAACACACTTGAAAAGGTAAACCACTTTCATTTCTCTCATCATTTAATATATGGTTTTTGCTATTGAACCACCTTTTGTTGATCCACCATGACCTAAAATGATGGATTATTCATTAACAAATCCTCCTTGAAAAATGAGGTCCATACTCAAACTAATAATTATAAAGAAGTGCTTGTTGGGAGGCAACCCAATGATTTCTTATTTTTAGTATGTTTATATTATTTAATATATGCCTTATGTGTGTTTTGTAGTTTGTCACTTCAAGGATTTATGCAAATCACTACAATTGCAAAATGGCAATCAATGAGGCAAAGCGGGAGTTTTTCATTTTCCTTTGATACATTTTATGAGTTTCATGCAATCCATGTCTTGGTTAATGAAGTGTTTGGTCATATATTTTTAAGTGTTATTTGTTAGAAAGAATGCGCTTTTTGGGCCAAACTGTGATTTTACACTTGAACCATGTAATTAAGTTAAAATGGGTTGGATTGCAAACCTGATGGTTGTTAGAATTGAAAGGAACAAAATTGCAGAAAATACAAGTTCTTGCATTAAATCCGGCCAAGAATCCAGCCACTAGCTGGTCGGATATCCGATTAGATAGGTAGCAGAAGTTTAATCAAAATCTTTTTAGCCACTGGCCAGAATTTGGCCAGTCAATCCAACCGGTGAACCGCTGAATTAGAGGCTAGATTCTAATCAAAAGGTGGTTTGAGAGTAATTCATGCACGGATTCTTCTCATTTTCTCCTTCATCTTCTTCTTCCTGTTGCGTGCACACACACCTTGCACAATACCTAAACACACACCAATACCTAAACACACACCTTGCACAATACCTCACTTTTAACCATTAAACTTTCATTATAACTTTATCAAATCACTTTTGATACTCTTTAGAATAGTCTAGTGGATCTAAATGTGATATCCCACATCGGAAGATTTGTGAGGGAATGAAAGGTATATAAGATTGGAACAAGGTCTATCAAGTAACTTGGGCCAATGATTTCGGCCAAAAGTTGCTTGGGCCAGGTCTTGAGTTTGGGCCTTTACAGGTGGTATCAGAGCGAATCTTGCGTGGTCTGCAGTGAGTGCGGGATCTAGAGTCCAGTGGACAGTTTGGATTGTGATTGTATCCGTAACGGGCCTTGCGAGGACGCAAAGTTCTAAAGGAGGGGAGAATGTGACATCCCACATCGGAAGATTTGTAAGGGAATGAAAGATATATAAGCTTGGAACAAGGCCTATCAAGTAACTTGGGCTAGCCATTTTAAGTGATTTCGACCCAAAAGTTGTTTGGGTCAGATCTTGAGTCTGGGCATTACACTAAACTCATAAACAACACTTCACATTTTGGATTCAAGTTTCATGAGCTTAGGGCTTCTTGAGCTCATATTTCAAAATTGGAGCTTGTTTGGAGTGACATTTTTAGGGGAATTTGCATCTTGTCATCATTTACCATCATCAAACAACTTTGAGGTAACAAACCTTCACCTAATTTTGTCATTTGAATTTTGCCCTGGTTAAATGTTTTCTATTTTTGGACAACTTTGAATTTCATTAATAGATAAAGTTTGGTATATTTACTTGAGGTTGTTGATGTTATTGATGATTGTTAGTGATAAATAAATCTTGGGTTTGTGTTTATTGTATGTATTTGGTGAATTTTAGCTAATTTTATGCTTACTTTGGTTTGGAGAATTTTTTTTTCAAATATTGGCCAATGGAGTATGTTAATTAGCTTACTGAAACTTTTGTGAGGTGAATTTGATTATCATAGAGTACTTACATGCTAAACAATGTGCTTGGCCAAATTATTTCTTAATTTTTGCATGGTATTTCTAGGAATTTAGGATTATTTGAGAATGACTCTTTTGAGCAAAACTCATGAATGTAGTTGTGATATTTATGGTTCAATGGTCATTAGTATATTATGAACCAGCAAAAAGGCAGTTAACAGTGGGTGGTGTATTTGCCCCCATTTTTGGATAAATTGTGCACTTGTACTACCTTTGGGGAATTGAACATTAATGACCAAACGCATGAATGGAACTCACATCGTTCATGATTAGTGGCATACTTTGCAAAGTTAGTTTAACTTCACTTTGGATATTAATGCATATAGTTTTTTGTGAAGTTAGCTAATTCCATATTTTTATTATCCTTGAAGCCTTGCATTGGTTCCTTTCCCATTTCTATTTATTGGCATATCTACCGTTTGATGGTCGCAACACTTTCTTATTACGCTGTTCTTTGTGTTATTTTATTTTAGTTTTGCCTTCTGAAGTGGTGCATTTGATAAAATCTCCTTTGATTGAGCTCTTAAAAAAGGTTGGAACCTCGTCACATGGACCGGATTTGGATTGTGCAAGTTTGCAAGGGGAGTATTGATTTTTACTATTTCTTATTTTCCTTTCCTCACATTGAGGACAATGTGAAGCTTAAGTGTGGGAGAGGGAAATATGTGGAACATGTGAACTTCCTATTTTGTGTAATGTGATGATATTTTGTTGGTTTGAATGCTATGAAAATATTGAAATTGTGTTTGAAAATGTTGCCATATGGAAATTTGTGTGAAATTTTGGGTTGTCAAGGAGTTTAGTCCAATTATAAGGGAAAATTCTATCAAAAGTTTTTCATAATCTTTGCCAAAATTTCACTATAACTCAAAATTTTTTAAATTTTGCTATTTTGTTAAAAAAGGGACCAGTTTGTTCCAACCTTAAACATTGTGATTCTCCTGCATGTTGAAGATTATGTGCATTTTGGAGAATTCAGCCCTCATTTGACTTGAAATTAGGTATTATATGATTAAGATTCGTGGTAATTGAGGAAGTATATCTTGTAAAGAGGGAAAATTATATTTATAATTTTGCTTGTTGAATGATATTTCACCCTTTTACTTATTTTTACACAAAAAAAAGTGATTGATAAAGTTAATAGAGCTACCCTTTTCCTATGATTTTTATAATAGAGGGACTAATGAAAAAAAAGAAAAAAAGAAAGAAAAAAAGAAGAGAAAAAAAAGAGTGAATAAGAGTTGTTCTACTTCAATGATTCTTGTATCGAATAATCAGGGGTTGGCATTTACAAATGTCGACACTTATGTTAAAAGATGCTTAAATTATGAGTATGCTAAGCAATTCAAATAAGTTAAATGTTGAATAATCAGGGATTTTATCTAAAAGTGTTGATCTTCGCATCGAAAGACATTTCTATTATTTGAATAAGATGTGAATAATCCATCTTAGTTTTAAATTTTGAGAAAAAGATTATTGTGGAAGAGTGGTAGCCATTTGTGGACTATATAATTTGCTTGCTTGAGAAATTAGGTTAAGGTGAGAGTTTGAATTTAACTTGTTGGTATAATGGTCTTCCATTTACTTGATTTTATAAGTGTTTGAAGTAATTAACAAAGTTGTATAATGACTTAATTGCCGAGTTAAGAGGACCTGAGTTTGACAAAATGCATATAATGTTTTGACTTGGGAACCATTGTTAGTGTTTTGTAAGTTGATTGCTTGAGGACAAGTAATAGTTCAAGTGTGAGGGAGTTAAAATGTGATTATTTTGTATAATCTTTTGATGATATATTTTGTCACGTTTAGTCACTTTTAGGGAGTTAAAAGTAGAAATTCGGTCATTTTGGCTAGAATTTGTCTTAAGAGCTAATTAAGGTTTTGGTTGTAAATTTGTCCGTTTCCTCGCATGTTTGGTTTGTTTTATAGGAATTGAAAAACAAGTTCAAATTAGGACAAGAACCAAGCTTGGAATATGATGATTGAAGTCCTAAAGTTCATAAAATTAGAGACTGTCAAGAGTGATATGAGTCACATGAGCAAGGCATTGGAGAAATGTATCGAACAAGAAAGTTGCTCCGAATCCTTTAAGCAATATGGCTAGGTACCGGCTGGATTGGTGATCGGATTCAGGGTGGTATCCAACTTTGAAAAACCAAATTTTGGAACAAACATAGGGAAGCAATCTGGCTGGCAATCTAGCTTGCATGTGATTGGATTCCAGTTAGACAAGGTGACTACAACTTGCTCAACTTGGTTTCAACTCCATTATTTCACTACTTTTGATGGACGATTCACAAAAGATTTGCAGTTGTAAAAGAAATATTCTAACCTCAACTCTTGACCTTGTTTCATTAATTATGAGATTTAATTTGTCACAAATTTGGACTTTTGAAGGGAACTTTTGAGAATGTTCATATTGAAGAAGACTTGAAAAATCTTCTATAAATAGAGCCTTGTGTCTTGTCATTTAAGAGCTTGAAGACTGCAAAAACGTGCCACAAAAATGTAATTCTTCATAGTTAGTAGTTTAGGTTATTTAGGTAGTGTAAAATAGTTAGTTTTATATCAAATCTTGTATGGAACTAGGCATAGAAGAAAATTGAGAGCATAGATGGAGAGCTTTGGAGCTCAAATGGCATGGGTGACTTCTCTTCTATCACTTTACTTCTTGTATTTGATTCTAATGTTTAGGTGCAATACAAGTTTGGTTTTATGTTTATCATGTGTTTTTAAAGTTTATACCTTGGGTTTTGGTAGAAATTTCTATGATTATGTTGTGTTGATTTTTTGGTTATATGATGCTATTATTTTGAGCAAGTTATTTAGCAATTTTGTTCTTATGATAATAATTGACTGGCCATTAATTGTGATATTTCAAGGTGTTGAATTTGCAATGAAAATTAAAATTTAACACAAGTTCATGTAAGTACTAGACCTAGGGAGTACATTCACTAGAGTAGAGATGCACCTTGTGACTTTAGTGGCTCGTTCCATGTAATTTCCTCAAAATTCTTGAACTTGTAACTAATTTCCTAACCATGAGAGTAGGTATGGATTAATTATAGTTATAGGTGATTCACTACAAGAGTAGGTTTCACATATATATAGAAATTATGCCATAACTAACTAAGATAATAGTGCTTAATGATCCGAGAATTGCGCTTGTGTGAGTAGTGAGGCATACCATGACCTAAGGAACCTTTATTTGGTATTTTCTTATATATTTTGGATTAGTTTTATTTTCTTCAATTTCTTGATTGTCTAAATAATAGAAAAACTTTAATAGTACCCATTAATTTTTTGTCCTTCCCTTGTGGGTCCGACTACTCAACCTCCACTTGTATACTTGCAGAAAATTACATGTGGGCATTTAGAAATTTAAAATATAAAACTTGATTATGGATTTAAACTTAATTTTGTATGTATGTCCATGCTCATCACTAAACAAGATAATAATCATTAGATAACATTAATTGAATTAATTAAAAAACAAGCTAATTTAAAATTCTTAGGAAGATAACACATGTGATATACATGCTATTTTTCATTTATGACGAATGAACAAGTTAAAGTAGTAAATTCTACTTAAAAAGGCTTATTAATAAGTTTGTTCAACCGAATTTTTTCTACCTAAAATAAATGTTGAAATAATTTTTTTAGACAGGCTTTTTAATAAGATAGTTTAACTAAATATTTTTTGCCTAAAATATATTGATTTAAAGATTTAAACTAAACAAACTGATAAAGATCAGATAACACTGATAGAATTGATTAAAAAGTAAAATAATTCAAAATTCTTAAGAAATGATGACACATGTCATATTATTGGAATTCTTCTAAAAGACATGGACTGATGAATAATATATAATGTGTGTATGTGTGTGTGTAAGAAATTGATACCTCCTTATTATTTGTCATGTTTTATGTACAATTTTTTATTAAAAAATATGGTATAGTTGTTTGAAATTTCTTTTAGAAAACCATTGAATTTACCCTTCATAAAATGTTGAATTTATCAGCCTGAGTTCAAAATACAACATAATACATTGAATTGATTTTAGTTTGATAAAATTTAATTCCATTTTTTTGAACTACTTAGATTAGCAAGTAGATAATTTGATGATTAATCAAACTGTGAAGCAAGAGGGTTTGGTAATGAAAGTTAAAATTCGTTAGATTACCCCATAGGGTTTGGTAAGAGAGATTTTTTAGGTTACCCGATCCGCTTCCGTCCCTACTAAAATCAAGGTAAAGTACACTTTAACAGCCAATATTTATGCTTTTGTCTCTGTTTGCCCCCCTATTTCATTTATTGTCACCTCATCTTTTTTTCTAAACTTTGACAACAATAGTGTCCCTCAATTTCTTTTTTTTCCTTCCTTTCCCTTTCTTTTAAGATACAAATGCTTCAAATAAAAAAATTTTAATAATTGTGTTTTTTTGAGAGGTACAATTTAAAAAATGGGGAGGGAGAAGAGAATCTGAACCTGGAGGTGAAGGGTGAGATTTTTTTTTTTAAATGACTATGTTTGTACATGCATGAAGTAATAGTTCTATCAAACATGTGAAACCATTACACACATAAAGATAACAAGATTATTTTACTAATTTGAACACTGACAACCCTTTCCAAATAGGAAACATTGATCAATTGATCAAGTATTTTTATTTTACAACATATTATTTATATTTCAAAAGATATTTGCAATTGAATGTCAGGTATGATAATTCATATAAATTTGCTATGGTTCACTAGAGGAGAAGTAAAACCACAACGATTGCATGATTACGAAAGAATAAGACTAAACAAGAAGAGGAAAAAACAAGAAGGAAGAATCATTCCAAGTATTTAGAAGAAAACAAATATTATGAAGAAGAGCAGTGGTAAGATAAAATAAATGAGACAAAGGAAGAAGAGAACATATTAAGAAAGAGAAACAAAAGAAAGGAAGAATATTAAATGAAATAAAAAGAAGGAAAGAATAAGAAAAAGAAAGGAAAGGATAAACAAAATAGAGAAAAGTATACTAGCAATGGCATATATGTCTAATAACACTTGAAGATTAAGAAAATTGGGGTTCAAGTGCTAATAAACAAAATTAAAGGGGCAAAATGACACAAGCAGACATAAACATAGAGGTTATAAGTGTAATTCACCCTAAAATTAATCTAAGATGTAAACTCACCCTAAAATTAATGTAAGCAACAAAGAGCACGACAAACAAATATCCAAGTCACAAAGCCACCCTCAAATTAATCTAAAGCTTCAAACAAAATGACAAATGGAAAAAAAAAAAAGCACAAAGTATGAAAGTGGAGGTAAAATTTATTGCTTAAAAAGCTGACTAAACACAATTTTTGTGAAATTATCAAACAAGTAGATTTTGATTATCTTTTTGCTTTGGTATCTGGGAAAAAATAAAGATACTAGTTATCTTTCAAAAATATGAAAAATCAAATTTCTTGACCGCACCATCCTTTGTCCATGGTATTTTGCAAAAAAGTTGTAAGCCGTTCAATTCTACCTCATTCTCATCAAAATTACGGTATGCCTACTCGCCTAGTCGTGAAGTTTGAGAGTAAACAGATTTAGTTTAAATACTCAAAATGGGTAATACAAAACCCATGGTCCCATAGAGGTGTACCAAATACAATCAAAGGAATCACTACTATTTTATTCCCATTTGAAGAATGCCAGGCAAAACAGTAGTATTGCCAATCTGTCGTAAGGAGTGGCATCTGGAGCATTGCATCTTTCATGCTTCAGCTGATCAGTGAAACATTGCGTCTTGACGAAGCTAAGAAGTTGGACCTTTTATTCTCATTTAGAATTACTTTCTGATATATTACTTGAGGCCTATTCTAGTGCTATACTGGCAAAATCTGAACTCAGTGAAGAACAGAAAGGCCTGCTAGATGAATGCTGGAATAGAGAGATGCAAACTTGAGAATTTACAGTACAAAGTGTTCAGAATTGAGAGTTTCTAGTGGAAAGTATTCAGAATTAAAATTTAGGATTTAAAGTAAAAAAGTGGTTTAAGTTCAGACGTACAGAGTGCAGTTAGCGCTAACAATTTTAGTGCCACAAAAATATTTCAAATAATGGACAAACGTTTCAGTGGCAGTCGGCAATTTTTCTAACTTATGAAAGATATTACAATCATTTTGTTTCAACATGCCATGGCAATACACCTTTAACTAATGAAAAAGATTGCATCCAAAATGTAGAGCCTTCCAGAATTATATTAAAGAGGTAAAAGATTTGAAGATGAATAAGACATAGTAAGCTTGGTTCTTGATCGCCAATAAAAACGTTGATATATAGGCGCCGATGAGGCACCTTTTGGAATCCTTTTAGCATATTTTGTTAAATTTAATAGGCACACATGAATGTACTATATAGCAGAAATCTAAATAAATTTATCTCCAACCATTGTTGTCAAGTATCAGTTAATCCCCCCTTCATGTATGTGCCTCCTTCACATATGCGCTTTCTTCTTGTCTACTTTAACAAAATAAAAGCATAAATATATAGAAGAAGCATAAGTTAATCCCTTATGTGCCTCCTTCTTGTCTACTCTAACAAAATAAAAACATAAATATATAGAAGCAGCATTTAGAGTAGGTTATGTACTCTTAACAAAATAAAAACATAAATATATAGAAGAAAAATTTATAGTAAGAGAGTTTCAAACCTATACATGTATTATAGATGGAGTATCATAGGCTATTTATAATTTGTATTGTAGATGGAATACCACAGACAATTTACAGGTTAACCTAAGGATTCTTACTAGGTGAATATCAAAATCTCTAGTGTTTCTTTTCATCAAGAAAATCTTATCATAATTCATAACTGAAAATAATATATCTAACTAATTGATTGATTTAATCGATTATTTGACTACGTGAAATATCAATTAATAGAATCAATCATCACTAACTAGGAGACGCTAATCAATTATTGACAAAATATTAATTAATCAATTAGGAGAAAAATCATTTTACAATCAACCATATAAGTCACAATAATATCTAAATGAGGCAACTCTTACATTTGTAGCTCGCTAATGTTCAATGGTTAAAAAAAGAAAATATGTGGATATCTTTGTGACTGATTATGTATTCTTCTTATGTTAGCACATACATGAACGGTAATATATGAGCAACTATTTGTTTGACCAGTTGTACGCAACAACTATTCACACGGAATCCATGTACAAGAAGTATTTAGTTAGGCACTAAATCTATAGAAAACTCAATCTAACATCCACATATTTCTCCTTTCCATCCATCCTCCTCTACTTTTGGGTGAAGTAAACGTCACAATTTGCTATAAATACCACCTAATTCTCGATCTTCTACATCCTCCATCCTTCATTATTAGTCCTTTATATTGGAAGGAGATAAACCACAATTTCTTCTTTTCACCAAATACTGATGATGGGGAAGCATTCAATCTCATCTTTGTGCTTTATCATCCTTGTTCTTCTAGGTTTGTTACATATCTGTCCGAATATGGTGCTTTTGTTTCATGCAATGATGTACATCATTTTATATAAACCAAGTATATGTTCTCTTATGTTTAATAAAACTACCCATAAAAGTACATATTTTATATTTTTATCCACTGATACAAATTCTTTTTTTCTTTTAATTAGGATTCTTTAATTTCTTTTTCGTTTTAAATTTAATATCATTATTTTGTTGCAGTTGCCTCGACAACTCCTCAAGTAGTGTTCGGTCAAGGTAGATGCAGAGTTATTTTGGACCCTACAGGCTGTGATCTAGCAACTTGCAAGAAACAATGCCTCCAAACTCACAACGGAAATGGGGTATGCACCTCAGGAGGAAGCATTTGGCAAATACATTTGCTCGTGTTTCTACACTTGTCCACCAAAATGAAGTTCTATGTACTCTTATAACCGTATAAGAGAGCCATGATTGAAATATGTGGCAAACAATAACCAAGATGTTTTAACCTGCTTGGAACTTCTACCATTTCTTGGTGGAAAGATAATAAAACTTAAAGAAAATTATTCTTCTATTTTGTTTCACAAAAGATATTCAGTGTTCTTGTCCTCTATCATTCCAAAGTTTTTCTCACTTAAAACCTACTACCACCCTTTGTCGCAATAATTTAGTGTCAATATGGTGGTGTTATTTACAAAATAATGACCGATAAGATTTTATTTCAAAGGTGAATTATTGAGAGATTATTTCTGAAATTTTATAATAAAGGAATCTAATCGTCATACTATACATTCAAACTTGAATGCCTCTATCCTTGTTTTCTTATAGAATAGAACGTATTATGGAGTACAGCAAATTGCAAGTGGCATTTCTAAAATTTATTGGGATGATTTATGCAGCACTAAATTTCACAATGTATTTGAGAGATTTCCTTCTATTAATGAAGAAAATTGTTTATGAAATAAAGTCATTTAGACGCCTTTCTAATAATTTACAAAAAAAAAAAAAAGAAAATTGCATCATATGTCTTTTAGAAGTTGCTTTGGATAAGAATAGGGACGAAATTTTTGTAAGAAATTGATATTGTACATTCATGTAGCTAGGTTGGCTAAATCAATGATGAAACAGAAAAAGATCATGAAGGCAATTGCATAGAGCTTTCTATTCAATTTATTCGAATGGAAAACCATGTGGCAAAGACCATAGAGTACGAAAGAAAACTTTGCGAAGTTACCGTTGCATGTCCAGATCTTTGCGACAATATTAGAAACCCCAAGTCCATTTTCAAAATAAATAAATAAATAAATAAAACTCAAGTCCTATCAAAGAATTAACTTGTCAAAAATAAATTGATCACTAGAAGAGATTTAAAATTCCTCTTTGAAATGATTGGGGGCTCAATTCTCACAAGTTGCTCCCAAAAAATGATCCAGAGAATACACCAATATACCTCTTTAGTTTAGATGAACCTTCTCTCTAGCACCTTATACAATTTAATTGGATTCCTCTCTCGTTTAGGGTGAGAAAACATAAAGCTTCCATTGCTAGAAGCACTATGCTTGATTGATGATTGTCTATCACTGAGACAACATAGAAATAGGCAGGTTTCTATAAATTAAATATACCAAGAGTATGAAACAAATTATCATGTGATGGCTTTTAGAAATTAAAGAAAAGCAGAAAAGTCTATAGTTTGCTATTATTTTTAGTTTTTTCCACCTAAGAATTGTTCATCGTTCAGTAAATTTGTTGACAAAGTTTAAGCTGCTTAATTAATAGGAAAGGGTACAAATGTGTGGCAAGTCTACTTGTATCTGATATTGATCAAAGTTTAACTGTTTTTTGGCTTCTCCTATTCAAGAGTCATCTTGCTTTTTAGTGTTCTCTTGTCTGTCGAACAATTCCCATAAATACTCATAATTAAACAACTGGTTAATAGAATACATCCCAAGATCAAGCAAGCTTCTAGAAAGAGTCACCATATTTAAAAAAAAAAAAAAAGTGAGTCCTTTAGATATATCTCTACATACGAGTTAAAGAAAGCTGAATGAATCAATATTTCACATAGACTATTAATAGCATCAGTATTACTTTAAGAATCACATAACTTAGTTGTATTAAAATACAATTACAGGTAATGAAAGTCTACAACTTTCAAGATCATAGTGGAAACTTATATGTATTATAGATGTCGTAAAATTACATGCTTCACTAATCTTTAATCAAGCATACAACCGCTTTGAATTTTAAGTGATTGGACCCTAGTTAATTTATTGAGCAATCTAATCTTTCTAATAGTTACAAGCAACAAAAAACAAAAAAATTCAAGCATACAAAAGTAGCTAGTTACCCTTCTTTTCTTATACTTTTTTCTTTCTAGCCATCAATGTAATGGGTTAGAAGCTCGCTTTAGTACCAAGTTTGGGGAAATGTAACCTTCGAATGTGGACATCATATGGGGCCATTCTTGTATGATTATTTTACCTGATTATAAAGTCTAAATTTTAGAAAATCAGTTTTGTTTTTCTCATAGCTTCAGGAAAAAGTTAAATTGTCGAATTAGAAGGAATTGGTATAAATCGTGTTTTACAATGTAGCAAATAAGCATAAGGAAAACGTGATTTGATTATCACGCTTGTGAGCATTGTAATGAGGAAAGCGTGTGAAGGTAGAAGAAGCAGAATAATTGTGCCTAATTGCATGTGAGGCCTCCGAAATTCGGCAGTCTTCTCCAAGCCAGCAAAAAAGCAACAAATTCACGACCAGCCCTTTGAACGCCCTTTTATATTCTCCCTTTCTCTTTCTCTTTTATTTCTTGGTGAAAATGGACTAAAGAGATGTGGACCCAGATTTGACAGACATTATTGAATTCGGATTAAAATTAGAGGTGTTAATCACTACCCATTTATATTGGCTCACCCAAACCCAACCCATTAATAATTTATCCAAATCAACCCATTAATTTTAAATGGGTATAAATGGGTCAAGTTAACCCATTATCCATCAATTAAATGGGTATAAATGGGTACCCATTTAGACCCATTTAATTGATGGATAATGGGTTAACTTGACTCATCCATTTAACCCATTTAAAAATAAATACACATTTTATTCAAAATTTTAGTGAGTGATAAGGAGATAAATTTGAATTTCTTATCAATGTAATAACAATAAAATACTATTATTTATTGTCAAATACCATGCGAAAAATCTTTTAAAAAATAAGTAATATTTCAAACAAGTCATAAATGGGTAGTTAGGTATACTCATACCCATTTATTAAATGGACATAAATGGGTACCCATTTATACCCATTTATTTTAAATGGGTATAAATGGATTGATTCAATTATACCTATTACCCAATTATGACTTCCTCAAATATACCCAAATCACGCATTTTGACACCTATAATTAAAACCAGGCACTTGACGTGTTTATCTCCGGATCTAGATCCGTTGCACCCTGTCTAGATTTAGGTCCAGGTCTTAGCCAGTTTCAAATTGATGACTTGGATAATTTACATGAGATTTTAGTTGTAGATAAATTTATTTCTTGTTCCAATTATCAAGTAAATTCAATTCAAATTTATTTTTTGTGCAAATATTTATTATGACTTAATTACATCTTGCCCCCTTATAATTAGGTACAAGTCTTTTCGTACTCTTGAAACCGGTAAATTATTCTTGTAGCAAATCTTTTATACACTGTCAGTACATACATTTGTGGATCTAGATGAATACCATATATGTAAAATTTGGTATTTAAATTTGAATTGAAATGACGTGGCCTAGCTGGTACCATCAGTGTATATATTGACAAAGATTAATCCATAATAATAGACTAACATATTTGGGTAGCAAAAAGATAATTATGCCCTCATTGTTAGAATATTGACAAATGATTATTAATCTTTTTCTTTTTCTTCTTGTTGTGCTCCTTACTAGTGTTTAAAATTTTTTCACCCTCCTTCTCAATTCCTACTATGAAATAGAAGTTTTGATGATAATGTGCTAAAGAGTTTCTCATGAAAAATTTAATTAGCATACAAAATTGAAATGTATATATTTATTCTATGTAATTTTGAGTTTATTAACAAATTCTAGTTATACATTAGTCATCATTAAACTAAAAACTAAATATTGAATACAAATATTTTACTTATATTTTCTCTTTCTTTGTCTTCTTTTATTATTTATACTTGTTACCAAGTAATTTGACACTTAAACATATGCAATTATTTTTCTATCAAATATCTAACTATCATAAATTATTATAAAAAACTAAAAAGTGTATATTTAGTAATACTATTCTATGTAATTTCTATTTTTATTGACAATTGGTACATTACAAACATCTTATTAACAATTAATGCACACTAGTGCATCAACAACATATTATCAACAATTATCCCCTTCTCCCTTCCCGCTTTTTAATTCCCACCCCTCTTTTGTTGGAAATTTTTTTTAACAAAACATTATTAACAGTTAATGCATAACAAGGAACTATTAAAGAAAAAAAAATAGAAATACTAATGTTATTTTTATTAAATATACACTTTTTAGTTTCATATAATAGTTTATGATAGTTAAATATTTTACATGGCTAAATAATAAAAAATATATTTATGCATTAAAAGAAATTATTTACAAGAAAACAATCCTGTATGTTAGAACACTTGATTAGTCATGTCGTATTCCAAAACTACTCTTTAACTTCTAACCCTCTCCCATAAGGTGCTTCACTCATGGTTTAAATGTTCAAAGTGTCAAATGAAATAGCTGTAGAAAACAAAAGAGCAACAACATACATTACATTACGATGTTCGCCATTTAGTAACATCTTGTTCACCTTCAAAACTTCAAATATTTTGGAGTTCAATTTATCATCTACTAGTCCAGTCAATTCCCTTCATTATTCTTTTGGCCATTCCTTAATCTGGACGAAAACATTTTGGAAGAAAGGTTCGGGCAGCATTTTTTTTTCCCATTGAAATGTAAGACTAAATATCCCCATAAGCGTGACTGTAAGGGGCAGCATCTATTATGGTGGAGATAAATGGCCAAGAGAATACTCTGAATCTTGCAAATCGGCGATAGACCAAACAACATTCGTTCATCAACATCAATAGATATCCATCCTCGATCTCAGCAGATTTTGATTCTAAAGTTTATATCTCTTCTTTTAGAGGATGGATTGAGAAAAGTTGAAATAGATCCGAACGCCTATTAGTAATCTTAGCCGATCAAACCTGAGGGGAGCATGGGCTTTTTTACAAGCTTTCTTTAAAGGATGTGCCGGTTTCTAATTAAATAGGGCACCATTTTCTCCATCACAATTTCGCTGAGCTATCCTGACCAAGATGAGAAAGTAGTTCATGTCAATTACAAGAAAAAAGGGCGATTATAAAGCTTTTTCTAGGTACCAAAATTTCTTAGATGTTATTTCTTGCATGTTAGAAAAGAATACTTTGCAAGTTTCACTAGTTATATTGATTGTAAACTATTAAATGGGTATTTCTTGCTCAAAGGTACCGAAACTAATTAAACACGTCAGTCTCTAATTAAATAGGGCACCATTTTCTCCATCACAATTTCACTGAGCTGTCCTAACCAATCCGAATCCAGCATCCGAGATGAGAAAGTAATTTATGTCAATTACAAGAAAAATGGGGGATTACAAAGCTTTTTCTAGGTACCAAAATTTCTTAGATGTTATTTCTTGCATGTTAGAAAAGAATACTTTGTAAGTTTCAGTAGTTATATTGATTGTAAACTATCAAAAGGGCATTCCTTCCTCAAAAAAGGTATTCATTTATATGTATATTGTAAATAATACAAGAAATTGTGATAAGGAAAGGGCTTTTAGGTCCAAATCAATTTCTAAGAGAATAGAGTAAATGAATGATGTAATGAAAAGGGCTCAATATCCGACATGCATGATACAAAGATACTAATATGAAATGTACAAGTTGTGTATAATTTTTTTTTCTCAGAAACTTTAGAAGGTTTTATTAATAAGCTGCAAGGCAAGTTGTGTGTAAGAAATCCAAAATATCGTTATTTTACTAATATATAAAAAGCACTTTCCGTTTCTACGGTAGAGTCACTTTCAAGTGCAAGACTGCTTCTGTGGGTTGTACATTCAAGTGCATTGGGCTACTCCTCTAGCTTGTACTTTCTAGTGCACACCCCTGCTTCAGAGGGTTGTACTTTCAAATGCATTATTTCGCTGCTTCAGCTTGTACTTCTTATAGTGGTCATCATTCATCACGTCTTCCTTTTTTTTTTTTTTTTTTGTAAATAAAAGTTTGGGTGAGTTTGGCTCCAGTCACCTTTATGGGTTAGGGCAGGTATCAGGATCATAAGTCGTTTATAGAGGTACTTACAGATCACTTAACAACACAGTTCTCATATCGACAACGGGATTCGAACGTATGACCTTTTGTGAAAAAGTGATCGGTCCTTGCAGACCGAGCCAACTTGTGTTGTCACTTATCACGTCTTTATGTAAAGCTCAGCTGATATATGACCCGTTGTTATTGTGGCCATACGTGTTATTTAAAGCGGGATCAGATATTATATTATTACTAATTAACATTTTTAACATTCAAGATGCTTTTTGAGTGGTCAATTTCGACCTTTAGCCAAGGACAGTTTTGACCTTTGGCTTGGACTTGATTGCCCCATTGAATCATTTGTCAGCCATTACCATTTTGTTACATTTTTGCCCTTCTAAATGCTCACTAACTGAAAATGTGCATGCGCTAAAGTCAATCAATTTTTAAAGTTTAATATACACTTGAACTATTTATATAATAATAAATGATATTTTTATCATATTGATTGTTTATATATTTATTTATATAAGTATGATAAAACCCTTAGAGTAAATCTAATCAATGAAATCATAAGAGTTATGAACGTGAGATTTATTTAATTTTAATAAAGTTTATTTTTAAATATCTCTAGTCAAAATATTAACAAAATAGAACATTGTTAATATGATTAAACTAGTGCATATTATATCACTTCTATATGAGAAGTAGTAGTTCTCATTATGGTATGTGAGACACCTATCTAGTGTATTGATGCTTAATGGTATGATCAAATTCCCTAAAAAATACACAAAAGAAGAAAATCAATAGCAGGAGTTGGTGGGTGGCTCTAAATTAATACGATCTCCAGTCATATAGGGTCTGTTTGGAAACTTGTTTTTGGCACCTGTTTTTTAAAAATCCGTTTTCACACCCTAAATGCTACAGTAATGCACCAACCAAAAACAATTCCAAAAATATCAATCCAAACAAATATTTCAAAAACAACTTATACATACAAAAATGAAAAAATATCCCTTCTTCTTCCACCCCAACCGCACCATCACCCACCACCACCACCCCACCCACCACCTCCTCCCTCCACCTCTCTCTCCTCTCCCTCTCTCTTTCTCCCTCCTCCCTGAGCCCCTCCCTCCCATCCAAATTAAAAATTTATTTGGAGCATTTTTGGGGCATTTTTAAAATTAAAAATTTATTTAAGGTAATTTTTTTGGGTATTTTTTGAGGTATTTTTAAAATTAAAAATTTATTTGAGATAATTTTTTTGGGTGTTTTTTGAGGAATTTTTAAAATTAAAATTTTATTTGGGATAATTTTTTGGGGCATTTTTAAAATTAAAAATTTATTTGGGGTAATTTTTTGGGGTATTTTTAATATTAAAAATTAATTTGGGATAATTTTTGGGGCATTTTCAAAATTAAAATTTTATTTGGGGTATTATTTGGGGCATTTTTAAAATTAAAAATTTATTTGGGGTATTTTTAAAATAATTTATTTGGGGTATTTTTTTTAAATTAACCCACCCGCACCACCACCCATCAAATAACTTTTAATTTTAAAAATACCCAAAATAAATTGTTAATTTTAAAAATCCCCCAAAAATACCTAAAAAAATTTTAAATTTTAAAAATGCCCCAAAAAATTATCCCAAATAAATTTTTATTTTTACAAATACCACAAAAAATTATCCCAAAAACACCCTCAAAAAGTTTTTGAAAGACAGGTACAGTAGTTTTTCACATCCCAAATGCTACAGTGCTGTTTTTGAAAAACAACCCAAAAAACAACTAATCCAAACAGACCCATAATTTTTCGGGGTTCGGTAACTTCAAAAATAGAACCTTCTAATCCAAATGTACAGTCTTATGCTATATGTTATAATATTGGTCAAGTTCATGGCATAGCACTCTTAAAGTTTAAATGTACAACATATGAATGGTTTAACTTGATCAAATATAATATTTTAAACTAAAATTATCAAATCATTTTCTCGGATTATAAAATAATATACATAAATCACAAGATTCTACAACAAACATTCAAGAAACTGACAAAATCCAATTTGCACCCCAGAAATAATTTTTTTTACTTTATGTTCTAAAATTTAATTTTAGACACTTTACACACTAAACTCTTAATTTTGAATATTTTGAATCCTAATCTCTCAAGCTTGTCTCATTTAAATTTAATTAATGACAATGTCAGCAAAATTAATATCATATAGAACCCTAAAAATTGATGATAATGTGCTAAATGTAGTCAAAAGGAGCCAACATATCCCCGCAAAATTAAAAAGATAAATTGTTATTAATTTGCACCATCTTTTATCTTATTAATTTTGCTAATAATATTAAGAAATTTGACCATATAAATCAATGACATACTAAAAATGATCGAAAAGAGCCAATGGATCATAATTAAGACAAAATGATACAATTTTATAAATTTTCAGCTGTTAATATTGCAAAAGTTGTCATTGATTGGACTTAAATTGCATAAAATTACAAGTTTATATAGGTTGCAAAATATCTAAAATTGAGAATTTAAGATGTAAAGAATCCCAAATTAAAATTTAAGGTGCAAACTACAAAATGAAAGAGTGGTATAAGTTCAAAGCTACAAAGAGGAGCTAGTCTCGTGATACTGCCCAAATAGCCTTTTAATGTAGATCCTAAAAGCATAAAATTTGGATTATTGTACACATTTAACTAGACACGTGTTTAGAAAGAAGGGGGGGGGCGGGAAAAAAGAAGACATCCTTTAAAAAAAAAAATTCAGAAGAGCATAAGTTTTAGTTTCCTTTAACTTCTGACTGTGAAATACAGGCTACGGATCATGTGCACGAGCTTTGCGGGTTCCCAATTTCGCCGACTTTACTTTACTAGATTATAGAATTAATTACTTGTCCTCAGCTGATAACATCTTTTTTGTGAAGGACTGATTACATGCCGAGTTCCAGATCTTAAGTTACTAAATCACACGTTGAATGGACTGTACAAATCTTATCTGGAAATAAAAAATGACAGTATACCAATCTTTTACTGGCTGAGATTTGTCAACTTTATGATAGTAAATAGAAACACTTTCGGAATGAAAAGATAATAATGCAGTTGAAACCAAAAATCTTTGAAAGAAACTTTTTAATTTGTTTAATTTATTTAGAAGATAAAAAAGGGAGAAAGAAAATTGGTTAGATGTTTAATTTTTCAGTTGACAAAGTACAGGCTTAAGTTCACGATAAAACTTCAATGAAGTGATGTGAAACTTTTGTTTCCATCATGGTTTAGCCTTTGATTTCTGTTATCTTTTCCAAATCAGGGATCACATGTCCTTGGTCGCAAATGAAGAAGCTCACGAGTTTAGTGTCCACTCTTCTTCTATAGTCACGAGCCAAGATTTCACATGACTTGATCCATGGATATAGACATGATGATCTTTTTGCAAAAATGGTTACTTTCTCTAAGATTGCCATAATTGCACGTACCTAACTCAACTTCCTAAAAGTAAATTTACAGTCTTTGTTAATGCATATTAGTTATATTTTCTCATTTTTCTCCTATTTCAATGAATTCACCTCTCTTAATATTCGTAAGTTAATTTTGGAACCATATAATTTTAAATTTTTTTATTTGTTTTGCTGGGGATCGACATTAATTTTAGGAAATGGCACATGCTAGGTAAGAAGGCTAAAACTAGAATTTTAGAAATTATAGAAAACAATTTTTTTTAACCCTTCCACCCCTCTCCTTACCCTTTCCAACCCCTAATTACTAGGCATAGAATTTGAAATCTGAATCTAGCAGTGAAAAATATCCTAAGAGCCCTTCCCTATCTACAAACCATATTTGTTTTTGTGTGCTTACCCCAAAAAAAAAGTAATAAATTGTAATTATAACAAACATCATCAGCATAGTGTCATTACTCTGGATATTTTATATGTATGCTGATGGTTCCCTATAAAAACTTTTGTCATTGCTCAAATCGGAATATAGTGTGGGAACTACAAGGCTAAGAATCTTGTTAGTGAACCACAATTTTTTTATCTACAAGCAGGTACAACTTTTAATAATCTTTCATAACATGGACAAAATTTTGGTCAGATAAGAAGCTGACTCAAATAGAAAGCATGACTACTTGTCAACAGATGCGCGTATAGCCGATATTAGTCCACAAAAAGTAGTTTTTATACTCCAAAAATTGGCAATTTTTCTTGACTTTACATCTGACAAGAACGTTTACTAGTTTGAAGTTTGAATACTTTAAGAGTCAACAATCGTGAGAGACATGAAAAAGTATTTATTGTTTTGATCTTTTCTGCCAAAACTTTGAATAATACATTAGAACCAATACGTCATACATGTGACTTTCCCTACCCTTAAATTCAGCATCAAGAAAAATTGTCCACACTCAAATCTCTCTCAAATTGAGGAGCCAAAAAGGTTGAACATTCCAGAAAAGAAAACTCAAGAAGATCAATGGAGTTGATATCTCATGTTGTACTTCCAAGTGCTTCTCCATACTCAAGTGCTCCTACTAGTCCAAAGACTCCAAACCGTTGCATGCAATTTTATACTGCACCTTCTACTCCTGCAAAAGAATTACTAGGGGATGATATATTTCTTGATGATTTTGAGTTCTCAACAAGTCAAAAATTCGATGACTTCATTGACCTAGAGATCAGCCAGAATTCTGAACATTTCCTGGAGAATGATCAGCCTCAGCAGCAGCAACAGCAGCAGCAAGGAAAGCCAAGAAGAGAGCGTGGAGGATCACTACCAACAATGGCATTTGCCGATGAACTTTTTTATAATGGTCTAGTCATGCCTCTAAAGCCTCCACCTAGGCTTCAAACGAGTCAAGAAAATGGAAACAGTTTCACACAAGGGTCAGTTCCTTCATCACCAAAATCTCCTCAGAGTTTAAGCTTTATTAAGGTTCCATTTGTTCACAAGGCTGTGTGGAACGATGATTTTGATCCCTTCCAGGTTGCCTTGCAAAAAGTTTCAAGAGAGAGTAGGGGGCGAGCTAGCAATGCCAGAGGTAACCACAGGCGAACCAGGTCTCATTCGCCGTTTAGGACGAACAATTCAGGGAGATGGAATGATCAGCACAATGAAGGAAAAAAGGATAAAAATTTGAATCATCAGAAAGTTTTGGGACAAAAATTTGGTCTGCCTAAGGAGCCTAAGGGCTCACCTTATTCAAGGTTTGTTATTAATCAAAACAAACAAATGGAAGAAATAGAGAAAGGACGGAAAAAGCCACAGAAATTGCAGTCCGGAAGAAAAATTAGGCCTGTGAAAATGGACCATGAAGAAAATAGAGTAGCTGAAGGGAAAATTAATGTCGATACAGAAAGTGGAATGAAGAAGATCAGAAGCATTTTCTTGAAGTATGCATCATTTGGGAGGGAGAATAGTGACGAAAAAGCAAGTAACAATCAGAGCTCTACATTGTGGAAATCGAATTATTTCAAGAAATTGAGCTTCAAAATCAAGGGGAATAATAATGCTAGTGGAAACGAGAAAAAAAGAGGGATGGAAGAAGAAGATCCAAAGATACAAGTCATAGAATCCAAGCGTAACAAACCTTCTTTAGCTCTTTGCTTGGGGTATGGATTTGAGCACCATAAAAACATGGATTATAGCCTATGATACCGGTGAAGCGTGTCCAAGAATAAATTCCAAAGCTATATATGTATTATTCCATCTTTTCTTTCTTTTCTTTTCCGTCCTTTCTTTTTATTGTGGGGGGTGAATGACAAGCTTATTTGTATCTCGGGCTAATAATCACCTTCTATAGTTCTATCAATGTTTGATCTGAGTTTGATGTAATTGTAACGGTCCTAATGGACCTAGATTAATGACCTCCTTCTTGCTAGTGAAATATTTGTGATGTTTAGTGGCTATAATTGAAACTCTAGGAATTAGAAATTCTAGGTTCTAATCTTCCTATTGGCTCTCCCGCTTTTTAAATCCTTTTCCTTTCTTGTTAGAAAAAAGTTAAAAAAGAAAAGCTGCTTACATTAAAGGAAAAAAATTATATTAGGGGGCAAATTTGCTGCATTTCATTCAACCGATATTCTATTTCAACTCTTTATTGTGCGAGTTTTCAGCAGGTATTAGTTTGAATGATGTCTGTTTATGTAGGTATATCTATATCATTTTGTGAACACACTAGGACACAAAATTATGTTGTGGTGTTTTTTAATCTAAGTTTTTTCGCAAATTGGGTATTCACCTTTCAATGTGCATCACTAATAAATAATAAAGCTGATTTTTAGTACACCCGTAAAATGCACCTGCGGAGCACGTGGATTATAGTCACTTGGGTTTTCAAGAAAACATCTCAAGTCAGATTGACTTGGAAGAGTAGTGTGTTTAAGTGGAGAGTTGGCCCACCAAATGGGCTGACCATTCACCCAACAAAAGTTAAGAATGTAAATACAAAAAAAAAAAAAAAAAAAGAAGAAGTAATTTAAAACAAAAAGGTGACAATATAAAAGTGACACTCCTTTAATCTGTTGATTAAAAAATTGTTTAGATTAATACATTCAAGAAAGTTTACATTGTTGACACACATTTATTTAGGCAAATCTAGCTAGGTAACATCATAAAATTTTGAAATCACAAGTTAAAATTTTCGGACAGTGGTTCGGCCATCTCTCACTCTTTCCTTTAAAATTTTCAATCATCAAATCCACATTCTAACCATAAAATAATCTCATTTCATAAATAACAAATACAACCACATTCAGGTCCTCAAGTCCGCTACCTAAAAGTCACCTCAAGTCAGCTACCTAAGTTGGGAATTCAAGAGCTCAACTCAAATGCTCCAATCATAAGCATTTCTAGCAAATAACCCGTAGATCTGACAGATCTAACACTAATAAGGTTAAAGCTAAGAGTTTTAAGGGTTATACCTCCAGATCTTTTCAGATCTAGCAAGATCAAGGAAGATCTGACGAAGTTCCACCCACAGATGAAGTTCTAAATTTCGACACCTCGAGATCCTCCAAGTTTTTCCTCAGATCTACTTGTTTGAAGGTGATTCCTTCCTCAAATCCCAAAATCAAGAAGATGACAACCCAAGAAGCTTTTCTACCCCTTTCCTTCCTCCCTCACAAACTCGGACCACACCCCTTCTCTCTTCCCTTCTCACGACTGCCAAGGGAAGAAGAAAACACAACAGGAGTTGTTTCAATGGAGTCTTCAATCTTCAAGGGATGGAAGATGAACAAGATGAACAAGAAAACCCTCAAATTCTCTCTCCTTTCGGCCCACTCTCTCTCTCTCTTCCTCTCTCATGGCAGCTCCAAGAAGGAAGAGGATTGTCTTCAATGGAGGCTTGGAACTTCAAGAAATTTGAGAAAGAATATGAAGTTGGAAGAAAAACTCACAACTCTCTCTATTTCTCTCTCACTCCAATCGGCCCACACACTCTCTCTCTCTTCCTCTCTCACGGCAGCTCCAAGAAGGAAGAGGATTGTCTTCAATCGAGGCTTGTAGCTTCAAGAAATTTGAGGAAGAAGATGAAGTTGGAAGAAAATCTCACAACTCTCTCTATTTCTCTCTCACTCCAATCGGCCCACTCTCTCTCTCTCTTCCTCTCTCACGGCAGCTCCAAGAAGGAAGAGGATTGTCTTCAATGGAGGCTTGGAGCTTCAAGAAATTTGAGGAAGAAGATGAAGTTGGAAGAAAAGCTCACAACTCTCTCTATTTCTCTCTCACTCCGATCGGCCCTCTCTCTCTCTTGGAGCTTCAAAGGTTGGCTGAAAATGGAGGAACAAGATGCAAGAAACAAGGCTTTTTATAGACAAAATACTTGGCTCTCCTTAATTTAAGGAAAAAGTAGTCAAACTCTACTTTTTGTCGCGTCGACGCGTGACACTCTAACTTCTACTGTTTTATCTCCTTCCGACACTGTCCAACCTTAAATATATCTCTGTAATATCTCTACATATGCTCGATTTTATCTTAAAGTCACTATTCATGCTTCGGAACAAAAATTAAACGCTTAAACTGGCCGAAACTACACAACGGCAAATAATTCTTGAAAAATACTCTAAATTAGAAAATAATCACTCAAAACATAAATTCACTAATATTTGAGTAAATAAACATAATATAAATATTATTATGCATTTTAAAAATAAAAACAGAATTTTGAGGCCCTCACATCATTCCTTCCTTAAAAGAATTTCGTACTCGAAATTCACACCTCGCTTACAAGTCATTCTGGATAATCCTTTCAGATCTCTTCTTCAACTTTCCAGGTTACTTCTTTAATCCTTTGATTTCTCCATAAAACCTCAGTTAGAGGAATTTGCTTATTTCTCAAGTTCTTTTACATTCTTACCAAAAATCTACACATGATGTTCTTTATATGATAACACCTCATTTGCTTCGATACCATCCCATTTCCATGATAGTACTCATTTCATCGATAATGGTATGAATTCATCTCTTAGATGGAAGTCATCACTTAAGCTCTCCAGATGCATATTTTTCCCCAAGGGTCACTTTATTCCAATTATGTTCCCATCAAAGTTTACCCTCCATGAGTTTTACCCTTAAATGTCTCTCATGGTGTTCAAACCTTAAGATTATAAGGTACTCTAATAGGTTCTATATCTACTCCACACAAGAAAGCAGGTTTAACAGCTGAACAGAATACACCAAGAACCACTTTAAAACTTTACTAAACTGTGAAAGACAGGGATAGTACCTTTAACAACTTCAATTGGGTCCGGGACTTGTTGTGGGTTAATGGCGTAGACCCTAGCCGAAACCATTGGTCGATTTCCTGGTGCACTATCCTGACTGGAGTTAGGTCTACCCACTTGTCGGACCACAGCCTCTCTTCGAAGCCTCGGGCATGAAGCTAATCGATGTTCGATACTGCCACACCTGAAACACCTTCCTGTCTTCCTCCAACAGCTATCCTCAGAATGGTTCGATTTCCCACAGAAACCACATGATACACTAGGAGTGGAGGCTTGACTTCTTTGGGTGACATCCCTTGATTGCCCCCTTCCACTTGGGGTTCCTCTAGACATCGATCCCCTGGAAAATGTTCCCCTCACCATAGATCCTCTCGATATTCCAGAAGGGTTTACCTCATCCATGTCTCTTCCAAACTTAGGAGTTGGTGCACCCACATCTGATGGTTCTCGACTACTGCTAGGGGCATTCCTTTTCCTTGCATTAAAAGATTTAACTTGAGCCTTTGCCCCTTCAATCCTCTGGACTTTCTCAACGGCTTCACTAAAGCTATTGACTTGGGCAGCCTTCAAAATTTCTTGTATTTTCACATTCAACCCCTGCACAAACCTCCTAATCCTTCTTTGTTCGGTTGCCACTAATTCGGGGGCAAACCTTGACAATTTAGTAAAGAGTGCCTCATATTCAGCGACACTTAACGTCCCTTGCTTACGTGTAATAAAATCATCTTCCCTCTTCTTCTGGACTAGTGGGGGAAGAAACTTAGTATTGAATTCTCTAGTAAAGTTCACCCAACTCCTAGGGGTTTGTTCTCTTTCCCATTTTACCCTTATCATATTCCACCATGACCTAGAGGCTCCATCAAATTGAAATACAGCAAATGCTACTTGCCTTTCCTCTGTATAATCCAGGGCAGCAAAAATGTCAGAAATTCTTTCTAACCATCTCTCAGCAACTTCAGGATCGGGTTCCCCGAGGAATTTAGGTGGGTTAAACTTTTAAAATCTCTCTAGAGCTCTATCCTCTCCACCCCCTAAGTTGACAGGTTGCTGCTCATGTCCAAAACCTTGTTGGCCAACCAAATGGTCTAATATTTCTGTGATTCGGTTAATGGCCATAGCCATTTGTTCCCCAATGTCAACCCTACTCCCTTGATTCTGGTCGGCGGCCGACTCACGGTCACCTCCGATGTTTTGAAGCAACCTAGTTCCTCGCTCTCGACCTCGGCCTCTTCTACCCTCCAAAATTCTTTAGAGGGCAGACATTTTAATATAAACATGAAAGTACAATACACTATTAGAAAGTCAAGTCGAAAAGACAAATAAAACACTTTATATACACAACTCGTAATAACAAAAGTGCCAGGAGTACATCAGATGAGGATGCTTTTAACAAAAGACACACATAAGTCACATCAAGTCCACAAATATAGTTAAACAAAAGTACAGTACTCGAAAAGCGAGTAAGCATGCAATTACAGGGATTGAGAACCCATTCTGATGGTTTTTCTCACAAAAGATTACATAAAATCTTAATTCCATGCTCGGCTAATCTATCAAGTCTCAGAAGCAGAAGTGTCCGTAGAAGCACTCTCCGATAGGTCAGACTCCAAATACTGGGGATCTGCCTCTTTATTTCTATGTGCTTTGTCCTAGAATGTTGAATGGGATTTTTTGTCAAATTTATGGCATTTGTGTTTGTGACGACCCCACTTCTCCTTAGGGCGAACACTAAAGTATCCGCGGGCCGCCTGCCCAACTCTCGACAGGACTCATTCACTAAAATCAGATAAAAATACAAACATTCATTCCTAAAATCATAACTAAAATCTATCAAGATCACTAGTTCGACTTTCAACAGTATCACTAGTTCGACCTTCAAGAGTACAAGCCCTAAAATTTTCAAAGTTATAGAAATAACAACCTCAAGTACAATATTTCATCAATTTCACAAACAAATTCAATCTTATACAAAAGTGAGGAAATCCTACAAAAGAACTAAATTCCTCGAATTTCAAACTCTGCTTCAAAACCTGTTAAGGAAAACAAAACTTATGGGGTGAGTAAATCTCAATGAGGTCAAGAGAAACATGCACAGGCAAATCAAAACAGTTAAATAAATTAATAAAATATTAAAAGAGCAAAGCAGTTAATAAAACATTTAAACAGCACAATTTGAAGGATACAGTTGGCCAGCTCCACATTCCCGTAATTCTCTGCAATTATTTTCTTCACAAGCATCAATTCAAGTCACACGTTGACACTTCATCAACCACTCACTCTCACAGTCGATATCCACCACTTTTATCCCTCTCCCGTCTACTTACACCCCCTTGACCGGGCCCGAACTCCAACATTTAAAAGTGATTGGCAACCCACTATGAGTATGCCATAGTCATTGGACTCATTCCAACCGACGTGATTTAAACAGTAATAACCTATGGTTCACCCATCCCTTACCCTAACCCCTATTGCCGGACAAGATGAAGAGATTTCTAATGGGGTTTGGGCGTCCCCGCAGTTATAAGCAAAATAAGCAGTTCAAGCAGTCAATCAATTACATTTTAAATAGTAGAACTCACTTAGAGGCAAATTCCAATAAGGTGAGCGCGATAAAGTACACGCTCACCAAGTTACACAAGCATGCTTTTAAAATCATTTAGATTATTTAAAACAATTAATTAACATGCACTTGAACACTCACTAATAAAAGAAATCAAGTAAAAGTATGTAGGTGAGATCACTCGAGCGCCTCGGGATTCACACCGTAGTTCCCTTGGCCACCTGAAGCAAACGTGACTAATGATCAATAATTTATTATCTCACTACAGTTAGTGAAAACTCTTTTCCTTAAGAAAATTATTAAAAGTGTAAAATTTTAAAGAAAAGAAATCATATGTAGCTTAGGTGAGCTACACCAACCCAAGAAATTCAATGAGAATACATTTAAAGTCAAGAAAGTGGAAAAATCAAGGTAAGAGGTTGAAAATAGGTCGTTTAGGGTTTCAAGGTCAAGAAATCCCTTTTTCAACTAGAAATAGTTCACTGACATGAATAGTGTCAGCACACTTTAAAAATTCATATCTTAAGTTCTGTAAGTTAGAAAACTATAAAAGTTATACAGTTGGAAAATAGATTTTTAGTACTACAATTCCCTGGAAGACACTTTTCAGAGATTCAAACCACAAATAGGTTAAATATTCACCCCAAGTCGGAAATTCATTTTGGTGCAAAACAGAATAGTCATGAAAAATTAGGGGACTTTGGAAAATTATTGGCAGTAGTACATGTGGAGGAAAAATCTGAAATTTTTATAGCTTGAAGACCTATGAGTCTATTTTCAAATTCCATTGACAGCACTCCATTTGGATTTTTCCACACCAAGATACAAATAGTTTCCCAAAACTGGTCAGTGACCAAATCCGGGTTTTTGAAACTTAATATCACTTGGAAAATTCCATTTTCTTTCAAACAATCACCAAGATTCTTGCTCAAAGCAATCATATAATCATAATACAACGTTCATAATAGAATTTGAGTGGAATTTAACCAACAATTATCAACAAAAAGTCAAGTGAAGCTCGGCTCATCTCACCCAAATTTCGGACAACACACATTTAGAGATTTCAACAATTCTCTCATCAATTTTAACAAAGCAAACATCATTCATTTCTCTTGAAATTCAACCCACATTTCAAACTACTCAAGACAAACCATAACACATAATATCATCTCAAGAGAATTTGGAAAATAGGCTGGAAAATTCAAGAAAAATTCGGACAGCAAGTTAGGGCATTTTCCAGTAAAATATAAGGGTTTGAGCAGTATGGGTATTTTGGTCATTTCACTCAACACAGTGCTTCAATTGGGCTGAACTTTTGTGAGTAGATGGATAACTCAATTCTCTACAACTTTCATGTTTAGTGTAAGAGCTAGTTTGGTCTTTAACATAGAGAAATCTTCGTTACAACCGTGAAAACAAGGCATAACAGTCTTGGTTTTCAGCGAATTTTAAAAATTTGCCAAAATTCACAAAAATTGTACTAGCCCTTGAAATTTATACCACTGAAAGTCCAACAGGTATAGTTTGAAATGCAACAAACAGAACACAATTTTGACCCCTGAACAAGAAAATATAGCCATTTGAACATGAGACAAAAAGCTGTCCTGACACAGCATTTTTCCAGATTTGAGCAGTTTTGAGACATCATTTGAGCAACGAAATGGCACTGGAAAAACACCAAATTTTGCAGGCATAAACCTCAGTATGTGAGCTACATTTGTACCAAAATTTAGCCAAAAAATCACACAGAAAGATAGTGATCAATGCAACCAAAACAGGGCAGCAGAAAACAGTGAAAATTTTTCCAGATTTTGATTTCTTCTTTCCATGCGATTTTACCACACCAAATGGAATGATTTTTGCAACTAAATTCACACACATATAGACCAACATTTCAGCTCTCAAAACCACCAAAATTCCATGAAAAGCTGCTGCCAAAACAGGGGAGAAAATTGCTGAAATGGAACCGGCAGCATCCCGGCTCACCATCTCAGTTTTTTGTCTCTTTCTTCTAGCCTTCTAAGTCTAAAACTCATCTCAAACACTCCATCACAAACACATGTATCAAAACAGCAATTCATCATAAATTGTGGGAATTCTTAGAGCCCACACAACCACCCAAATTTAACACAAAAACAAACAAGAAGCTACAAGCTTCAAAACTAAACAATTAGAGCAAATGAATTAGGGTTTTGTTGGAGCAATTTTACCTCAAATAGCTCAAGGAAATTCAAGCTTGAGATGTGTAAGATCCCTTCCTTTCCAAGCCCCTAACTGGTTCTACCTCTCTCTCTTGGTGCTCCTCAAGGTCCAAGTGTGGAGTGTGGAAGACTACTCAAACTCCCTTGGATGATTGATGGAGTTTTGGAGTTGATTTGTGAAGGTTTAATGGAGGTTTTTTGAAGATGAAATGAAGGGGAAAATTGGGGGAGGGAGGTGCGGCTGAACAAGAGAGAAAAAGAGAGAGTTTTGAGTGTGTTGATGAAGTGAAATGAGAAAAGGAAGAAAGGACATAAAGCATTGCTTAATGGTGCCAAAAGTCAACTTGAATTTGTGGCCCAAAATACTTCAATTGGAGTTTAATCCTAATCACTCACTTCTAATCCCTCAATTAGCTTTTCTTAATCTACTAATGATCATTCTTATTCTCCAAACTTACGTCACTCTCAGTCCTAATATTTATCTTGAAAAACATGCCTTTTTCATTTTTCACAATTGAGTGACAGAAAAATTAAATTGAAGGTTAAACACGGTTTTTAAAATAAAATGAGGTAATTTATGGTGTAATTGCAATTAAAATGATTTAAAACAATTATTTAGAGAAATTAAGTAATTAATTAAATAAATAGGTCAGATAAAAATAAATTTTCGAGTCCTTACAACCTCCCCTCCTTAAAAGAATTTCGTTCTCGAAATTCATACCTCATAATCTTTACGCATCAAATTGGCGATCAAACCTTGATTTTCCCGTAAATGTTTTAACTTCCAACTTGTAGGGTAACCTATTTCACCTCACGTCTATCCCACTCATGAAACTAGGGTTTTCAAAAGTCTATTGAACCAAGATTAATTAAAACTTTAGCTAGGCATTGGTAAATGGAGGGTCATACCTTCAATGACCTCCGTAGGATTAGGGGTCTGATGCTGGTCCATGGCATAGACCCTGGCGAGCACTCTCGAGCGATTATCCCCCACACTCGACTGTTTAGACGTCGGCCTAGCAGATTGTTGTGATCCACCACCCTCATGACGTGACATCGGACAGTTGATAATTTGATGTTCTACGCTTCCATATCTCAAACATTTTCTAGCTTTCTTCCAACAATCGTTCACCGTATGATTTATGGTATCGATATTGAGCTAGAACCTCCTTGTGAGATATTTCAGGATTGACCACGCCCACGAGAGGCTTCCTTAGCCATAGACTTCCTTGATACTCTGGCAGTGCTTACTCTGCCCGTGCCCTTTCCCAGCGTAGGGGCTGGCATATTTCTATCAGACGATCCTACTTCACTACTACTGGGAGCATTTCTCTTTTAGCATGAAAAATCTTCACTTGCTACCTAGCACTCTCAACTCTCTAGGTTTTCTTGAAAGCCTCCATAAAAGTATTGATTTGGGCCACAGCCAACGCCTCTTGGATCTCGACGTTAAGTCCTTGTACAAATCCCCTAATTCTTTTCCGATCAGTGGCCACTAGTTCGGGTGCAAACTTTGAGAGTTTTGCAAATTGGGTCTCATAGTTGGCCACACTTATAGATCCCTGCCTTAATCTAAGAAAATCATCCTCCTTTTTCTCTTGGATCAGTGGAGGTAGAAATTTCTCATCAAATTCTCTCTTAAAGTTCACCCAAGTCCAAAGAGTCTGTTCTCGCTCCCACTTAGCTCGGAATACATTCCACCAAAATTTCATCACGCTCTCAAGTTGAAAAGTGGCAAAGCTCACCCGTCTCTTCTCGAAATAATTTAGAGCGGCGAAGATATCAGATATCCTATCTAGCCAATTCTCAGCTATCTCGGGATCATCCCCTCCTATGAACTTAGGTGGCAAGAACTTAAGAAAACGTTCTAAAACCCTATCATCCCCATGGTCAGGCCTTAAAGGTTGATTCTGTTGTCCAAGGCCTTGATTATCGGCTAGACGTTCAACTATGTCAGTCATCCTATTGATGGCCGTAGCCACTTGATCCTCATTACCACCGTCCGGGCCCCTCTCAGACTCAGCCCCAGAAAAGTGGACACTCGTGGAGGGTTGGGGCTGCGCACACCCACGTCCTCGACCACGACCTCGACCGCGACCTCGATCTCGACCCCAATCTCGAGCATCCATTTGTCTTAGTTACGTCTAAATGTAGAAATAAAACAATTACGCAAAAGCAAATTAGGTATAAAAATCAATAGTGAAAACATTTAAAATAAAAACAACTAACATACATTTATATTTGCAAGTTCACAAACAGTTAGTAAGTCATGGGGTATTACAAAGTATAGCACATAGGTGACACAGAATACAAATAGTCATGCAGTCACAATTTTAGACCTTACAAGCCTCACCCCAACTAATGCTTTTACAAAACATTCAGAGATTGGAAACCCTAACCTAACTCACAGCCAAACCGCTAGTCGGGGAGTCCCCAAATGAGTCCTTGAATGGATTCTTCTTCGAGGGCTCCTCTTTTCCCGGATCCTCCTCCAAGGCTCCTCACAAGCCATGCTCTCAACTCTCTCTTCTACCTCCTCACGAGGCCTTAGATAACCTCCAAGTATGGAAAATGTCCTCAGTTATAACATATTTGTATTCAAGTACCAAAATAAGAACAAAGTCAATCAATACTAAGATTGGCCGCCCCAAAGTGTAAATAAACTCAATCCTCATTTTTACCCGACATACCATCCAGATTCCTCTAATCATAAATCAAACCCCGACCATATATAGTTTGACATTCCTAAACTCCAAATAATCCACTTAGAATGCAAGTCTTAACCAAATGTATACAAGTAATCTTTTCACTTAACTTTCAAACTAATCCCACAGTCTGGCATCCTAAGCGTCTAGTTTAGGATACACTACAAGGATTTGAAACCTAAGCTCTAATACCAACTGTGACGACCCCACTTGTCCTTAGGGCGAACCCTAGGGTATCCGCGGGTCGCCTATCCAACTCTCGCTAGAGCTCATTCACTAAAATCAGATATAAATACAAACATTCATTCCTAAAACCATAACTAAAATCTATCAAGATCACTAGTTTGACTTTCAAGAGTATCATTAGTTCGACCTTCAAGAGTACAAGCCCCTTAATTTTCAAAATTGTAGAAATAACAACCTCAAGTACAATATTTCACCAATTTCACAAACAGTTTCAATCTTATACAAAAGTACGGAAATCCTACAAAAGAACTAAATTCCTCAAATTTCAACCTCCACTTCAAAACCTGTTAAGGAAAACAAAACTTATGGGGTGAGCAAATCTCAGTGAGGTCAAGAGAAACATGCACAAGCAAATCAAAACAGCTAAATAAATTAATAAAACAGTAAAAGAGCAAAGAAGTTAATAAAACATTTAAACAGCACAATTTGAAGGACACAGTTGACCAACTCCACATTCCCGTAATTCTCTGCAATTATTTTCTTCACAAGCATCAATTCAAGCCACACGTTGACACTCCGTCAACCACTCACTCTCACAGTCGATATCCACCACTTTTATCCCTCTCTCGTCTACTTACACCCCCTTGACCGGGCCCGAACTCCAACATTTAAAAGTGATTGGCAACCCACTATGAGTATGCCATAGTCAGTGGACTCATTCCAACCGACGTGATTTAAACAGTAATAACCCATGGTTCACCCATCCCTTGCCCTAGCCACTGTTGCCGGACAAGGTGAAGGGATTCCCAATGGGGTTTGGGCGTCCCCGCAGTTATAAGCAAAATAAGCAGGTCAAGCAGTCAATCAATTACATTTTAAACAGTAGAACTCACTTAGAGGCAAATTCCAATAAGATGAGCGCGATAAAGTACACGCTCACCAAGTCACACAAGCATGCTTTTCAAATCATTTACATTATTTGAAACAATTAATTAACATGCATTCGAACACTCACCAACAAAAGAAATCAAGTAAAAGTACGCAAGTGAAATCACTCGAGCGCCTCAGGATTCATGCCGTAGTTCCCTTGGCCACCTGAAGTAAACGTGACTAATGATCAATAATTTATTAACTCACTAAAGCTAGTGAAAACTCTTTTCCTTAAGAAAATTGTTAAAAGTGTAAAATTTTAGAGAAAAGAAATCATACATAGCTTAGGTGAGCTACACCAGCCCAAGAAACTCAATGAGAATACATTTAAAATCAAGAAAGTGGAAAAATCAATGTAAAAGGTTGAAAATAGGTCGTTTAGGATTTCAAGGTCAAGAATTCCCTTTTTCAACAAGAAATAGTTCACTGACATGAATAGTATCAACACACTTTAAGAATTCATATCTTAAGTTCTGCAAGTCAGAAAACTATAAAAGTTACACAGTTGGAAAATAGATTTTTAGTATTACAATTCCCTAGAAGACACTTTTCAGAGATTCAAACCACAAGTAGGTCAAATATTCACTCCAAGTCGGAAATTCATTTTAGTGCAAAACCGAACAGTCATGAAAAATCAGGGGACTTTGGAAAATTACTGACAATAGTACATATGGTGGAAAAATCTGAAATTTTTACAGCTTGAAATCCTATGAGTCTAGTTTCAAATTCCACTAACAGCACTCCATTTGGATTTTTTCACACCAAGATACAAATAGTTTCCCGAAACTGGTCAGTGACCAAACCCGGGTTTTAGAAACTCAATATCACTCGAAAAATTCCATTTTCTTTCAAACAATCACCAAGATTCTTGCTCAAAGCAATCATATAATCATAATACAACATTCATAACAGAATTTGAGTGGAATTTAACCAACAATTATCAACAAAAAGTCAAGTGAAACTCGGCTCATCTCACCCAAATTTCGAACAACACACACTTAGAGATTTCAACAATTCTCTCATTAATTTTAACCAAGCAAACATCATTCATTTCTCTTGAAATTCAACCCACATTTCAAACTACTCAAGACAAACCATAACACAGAATGTCATCTCAAGAGAATTTAGAAAAAAATGCTGGAAAATTCAAGAAAAATTTGGACAGCAAGTTAGGCCATTTTATGGTAAAATATAAGGGTTTGAGCAGCAGGGGTATTTTGGTCATTTCACTCATCACAATGCTCTGATTGTGCTGAAATTTTGTGAGTAGATGTATAACTCAATTCTCTACAACTTTGATGTTTAGTGTAAGAGCTAGTTTGGTCTTTAACATAGAGAAATCTTTACTACAACCGTGAAAACAAGGCATAACAGTCTTAGTTTTCAGTGAAATTTAAAAATTCGTCAAAATTCACAAAAATTGAACTAGCCCTTGAAACTTATACCATTGAAATATCTATAGGTATAGTTTTAAATTCAACAAACAGAACTCAATTTTGACCGCCGAGCAAGTAAATATAGCCATTTGAACATGAGACGAAAAGCTGTCCTGATACAGCGTTTTTCCAGATTTGAGGACCAGTTTGAGACATCATTTGAGCAACAAAATGGTACTGGAAAAACACCAAATTTTGTAGGCATAAACCTCAGTATGTGAGCTACATTTTTACCAAAATTTAGCCAAAAAATCACATAGGAAGATAGTGATCAACGCGACCAAAACAGGGCAGCAGAAAATAGTGAAAATTTTTCCAGATTTTGACTTCTTCTTTCCATGCGATTTTACCACACCAAATGGAATGATTTTTGCAACTAAATTTACACACATATAGACCAAAATTTCAGCTCTCAAAACCACCAAAATTCCACAAAAATCTGCTGCCAAAACAGGGGAGAAAATTGCTGAAACAGAACCGCATCCCCCCTCACTATCTCAGTTTTTTGCCTCTTTCTTCTAGCCTTTTAAGTCTAAAACTCATCTCAAACACTCCATCACAAACACATGTATCAAAACAGCAATTCATCGTAAATTGTGGGAATTCCTAGAGCCCACACAACCACTCAAATTTAACACAAAAATAAACAAGAAGCTACAAGCTTCAAAACTAAACAATTAGAGCAAATGAATTAGGGTTTTGTTGGAGCACTTTTACCTCAAATAGCTCAAGGAAATTCAAGCTTGAGATGTGTAAGATCCCTTCCTTTCCAAGCCCCTAGCTGGTTCTACCTCTCTCTCTTGGTGCTCCTCAAGCTCCAAGTGTGGAGTGTGGAAGACTTCTAAAGCTCCCTTGGATGATTGATGGAGTTTTGGAGTTGATTTGTAAAGGTTTAATGGAGGTTTTTTGAAGATGAAATGAATGGGAAATTGGGGGAGGGAGGTGCGGCTGAACAAGAGAGAAAAAGAGAGAGTTTTGAGTGTGTTGATGAAGTGAAATGAGAAAAGGAAGAAAGGACATAAAGCATTGCTTAATGGTGCCAAAAGTCAACTTGAATTTGTGGCCCAAAATGCTCCAATTGGAGTTTAATCCTAATCACTCACTTCTAATCCCTCAATTAGCTTTTCTTAATCTACTGATGATCATTCTTATTCTCCAAACTTACGTCACTCTCAGTTCAAATGTTTGTCTCGAAAAATATGCCTTTTTCATTTTTCACAATTGAGTGACAGAAAAATTAAATTGAGGGTTAAACAAGGTTTTTAAAATAAAATGAGGTAATGTATGGTATAATTGCAATTAAAATGATTTAAAACAATTATTCAGAGAAATTAAGTAATTAATTAAATAAATAGGTCAGATAAAAATAAATTTTCGGGTCCTCACAGTGTTACCACAGTAAATAGGCATATTATCATGCCACAAACCAAAATCATTCAAGTTATGTTTCATCTATAATAATTGAGCACAACATGCACTAGCAGCAACATATTCTGTTTCGATTGTAGACAAAGAAATAGCATTTTGTTTCTTGCTAAACCAAGATACCAAGCAATTACCAAGAAAATAACATGAACCACTAGTGTTTTTTCTATCAATTCTACATCCACCAAAATCAGTATCCGTATATCCACATAAAGCAAATTCATGACAGCTAGGATACCAAAGACCAAAATTCAAAATTCCTTTCAAATAACGAAAAATTCTCTTAACTGCATTTAAATAAGATTCCTTAGGAGAAGATTGAAAACCAGCACACAAGCAAACGGCAAACATAATATCCGGTCTACTTGCGGTTAAATAAAGTAGGCTTCCAATCATACCTCTATATTTCTTCTCATCAACACTTGTACCTTCTTCGTCTTTGTCAAGTTTGGTAGATGTACACATTGGTGTCCTAACTTGCTTTGAATCCTCCATACCGAACCTTTTGAGGAGTTCCTTGCTGTACTTTATTTGATTAATGATGGTTCCTTCTTGAGTTTGAAGGACTTGAAATCTGAGGAAGAAATTTAATTCTCCCATCAAAATCATCTCAAATTCATTTTGCATAATAGTAGAGAAATCCTTGCACAAACATTTATTAGTAGCACCAAAAACAATATCATTAACATATATTTGCACAATAAGGAGATCATTCAATTTTTGCTTTGTAAAAAGAGTGGTGTCTACAATACCTCTTTTAAAACCATTTTCAATCAAAAATCTACTCAAACGCCCATATCAAGCTCTAGGAGCTTGTTTTAAACCATACAAGACTTTTGAAAGTTTAAACACGTGATTTGGAAATTTATCACTTTCAAAACTGAGAGGTTGATCCACATAAATCTCTTGATCAATAAAACCATTTAAAAGAACACTTTTAACATCCATTTGATATAATTTAAAACCTTTGAAACAAGCAAATGCAAGAAACATTCTAATAGATTCTAATCTAGTTACGGGAGCAAATGTTTTATCCAAGTCTATACTTTCTTCTTGAGCATATCCCTTAACCACTAATCTAGCCTTATTTCTCACAATTGCACCTTTATCATTTAATTTGTTTCTAAATACTTATTTTGCACCTATAATAGGGTGATTTTGAGGCCTCTCAACTAAAGTCCAAACATTATTCCTTTCAAATTGATTTAATTCCTCCTGCATAGTTACAATCCAATTATCATCTTTCAAGACATCATTAACATTTTTAGGTTCTAAATGTGACACTAAAGCAAAATTGTCAAGTAATGGTTTTATTGAGGACCGAGTTCTTACCTTTTCGGATGGATCGCCAATAATTAGCTCCTTGGGATGATTTTGAATGAACTTCCAAACTTTAGGAAGATCATTGGGTAGATCATCATTTTTGTCTTCTTCTTCTTGCATTTGGTTTCCTTGAGTGCCATTTTCCTCCAAATTTTCCTCCATTTCAGCATTGTTTTCTTTTTGAAGTGTAAGCTTTTCAAGTTCTTTTGGAATACCTACATCATCATCTACACAATTGCTTTTGGAAGAATCACTGTTAGACTCATCAAATGTAATGTGTATAGTTTCGTCAATCACAAGAGTTATTCTATTATAAACTCTATATTCTCTTTTGTTTTCACAATAGCCCAAGAATATACCTTCATCAGTTTTCTTATCAATTTTTCCAAGATGTTCCTTGATATTTAAAATAAAGCATTTGCTTCTAAAAACTTTGAAATAGCCAACAATTGGCTTTTTATCAAACATTAATTCATAAGAAGTTTTGTTCAAAATTGGACTTAACAAAACTCTATTCATCACATAACATGCCGTATTCATGGTTTCGCCCCAAAAGTATTTTGGCAACTCATTTTCACTTAACATAGTTCTTGCGGTTTCAATAAGAGTCCTACTTTTTCTTTCAACAACACCATTTTGTTGGGGGATTTTAACAATGGAAAATTCATGAGTTATTTCATTGTGATCGTAAAATTCTGAAAAGTCACAATACTTAAATTCTGAACCATTATCACTTCTAATTTTGACAATGTGTAAACCAAGCAAATTTTGCACTTTTGCAAACAAGGAAACAAAATTTTTGAAAGCATCATCTTTATGAGCAAGAAAAATAGTCCACGTATATCTAGAATAATCATCAACAATTACAAGACAATATCTCTTACCACCTAATCTAGCAATAGGTGTAGGACCAAACAAGTCAAGGTGTAAAAGTTCCAATGGTCTAGATGTAGAAACATTCTTTTTAAGTTTAAAAGAAACTTTGGTTTGTTTACCAAATTAACATGCATCACAAACTTTATCTTTTTCAAACTTAATTTTAGACAAGTCTCTAACAAGTTCCTTTTTGAAAATTTCATTTAATATATCCATATTGAAATGACAAAGTCTTCTATGCCACAACCAATGATCTTCATTTGAAATTTTAAGACATTTAAAGTTAGAAGAATCTATTTTCTCAAGAATCACAACATAAATATCATTGAATCTTTTTCTTTGAAAATAATATTGAAATTTGAATGAAGAACTAAACATTCATGCTTTTTGAATAAAACAAATAAATCTCTATCACATAATTGACTAACACTTAACAAATTATAGCCTAAATTATCAAGCAAGAGAACATTGTGAACAAATGTTTCACCATTCTTACCAACAACATCTCCTACTCCTATTGTTTTGGCTTTCATGTCATCTCCAAATATCACTTTTCCACTTGATTTTGATTTGAGGTTGATGAATTGTGATGCATCACCGGTCATGTGCCTTGAACATCCACTATCTATGAACCACTTTGATTCCTTTATGGCTTTCTCCATTTTCATCCACACAATGTATAAAGAATTTGGTACCCTTTAATCTTTGGGTCCTTGATGGTTAGAATCATGTTTAACTAACCACATACATTTCATGCCTCTTTTCATGTTCCTTTTTACATAACAATCATGCTTTAAGTGACCTTCTTAATAATAAAAGCTACACATAATGGTAGGATTGCTCACATGAATTGGTTTAATAAACCTTACTCCTCTTTTTCTATAAATTGTGAATTCATTTGCACTAAATCTTAGTTTTCTTTCAAAGGCATTAAAATGAGGTTTCATTTCATTTCTTGCAAAACAGTTTTGCTTCCTATTTTGAAGAATCATGTCTAGACTATCCATTCTTCTTTTCAAGTCACTTTATTTTTCCTTAAACATTTCACAAAGACTTGTTTTTCTATCAAGTTCATGTTGTAACTCAATTTCAATTCTTATCAAGCAATCATTGTCATATTTTAGCTTTTTGTTATCTTGAAACAAATTTGCATTATCTTGCAAAAGAAATGTAATTTTTTGTTTTAATTGTTTATTCCTAGCATAAGATTCATTCAAACTATCATATAATCTTCCAACAAATGACTCAAGATTATCATCATCATCATCACTTTCAAAGTGAGGGTTACAAGATGTTACATCATTGTCTCCAATTGCCATGAAAGCTATTTGAATAGATTCCTCTTCTTCTTCAATCTCACCTTCCGAATAGCACTCATTTCAAGTGATTTGGAAGTTGTTGAATCTTGGCTTCCTTTCATTCTTCCTTTCTTTCTTCTTCTTCATTGGACAGTCAATTGCATAATGTCCAAGCTATCCACATTCAAAGCATTTATCTCCTTGTTTTTTGTTTGCATCTTGTCTTCCTTTGTATCTTGTATTGAATTGGTTGGGGCTTTGATTGTTAGGTTCTCCTTTTCTAAATCTTCTCTTGTTGAGAATCCTGTTGAAACTTTTAGTGATGAGGGCGAGATCATTATCATCACAGTCCATATCTTCATCATCCAATGAGACCGAATCTTCCTCATCTTGAGATGCCTTTAGAGCAATGCTTCTCTTGGCCCTTGCATCTTCTTCATCCTGCACTTTATTCTTGAGATTTAACTCATAAGATGTTAGAGAATTTATGAGAGATTCAATGGACATTGAGTTTAAATCCTTTGTTTCTTCAATTGCAGTCACTTTACTTTCCCATTCCTTAGGTAAAGCATTCAAGATTTTTCTGTTTTTCTTACCTAGAGTATACTCCTTATCTAACACTTCTAAGTCTTGATGAGATCTTAAATCTACAAAACATTTTATCTATATTTTCATGAGGCTCCATTTTGAATGATTCATATTTGGTGACTAAAATGGATTTCTTTTGTTCTCTTACATCTTCATTACCTTCATGAATTTCCCTCAACTTATTCTAAATTTCCTTAGCCAATTTACATCCTTTAACTCTAATAGATTTATTTGTATCAAATGCACTATATGAAACATTCATGGCTTTAGCATTTGAGGTAAGATTAGCCCTATCCTCACGAGTCAATTCATTCCTTGTTTTTTATCTAGGAACACGAGTAATGGGATCATCAATAGTGGCAGTGTAAGGACCTTCATTAACAATAAATCACAAGTCAATATCAATAGATTGTAAGAAGATGATCATTCTTTCCTTCCAACTAACATAGTTCGAACAATTGAACATGGGTGGTCTAGTAACCAATTGTCCTTCTACAAACATAGCATTGTTGGTTGTCATTTTTTCTCTAAGCTGTTAATCTTTCTCCTAGAGACCAACCTCTGATACCAATTGTAAAGCCCAAAGACAACCTAAGAGGGGGGTGAATTAGGTTGATTAAAAATTAATCAAGTTATAATGCCTCTTTTTCACAATAACAAATGTAATCTCTTACACAATCAAATTGTCAAACAAATGAGCAATAGAAATCGAGAAGAGTAGAAGATATAGCAATAGATGAATCGTAAAGTAAGCTGTAAATAAGGATGATAGTAATCAAACCAATTTTCTTCAAAACTCCTCTTGAACTTGAAGAACCAATCTCAACTCAAGCAACTTCAATTTGATGAATTTCAACCAATCTTGTGTACAATGGAAGGCTCACTTCCTCCTTACCCCAAACAGCACTTAGTCAAGTTAGGAAGTTTTACAATCACTTGGATAACCCTCTCAAAGGTATACTATTGAAGAATTCACTCACAATTAAAAAGTTTGCTCACTAGTTCACACTAACAAGAACTACAATTCTTACTCCAAGAGTATTTTCTTGCTAAAATCACTCTTAAGAACTTGTATTCTAAGTTTACAAAAATTACTATGAAGATCAGACAAGGCTCTATTTATAGGAGTCCAAAAAGTGCCTTGATAATAGATGTCAACGAATAGAAGGCAGCTGAAGAGTCAACTAGCCGTTGGAACTATCGGACGTCCAATACAATATTGTGTGTCTGATGCAATCGTCTGAAAGATTGTTTCGATCTTTATCAGATGGCCGATGCAGGTTTCTGCGTCCGATGAAGCCTGCGTCCAACAGTGACCAGAGAGCTCAGAAATTTTCTTGGATACGATCGGACGTCCGGTGATGCTGATACGCGTTCGATACGAGTGTCCGATACTCCCCCTGTCTATTGGATGTCCGGTGCTTCAAGTTGAGTGTCCGATGGAGTGTTCTCGAATTTTATCGGACGTCCAATACAAGCTATCGAGCGTCCGACAGAGTTTTAATGTCCTTTGCTCCTTTTGGTTGAGTTCTTCAATTGCACCAATTGTATTAATCACCTGAGCTGCCAATATACTCAATGGAAAACATTAAACTTCAATTGTTTTGTAATTGTCAAAATCCAGGATCACGATTTACACATTTATTTAGTATTTACGTATTAATTTAACACAGTGGCTTGTAGAATATTCATGAGTATATCTTGTTTACTCAATTACTTATTTAAGTAATTGTTATCTATTTCCTTAAAAATTTTATTACTCATGAGTACACACTTATTTGTTCAATATTTACTTGCTGTTTTTATTTTCAATTTACATTTAAATAATTATTATAATTTAACTAATCATTTAAATAATTAGTATTAATTAGTTAGTTAATTATTTAACTTATTACTATTAGTTAATTAGTTAATTATTTATTTATTTACTATTAATCATTTAGCTAATTCTTAATAATTAGTTGGGCAATTACTTGGTTAATATTGTTAACCAATTAATTGATTACTGACTAATTACTATTAATTGATTGACTAATTAATTATTAATTACTTGATTATCTAGTAATTATAATTAATTAATTATTCACCTATTAATTAATTAATTAATTAATCATTCACTGATTATTATTAGCTAATCATCATTTATTAGTTACTTATTCATGAATTAATAAATTAATTAGACATTCATCTAATTATTATAATCATTAATCAATTAATTAATCATCCTCTATCTATTATTATTAACTGATAAATTAATTAATCATCTATCTAATTGTTATCATTATTCACTTAATTAATCAACTATTTACTATTAATTAGTAATTAACCATTTAACTATTTACTCCTAATTACATAATTAATTATTTGTCTAAAAAATTATTAATTAACTGCTTAATCATCAACTAATCATTATTAACTAATCAATTGATTAATCCTTTATCTAATTATTACTATTAATCAATTAATTAATCAAACTAGTTATCATTAATTAATAAATTAATTAATCATCCATTGAACTACTATTATTATTACTAGTGTTATTATTTTCTATGGGTTTTAGTTGTCTTATAACATTGAGTTAATAATTTTGGATTTCCACTAACGGGTCTTGGGTTTTAATCAATGCACTAAGGTGTTTATAGTTTACTTAACTTGGGCTTAATAGCTTTACACCAATAATAATATTAATCTAGACTATGGACAAGACTTAATTATGGGTTTATTTGTTTGGTAACTCAATAGGTCCATACGTACTCTTGGTCCATTCTGCTATTCTTCTCTTGTTTTATTGTTATTGTATTATATGCAAAAATTGGACCAGTACATGTCTAACCCATATGAATTGTGTAATGAAGTCTTAGTCTTGGCCCATAAAATATTTTATTTTTTACCTTCATTATTTAGATATTAGCCCACTGTCTTCATTTCATAAGTCCAAATCCAACTTCTACAGAAACGGATCAATCCGACTCATATTTTAACCTACCCGTTTCACCTAAGTCCAACCCCTTTCTTGACCCAAATTCCCTAAATGGGTCATCTTCTTTCCCAACAAAATTCCGCAAATAAAAAATCCTAATTTCTATTCCAAAACCCTAAACCATCATTACTATCAACACCAATCACCACCACTATCTTCACCACTGCTATCCTCATCTTCTTCTTCCTTGTTGTCGGTGATTTTCGCCGGCAGCAAGCCGCTACTACTTTTTTTTTTTCTTTTTTAGTTGTGGCAGCCCTTGGCCGACCTTTGGCTGCTAGCGGCATTACCAGCGCTTATTTACGATGCAAGGTTGAGGGGAGGGTCTGATGACCCTCCCTTGTTACTTCTCCAAGCTTTTGCCATGTGTCTCTCTTTTTTATTTATTTTATTTTATTTTTACCCCTCAATTTCCTTTCCTTTCAACTAAGGCCCAAAAACACCACAAATCATATACCCATTCACCTATGAAATCATAAAATTAATTTAATAAAACTCTATCTTATTAATCTAAGAATATTTGAGTTATTGAAGAGTAATAACCATGGGCATAATTCATCCATTTTCTATGAGTAATAAAAATAAATATTGGAATAAGTTAGAATAATAATATCATGTGATTGATTCGTGTAACAAAAATAATATCTTGAATTACAGAAAAAACTTACTTGATTAAATCACGATGCAAAAATTCTTTGATGAGTTGCCTTTGTGTTTTTAATTTGGTACAGAAATTTCTGAAGCTTTTTTTATCATATGGAGAGGAAAGAAAGAATATATGTTGTTTTGGTTCGGAATAGATAGTTTTATGAACAACCTAATCTAATATTCAGGGATAAAGTTTGTAAGCACCCACTATCTGTTAATAGTTGGGTAGGAGTAGGTTACTGGTTAATTTATCTGATGGGTTCAAGAACTCTTATTTTGTTATTTTGATAATTTGACATTAATAATAAAATAAGTTCCAAAGACATATTACAAAAATTACGAGGTTTCACATTCTACCTTCCTTAAATAATGTTTCGCTCTCGAAACTCTCTTTTCTTTTCTTTTTCCTTTCTCCCTCTTTTTTCTTTTTGATTTTTTTGATTTTTTATTTTTTCATCTTATTGTTTTTTAGAAAAATAAGATCATCTATATGGAGGGGTTTATATTAAGTAGCGATGTAACATTTTAAAATTATGGAAAATTTTACATTTTTTTTCTTGACACATTAATATTGTTAGTAAAACTATCTTAATATTTAGTTCATAGCAAACAAAATTTACATACAAACTCTGATTAAATTTCTCATTTCAAATATAACATTTTTTAATATATATATATATATATATATATAGGAAAATATGTCAGATTATTTTGAAGAAAGAAACATAATTTCCAATTTGTTCAAGTTCCCAACTTAAATTGAAAAAATATATATAAGTATAAAATAGAGTTTTTTTTATTACTCTTATTATCAACAAACTGTATTTGAAAAATGGTAAAGCAAGGACAGTGTAACTAAAAGTGTAAATTGCATCATGCATTTATTTCTTTAAATCGAGAGGCAAAAATATGAATCTTATATTGTGAAAAGAATATTCAAGAATAACTATTGCCTACTAGTAATCTCAAGGAAATCCACTAACTATCTATGTAGAGTATTACTAATTTTATTTATTTAATTCCTACTGACAATTAACTCTTGCTAGAATTACTATGCTTCTAGATGCTATGAATCACCATGGGTCCTATATGTCCCGAAACCCTCACTCTCCTCTTGTGCAGTCTCCTAGTTTGCATCATTTTCTATATCTTTCTCGACCTCCATGGCATTTTCATTTGCACCATTGTGTTCAGTTTCAATATCAGGCCAAAATGTGTCCATATCTGGGACATTCTCAACACCATCCTCAACAGCATGAAAATAGTTCCTTTTGCTTACATACTTAGTCCTCAATGCCCTGTAAGCGGTATCCTTCTCAATAATTTGCTTATCCCTCTCATCAATTAGACACTCCTAGTAACTAGTCTCGAACCTTGAGCTTTCAGTCTCTGTCCTTAGCTGGATACTTTCAAGCGTCAGATTCTGGATTTCCCTCTCCAGATCCTCAACTCTATTTTTCATATATGCCATGTCACTTTCCTTCTTTGAATCTTACGTTCTATTAGTCCTATTTCTTTTTTACTTCCTAGGTTTACTCTTTGGAGTCTCTTGCATGTTCACGTAAAGCATCATTCATTTTTTCCTGGTAAGTATCTTACGATTCTTCTCCTCATACATCTTCTTTGACTTCTTGTCCAAATCCCGTGCAACATCCTCCATCTTTTGGGTAGTCATCATCCAAATTGCACTTGTCTCCCAAAAATAATCTCTTAACTTTTCCATTTGTTTAACTTCAACCTTTAAAGTTTCATTTTCCATCCTTAAGCACTTAACATCATATCTTCTCACCTCTATTGGACAATTGCACTCTTCACCTAGGCCATGGGGTATCTCCTCCTACAATGCTACATTAACTCCCTCAAGTTCATTTCCTAATTCGTTTAATTTAATTGTTTTCTTTTGAATTTCTGTCCATATGTGCATTAATGTTGGAATTTTGCCACTATCAGCCATGACCTACAAATGAAAGAATTCCATAAATTCTATCAGTACAACTTCAATTTAAAGATATACATTTAACTGCCAATTACTTACCACCGTACTACAAAATAACCCCTATCTATATCCATTTCAACCTAATATCTAAATCCATTTCCTACTCACATCAACCCTTTCTTTTTATATGTCACTTCTAGAGGTCATGATGGTCGTTCTTCTATTACATACACACCTCCTTTTTTCCATGTATCTCATTCTAATTCCTAAATTCCTAAATATTTCAATTATCATCCTACACACTTCTAGGTCATTAAACCTAAACTCTGATACCGCTAAATGTCACGTCCCAAATCTGCATCCCTGGACCTAATTTGCAATGTGGCACACTGTATCTATGAAACCTTACTCCCGCAAATACAAGGCAACATGATCATAACAATTCACTAAAATTTTAAACTTACATTTGTTAATGAAATACATATTGTATACAATTATTAAAACTGCAAAGCCCTTATACTATACTACCAACATAAACCTAACTATCTACCTTTCTTTTATTTTCTATTCATACCCAAACTCGTTTTTAGGTTGAGCAACACATGCCCAGTAGCTGGTGCTTACTCCCCTCTCGGATCATGTAGCTACATATATAATAAACTTTTACAATTCTTTTCACACAATCCACATGCACATGGTAGAATATAGGAAGAAACATTTGGCATCTTTTCAAATATTACATACATATATTCCACATGGTGAGTGGCATACACATGAGTAATTTTTGTTTGGCGTGGTCAGACATGGCAGAAAAACATATAGTATGACATGATCATTTTGACTGATCATACTTGCATATCATATACATATCAATTATGTCATTTTATTTCACAAAAAACAACTCTTAAACAAGTACATGCAACATCCAGTTTCTGAGTACTCAACCTAGAGATTAACCCCTTCTAGAAGGGTGACCAAGAGGTTTCGCAATTACCCATTAACCACATGACGTGACATAACATAAGTTAATTGGTCAAGCTCTATACCAACTCCATGACTAAGTCAATCGGCCGAACTTTATACCGACTCCAAGACTGTCAATCGTCTAGACTTTATGCTAACTGCCATGGCCATTCATATCAGGACTATAGCTCCTACCGGTTATTTCCTGACTGTTCAAAGCTTATTTCATACATCACATGTATTTTCTTTCACAAAAATATGCCAGTCATTTCATAACAATTTGAATAGTAAAATATTTCAAGTAGGCATACATGATCCATTTTTCATATACTAAAATAGAGCATTTACTTGAGAAAATTCATATTAAACATTTGGAAAATACAGAGGGGTAAGAACCACCTACCTCAAACTACTGACTTGAAGCTATTTTTTACTCGTCCGTAACTTCCATTGAATTTATAATCAATAACATGTACACATTAATTAATTCACTTAACTTATTTTTCATGTAATCAATTCTACCTTAAACAACCCTAGAAAACATGATTAGATGTTCACTAAAGTGTAGTTGAATAGTTTCCAAAGATAAAAGATTTCTCTTTTTGAAAAGCTTCCAAATTTAGAAAGTTCCTTAGTTTAGAAAGCCTTTCTTTTTTAGAAAATTTCCTAGAAAATTTCCATATTTAGAATTTTCTATATTTTATTTTTATCAAAAGAGGTATAATTTGATTATATATTCATGAATATACCTTGTTTACTCAATTACTTATTTAAGTAATTGTTATCTATTTGCTTAAACATTTATTACTCATGAGTACACACTTATTTGTTCAATATTTACTTATTGTTTCTATATTCAGTTGTCATCTAAATAATTATTGTAATTTAATTAATAATTTAACTAATTATTATTAATTAGTTACTTAATTATTTAACTTATTACTATTAGTTAATTAATTATTTATTTAATTACTATTAATCATCTAGCTAATTCTTATTCATTAGTTGGGCAATTATTTGGTTAATAAAATTAACCGATTAATGATTACCAACTTAATTACTATTAATTGATTAACTAATTGGTATTAATTACTTGATTATATAGTAGTATAATTAATTTATTAATCAATGATAACTAGTTTGATTAATTAATTGATTAATAGTAATAACTACATAAATGATTAATCAATTGATTAGTTAATAATAATTAGTGGATTATTAGTAATAATTAATTGTTTACACAATTAATTAACTAAGTAATTAGGAGTAAATAGTTAAATGGTTAATTACTAATTATTAATAAATAGTTGATTAATTAAGTGAATAATGATAATAATTAGATAGATGATTAATTAATTTATTAGTTAATAATAATAAATAGATGATGATTAATTAATTGATTAATGATAATAATAATTAGATGAATGACTAATTGATGCAAAAAGGGGGACGGCTAACCATGATGCTCAAATGGTTCCACGTGGTCCAATAACTAGAGCTTGAGCTAAGAAGCTTAAGGAGTTGATGCAAGCTTTGGTTTGTGCCGTTCAAGATCAAGTTGGCCATGCACGAGTCATCCAAGGACTTGAGAAGAAAGATCCTACTCTTTATATGCTTATTCAAGTCTTGGATCAAGTGAAAGAAGCATAGCAAGCAAATCAAGTTCATGAACTGTTCATCTAGTTGCTTGCTTGTTATTCTTAGTTAGTAGATTAAGCATTTGTGTCGTTAGGGAGCAAATAATCGGCCAACTTATGTTAGCTAAATAAGGTCAAAATTAGTTTCTTAAAATTCAGTTTATTTAGTGTTTTAGTGTTAAATTCGGCCAAAAGGATATTGCATAATCCTTATCCGAATTAGGTATGGAAAGGTCACTTAAGTGAATCCAAGTTAAGCTAGGTTTTTGTGTCTTGTTTAAGGCTATAAACAGGCCTCCCTTATGGACGAAATGTGACAGCACCACCTCCCCCTAATACGTGCCAAAGGGGTTGGCGGACCGCCTGCCTGACTCTTGTCAGGACTCATTACATTAACTCTTAAAATATCAATTTAAAGATTTAAAATCATCCAAAATTTAACTTAAAGTAGTCTTCTGAAGGGATAAGTACAGTTTCTAGTAATTATATACAATCTCTAAAATATAAGTAGTGACTACACAACTCAAATCAAAATGTAAATTATCTTCTGAAGACTAGAGCTCACACTTGTTAGGTCTAACCCGATCAACTTTGGTCCTCAAGTCCTGTTAAGAAAGATAAATACGTGGAATGAGCTAAAAAGCCTAGTGAGGTTCCCAAACAAATATACAGTTCACACTTTAACAAATAATGCACATATAACAATTATCGGGCAATCACAAAATTCAATCACAATCAATCAAGTAAAATAACACAATCAATTAAGGGACCCCAAGCCTCTTGGCTAGGGAATCAGTGCTCATCAGGAGAATATATCAATTGCTTATTGAGAGCTATTTCATTCATTTCGCCTACCATCCTCTTTATCCCTCCGCAAAAATTTTAGAAAAACACATTTGCATTGTTCACTCATTCATTTCATTGGCTATTTCTTCACCTGGCTTCAGGGTAATACTTGAGTATACCAAACATTATCCTAGAGTTATCAGCGTCCCGACCTAGTCCTTTACTGGTTCGGCTTGGTCGGTAACAAACGGCAAGGGCCCAGTTTAGCCAATAAATAGTGCTTACAATCATGCACAAGTAATTCACATAAGGTAACATTATTTAGGGCGAGTGCGATAAAGTACACACTTGCCCCTTTCACAAATAGTTTTACATAATTGTCAAATTTCACATATATATCAGTCAGGCAAATAGCACGTTTGATATAAGCAATAGGTAAACAATTAAACAGATAAGGGACCCTCACCTTAGGTTGTCTAACTCTGGTTTGCATGTCCGAATGGTCCTTCTAACTCTTGGTTGGGTCCTGAGAGTAGTCATGTATTAGGTACTAACTTTGGCTAATTTCTCATTTAAAATAATTTTGATTAATTCACTTCTATTAATATGCTAGCAGTGTAAATCAGGGTTAGTTCAAAGGTCAAAATATAGTTTAGGGTTTGGGTCGGTATTAGGATTGTACCGGTTGCGGGGTGCGGTGTGGTTGTGCGACCGGCAACTGTTGATACTAGTCGTTATGTTCCGTGCATGACTGGCAGTAGTCGGCACCAGTCAGCACTAGTTAGTGCGAGTCGGCACCAATTGGTGCGTTCCGTGTGCGACCGGCAATAGTAGGCTCAAAGTAGAACGGGAACAGCCGACTTCCTGTAACTGTGCATGGCCAAGGCCCAGGTTATCCGTGGCCTGGCCATTTTAGGATGACTACAAGTCCGTTCAACGTTTAGCGGGTGGAGGTTGGTGTTCTGTGGGTTAAGGTTGTCTTGAGATTAACGGCTAACGGGCGACTAGCGACAGTGTGGGGTAGGAAAAGATGTCGGTTGGCAGGTGTGACTGATGGCTAAGGTTTAACGGAAATAGGTACTGGGTAGCAGTCAGCACTACGGTGGCTAAGCATGGGTTAAGGCCAAGGCATATGATTGCTAAGGATGAAAGTCACGAGTGATGTGCTGTTCTAACTGGTATTTGGCTAAGTGTCGGTGCCAGGCCATACCGGCTCCAGTGGATGACCGTCCTGCAGGATAGGCATAGAAACGGTCAGTTCCGTTTGACAGGTTACTATTTTGGGCTTGTCGTTTTGGGCCAAGTCGGCGAATGGTTTTAGTGGAAACCTCCGACCAAAGTAGGGTATCTACTGGCCTGCCTAACAATTTGTGTAATTGGGTTCAGGGTTGTCCATTTAGCGGGGTTGGTTAAGGTATATGGTTCCGCTAATGGATCGTCAGGCTAGGGTAGTCATTCTGTTAACGGGTTGGCACACGGGGGTCCGTTGTTCCACTAACGGGTTCAGCAATTCCGCTAACGGTTGGCATGCTTGGTTTAGTGGTTCCACTAACGGATAGCGTGACGGCTTGGCAAATCCGCTAACGGTCGGTCAGGCTACGGTCAAGTATTCCGCCAACTGTCAATTAGGTTAGGGTCAGGCATTCCGCTAACGCTTCGTACGACGGCTCGGCAATCCCGCTAACAGATCGCACGAGGGTTTGGCAGTTCTGCTAACGGATCGCACGACTCAGCCTGTCCGTCGCAGTTTCTTTCACGAGTCATAACTTGAGATATACAGGTCCAATTTCTACTTACTTTATGCTGTTGGAAACTCGATTCAGAGTACTACAAATTCTCAGAAGACATCAGAGTGCAAATTCAGTTTAGAAAAGGGTCAAAATTGACCCTAAACCTGCTGCAAGGGCAATTTTCAGGTTTCACAAGTTCCGAAGATCAGGTTACTTTGCAGGGTTGTTGCAGTTTGTAGAAAATGAATCAAGCTGGGTAATTTATACTGTTGGAAAGTTCTATGAGTCTAGTTTCAAATGCCACAAATGGCACTTGATTCTAACTCTTCTACACCAAGATACAGGCATTTTTCTGAAACTGATTTTGCTGACCTACTATTACCGGAACCTAGGGTTTTTGTCATGCTTGTATCTTTTACTCTTATAATTGTTATTGTTTTAACTTGAATTTCACACACAATCATCCAGACATATAACTCAGCATATAGGATATGTTTTTAGTTAAGATTTCAGCAATAATCAATCAAAACTAATCATACAAACCATGCTTCAAAAGCTGGAAATTCTCCTAGGCATGCTTGTCTAGCCATGAAGCAATTTTCAGCAATTAAACTTGCAATTTACTAGGCATATTTGGCACATGAATAAGCCAAGAATAAGGTAAGATTATCAGCTCAAGTTACCTCAATCAAGTGCACAAAAATTTTTGGGAAAATCAGAAGCAAAGCCACACAAAAGCTAAGCAAGATCCAAGCAGCTTCAAGCCTTCAAAGTCTTGGTTTTGGCTAGTTTTTGTAGTAGTGAATTTGTGTTGTAATTTGACTAGTTTTCTCTTCCTATTTTTGGCCAAGGCAGGATGACATATCAAAATGATTCAAGTGCTGAAATCTAAAGTATTTATAGGCCAAAATACCAAGCATGACTAAGCATTTGTTGGACAACTCAATAGGCTAGTTTCTTGCCAAGTATCAAGTAAAGCTTTGTCATGCTTATGGAGTTGTTTTCTTGAATTTTCAAGGCCTTTTCCAAGCTGATAATTTTGTCCAACTCAAGAGGAAACAAGACAAGAGTTTTACCTTGTAGTTCTATTTTTAGTAAAGGGCCAAATCACAAAGTACAATTTAATTTTTAGCCCTCGAATTTCAAGTACTATTATACTTCGCTCCACACATGTTTTCTAGTACTTATTGATAGATATTAAACATCATTCTAGTATTGTAATTTTATGTAGCAAGGGCTGAAATCTTAGCAAAATTTCGTAGGTTACAATTAGGGTTTTGGCCCATTCAAAACAAGGTAAAAAGATCGTTAATTCGTGCAAAACATGTAAGTACATAAACTGGCAATGTCTAGGGTTTACGGGTGCTCACACAAAAATTACATATTATTACTCAAAATTTCCAGCAAACACTTTGTGTGAGCAACATCTCTTGCCTAAGAGATCTTTCTTTGAATACTTGAAAAATCACTCGAGTGTTCACCGACGTATCAATCAAGCAATCACCCTTGATTGTGGCATCTTCTACCAACAACCTTGGTTCACTAAATCGATAGAGTGTGGGTTGAGATTCAATTCAAGGTTCGCATTCTATAGATTAGAAGGGTCAAGCATTCTTCCGCAAATCAACTTGAATCTTCGTCTAGATCCGGGTTTCGTGGAATACGAGTTCAGGCCTTTGTGTTGGGTTTGTATCAACTTGGCTATTAGAGCTAGTTTGACGGTATCAAGTATATCCCTTCCATGTCTTTTATTCATTTGTTATTTCGTTTCTTGTAGTTGTGTCAAAGCTGTCGTACTTGCTTTCTTGTGTCGTACGTTTGCTAGGGTTCTTTGTTTCACCTTGCTGTCTGAATTCTTAATCAAGTCCTTGTCCAAGAGTTTTTGTGTATTGTCTTCGTGGTTTGAGTCGTTTGTCATCCTACAAAAAAAAAAAAAAAAAACAGCCGTTAGAGCTCTTTCTTGTTCATCAGCTAGGGTTTCGTTCTTGTGAGTCGTTTTTGTCTAGTTTTTGTTTGCATCTTGTAGACACCAAATTTTGACTATTTCATTTGTTTTCTTATGTTTTTATCTATTAATATTTAGTTATTTATTTTTGAATATTCTAACACATCTTTCTTATTTTTGTAGGTTTTTCTTAAAAAAAAAAAAGAAAAGAAAGTCAAAATCGCGGACTAGTTACGCTGGGATAGGTCCGTAACTAGTCCCGTGTAACGATCAAGTGAAAAAAAATACTGTGCACATTTTTCCAGCCTTTCCTTCCTCATTTCCAGCTGTATTTTCTGCGCCTTGAGCATCAAGAAATCAATTTAGATAATACCCAACTCACCCTTAATCCCTTAACAATTCATCTAACGTTCAAAATCAACCCACCTCACCCAAACTATCCAAACCCTTCATGCTAGGTTTTGTGGCTATAAATAGCTTATGAGAGGGTTTTCAAAAAGGTTGGAATCGAGAAAAAGAGAGAAGAGGAGGTGGGAGAGAAAAGAAAAGAAAACGAGAGGAAAGAGGAGAAAAAAGAAAGAAAAGGATTCTAGAATTTTGCTTTGGGAAGAGAAGGAAACCATCTTCAACCGAACTTCCCTTTTGTTTTGAGATCAAGAGGCTCAGGTGATTCTCTTTCTCATCCCTATTTTTTTGAACGTGAATCTTGTTGAAAATGTGACCTTTTGGTGGCACCAAGGTCTTGACTATGTTTTTTTATGTTTTATAATAGTTGATGATGTTTATTTGTTGTTATATGAGTATGTTACGTTTAGATAGCCTTGGTAAGGCTAATAGATTTGTTTTTACGTTTAAAATCAGACGTTTGATGCTTCTATGATGATTCATTGGTTTTCAAAAAATTTCTAGAAAAATGTTCTTCACGTTTGAAGATGTGAAGAAGCAGCGGACACTTGCGCGGATTACTCAGCATGCTCCGTTTCCTCTTGAATGTTTGAAGATGTGAAGAAACGCGGAGTCCTTGCGCGGGTTGGTTCGCGTAACAGTCCGCGTTTCTTCTTGAATATTTGAAGATGTGAAGAAACGTGGGGCATTGCGCCGTCCGCGTAAGCTCCAGCGTTCTAGCAGTTCCCCTTCCCCCTTTTTGTCTATTTGATGATGTTGATGCTTAAGATTTGGCCTTCTTCGGTTTTAGCTTGTTTTGACATGATCTGAATGATGATGTTTAATGCTTTAAATAGATCCCCTTGCCTCAAGATTTTGTTTGTGTTATGGTCAAAACTGAAGCAATCTTCCGATATTTTGAAGATGGGAAGAGACGCTGACTATTCTGGCTGAATCCGCTTTCCCTCTGAACTTTACATTTTGCATGTGGACCAGTTCTTGACTCGTCAGCGTTCTTCTCCGTAACCTCTCTTCCTCGCTTTGTTGCTATTTCCTGCTCTTTTGTTCCAGAATCTTACTCTATTATTTGTACTTCCTAGTCTTGTCCATGTTGCTTGCAGAATCTGTTGTCATACCTTCTCTTTGAATTTTTCATTGATTTTTCCTTTAAATTGGTACCTTGATCCCTTTTGTTGACATTGAGTCTTAGATAATCATTCCCCTCATTTAAGGATTCAATTAAGGCATCACATCAAGGGATGGTAACTTCTTTCCCCTATTATGTGCTCTTATGTGTTTTTGCATGATCTTGCATGTTTTAAATTAAGTTTTCCTTTGCTTTTTATTCATGCCTAGTCTTTATTTATGTCATTTAATTTTTGAGTAAATCATTTGGAGGCCTTGGATGCCAAGTTGTAATAGATAGGTTTAATTTTGTAAAAAGTGTATTTATTCTAGAAAATGTAATAGTTAGATTATTATTCCGAATTTTTTCCCCTTAGAATGTATTTAGGTTCCCCAATGTAATAATTAGGTTTTATATGCTTATTCTGCATGCTTGCATGATTATGTGTTTACTTGCTTTCCTAGGGTCTTGCATCTAGATATTATGCCTATGTGTTATGTGTTTATGTGTTTTATGTGTTTACTTGCTTTATTATCATGTCTACATGTTTATTGTGTAAATATATTGACGTCACCACACTAGTCCAACGCTAGTTGTGGCCTTTCCTTTCGATTTCTCACTAATCCAATGTTAGTGAGAACTTTTTGACGAGGGCTAGTCCAATGCTAGACCCTTAAATGCCGTTCATGCATTAGATACAAATTTCACACACTTTTCACTTTTAGAGTTTCTTTCCCATTTTTGCATGTTATTATTCTCCCATCCATATTAAACATGTCATTTAGTTTTCCTTTTAGTCAAAAATAGATTAGTGCATTTAAGGCATTACCCTTGAATTAGGGAAGAGAGCTTAGTATGGCTTCCTAGCTTAGCACGCTTTTATTTCCTTCTATGAAAAGTAAGAATTAAAGTCACGAACTTAGTCCCCCGCACCCATTATGTTGCATTATCCCTCTTTAGGACATACATATGCATTATTCTATCAAAATCATTCTTTAAAAGTCAAGTTTCTTCTTCATATTTTAGCAATTCAAAGTCAAAAAAACCGTTTTTCTTAAAATTGCATCTTTTGAAAATTCAAGTTCCTCTTTGCACTTAAAATTGATCTTTTCAAAAAACCGATTTCTTTTTCCCTTGAGATTTTATAAAAATTGCACTTCTTTTGAAAACCCTAGTTCTCCCGATTTTTTCGAGTCTCATCATTTGCATTTTTTTGACCTCCTCGAGATCAAAGTTGGATGACACAACTAATGTGATCAATTCCAATCAAACCTCAAGGAGACATTTTGCCCCTTCCCGACCCCAACATTAGGTTTAGGTTTTGCATCCATATAGATAACATCCAAATGTGATAAATTTTAAAGTTAGAATTAGGAAATTTTTAACTAAATCTTGCAACTAGCTTTGGCTAGGTTAGAAGGGTGCCTTAGAGACGAGTAACATCGAATCTTTGCCTTCCCTTCTTTCAACTCGTGACCCCCGAACCTTTTTCTCTAGTTTTCAAAGACCTGGAGTCGTCTAAAAAAGGGTTTTCTTAGTTTATTTTCATTAATTAAAATTTTTTGGTGACTTGGTACACCTAAACTCCATACCAAGTGGCGACTCCAAACTTTCTAAAACCCTTTTCTAGACTTTTGTTTTTTGGGTCCAAATTGTCGCATTTTTGTAGTCCCATGACCCCTTTCTTTTTCAAAAAATCAAAAAATCAAATTTTTTAAACAAAAAAAAAAACCTTTTTCAACTAAAAACCCGAAACGACGAGGGTTCTCATCCCCTCCTCCCTTTCCATAAAAAATGGGGCGCGACACATCTCTTGTGCGTAACAAAAACTGGTTGTGTTTCACTTTGTGCCTTGTGTTTGTGCCTTCCTTGCTATTCTGAATTAAAAAAAAAAAAGGAAACAAAAGAAAGAAAGGAATCTGCCATCGCATGTTCATGAGGAAGAAATGTAGAAATTGCTAGTTGCATGTGTCAGCTTTCTTGAGTTGTTTTGCTGAAATTCTCCAGAAACAAATTGTGTTGCGTGCTGCCTTGAAATCTGTTTGGAAAAGGTGAGTAAAATCTGGAATTTTTCCCAAGTTTCTTGAACAAACAAAGTGTTATTGAAACCTGGAAACTTTGGGAAACCAAAGCTGTCTTGTTTCCTTTTTCCACCTCTTGTTGATCCAAAATCCATCTCAAAATCAGCAGCCTTATGTTTAAGAAAAACCAAATTCCAAGCCATAACCAAGTCAGATTCAAACAAAATTCAGTTTTGAAGGTCCGGCTCTACATTCTTTTCTAAAATAGATTAGGAAATCCAAAAACAAACTTGATTTGGACTTGTTGCCAAAACTGATTTCTTTCGGATTTAGGGCTAAAACAACTTCCCAAATTGATTCCGAATCACCTTAAGCAGCCTTCCTAATCCAATTTGTGCAAGAATAACCAAACAAGATCCGGAAATCCTTGAACTAGAATTCCGGCACTTCGCAACTTCCAAATCAGTCAGCAATCTTTCCAAATTTCCACCTTAGCCATTTTCCTAAGTAAAGTTCTGTTTCTAAGCAAATTTTAGAGTGTCTAGGCTTCCAACTATCAGCTAGAGTCGTATTTTTTTGCTCCATCTAAGTGTCTTAATTTCCAGTAATAAGTTCCAGCCGTAAACTTGTATCAAGTTCCAAGTTTAAAGTCGAGTCTTGAAGTAACTCCAGCCGTGTTGTGTCATTCTTTTCTTCCAAATTTGAGTCAAAATCCAGTTGTGTCTTTCTTGAGTCTAGGTCATAAGAGTCATCCATTCTTGAGTCAAATCTCAATCACAAGTGAACCGCAGTTACAACGCCACATCTTGTACGATTATTGAAGGTAAGTCTTGAACTTCTTGAGAATTTCAGATTTCTTCAAGGAAAGGGATCAAGGCTTCAAGAGTTGCTTGATGAGACCATTAGAGGGAATTAAACACTTGTGCGGTACACGAGTGCGAGGGATACATGTAAGGGAGCGAGTGAGGAGCTTTTACTACTAACTTTTACTATTTTGCAAGTCAAATAAAAATGTCACAAAGTGAGGAAGCAAATCCAACTTTTGATTTGAAAATGTTAACCAATGCATTGAAAGGAGAATTGGGCAGAATGATGGACCAAAAGCTCGAGGCCTTACATGAACGAATTGACAATGTAGAAACTTCAAAGGGATCCTCTAAGAAATCTAAGGGGAAAGCCTCTTTGAATGAATTTAGTGATTCAAATTCCGACCAAGAACTTGATAAATTAGACAAAGAGCCGAGGAGGACTAGACAATGCCCAAGTACAAGGATGATACTCTCAAGGGAATCAAGCCGAAAATTCCAACATTTCAAGGGAAATCCAATCCCGAGGTATACTTGGAGTGGGAGCATAAAATTGAAATGATCTTTGACCGCAATCACTACATCGAGGCTCAAAAGGTAAAGCTAGCCATCATTGAATTCACAGATTATGCAGCCATTTGGTGGGATCAACTTCGAACCAAACAAAGAAGGTCTGAAGAACCGACCATTAGAAATTGGGATGAGTTTAAAAGGATTATGAGGAAGCGTTTCATACCTGGATACTACCATAGAGATTTGCACAACAAATTGCAAATGCTCACTCAAGGTAATATGACGGTTGAAGATTAATTCAAGGAAATGGAAATGGCAATGATGCATGCGGATGTGCATGAAGATTTAGAAGCTACCATGGCTCGATTCTTGTAAGGATTGAGGGCCGAGATTGCTGATATTGTAGAGCTTCAACATTACCTTAACATGGGAGAATTGTTGGATAAAGCTGTCAAGGTGGAAAGGAGGCTCAAGAGGAGGGGTACAACTCTCCCAACTTCCAACTTCCAACCTGGAAATTGGAGGAATTCGACCCCAGGAAAGGAGGAAAGGACCTCAGATTCTATTCACTTCTAGAAACCAAAGGGAGTTGCAAATAATTCCTCAAGGCCGAATGCCTTTCCTTCCAAGCTAAATCAAAAAAGGGTTTCTAAGGCTAACCAAGAGCCTTCTAAGCCAAGGAACCGTGACACTAAATGCTTTAAGTGTCAAGGTTTTGGCCATATTGCATCCCAATGTCCAAATCAAAGGACTATGCTCATGTTGCCAAATGGTGAAGTGTTGACCGATGAAGAGGATGAGTATGAGCAAATGCCACCACTAATGGAAGAAGATGAGGAAGAGGAGATAGTGGAGCAGCAACCTACACTAGATAAGGTTGGTTTAGTAGCTTGATGTGCACTAACTACCCAAACTTGCATGGATGACTTATAGCATGAAAACATCTTCTACACACGTTGTAATGTTGGTGACAAGGTTTGTAGCTTGGTGATTGACCCGGGGAGTTGCACTAATGTGGCAAGCGCATACATGGTATTGAAATTGAGCTTGGCCACAACCAACCATCCTAAGCCTTACAAGTTGCAATGGCTTAACAATAGTGGAGAGGTACGTGTACTCAAACAAGTACTAGTGTCTTTTCGCATTGGACATTACATTGATGAAGTTTTATGTGATGTTGTGCCTATGCAAGCTGCTCATATCGTATTAGGTCGTCCTTGGCAATTTGATAGAAAAGTTAGTTGGGATGGGTTTACTAACAAGTATTCATTCTCTCATTGTAATAAAATGATTGTACTTGCACCTCTTACACTTCAACAAGTGCAAGAGGATCAAGCTAGCCTTCAAAGAGATTTTGAATTAGAAATTGAAAGAAAGAAAAAGCAAGAGAGTGATGCTGGCCGAGGCAAAATTGAGAGGAAAAAGGCTAATTCTATCTTGGCCAAATAGGTAAGAAACTAGGGAAATCAAATGTTGTTTGCAAAAGCCAAAACTGTGAGGAAAGCTTTGTTTTCTAACCAACCTCTCTTGTTACTCTATTGCAAAGAAGTATTGGTGACTAACTAACTTGATGTTTCCTTACCTAGTTCTATTGCTAACCTTTTGCAAGATTATCAACATGTCTTCCCTGAGGACATTCCTAGTGGTCTACCTCCAATAAGAGGAATTGAGCATCAAATCGATCTCATTCCTGGAGTTTCGTTGCCCAATAAACCACCGTATAGGACAAATCCCAAGGAGACCAACGAGTTGGATCACCAAATTGGAGAACTTTTGGGAAAAGGATGGATGTGAGAAAGCCTAAGTCCATGTGCCGTTCCAGTCTTACTTGTACCAAAGAAGGATGGATCGTGGAGGATGTGCATCAATTGTCGCGGCATCAATGCTATAACAGTAAAGTGTCGCCATCCTATTCTTCGATTAGATGACATGCTAGATGAATTATATGGTGCTGTGATTTTCACTAAAATTGATCTTAAAAATGGATATCACCAAATAAGAATGAAAAGGTAATAAGTGGAAAACCACATTTAAAACTAAGCACGTGGTTTTCCACTCATTACCTTGACAATAGATAATGGAGTATAAAGTCTTACGTAATTTCTTATTTACTAAATGATCTTGAAATTTTGAAATACATAGAACAATGATAAATTTTCCATTTTTATTGTTGAATAATTTTTTTGAACTCCAATCCAAATACCAGAATGATAACGGACTAGTTGCTCCTTTTGTGTAGAATAATTCTTGGAATCATGCATATGCTCATATGATAAAATATTTTTATTTTGTTTAAGAATATCTCCATATCCTAACTCAGAAGCATCAGTTTCTACTATCATAAATGTATTAGGATGAGGAATGTCTAAAAATGGTAAATTTTGTATAAGTTGTTTTATTTTTTTAACAGTTTTTGTATGTTCTTGAGTCCACGGTTTAGGATTTTTTCTAAGTCTTGTATATAATGGTTCACATGTAATCCTTAAATCTTTGATGAAATCAGAGAAATAATTAAGATATCCTAAAAATCATTGTAATTGAGTTTTATCTTTTATTTCATCTGAAAATTTATTAGTGAATTCTAAAGATCATCCTATTCGTTTGAAATTTCCTTTGTGAATATCATGTCCTAGGAATCTAATTTTTGTTTGAAATAGACTCATTTTTTATTCAGACACTACTAAACCGTTTTGTTTAATTACTTTAAAAAATATTTCTAAATGCTTAAAATGTTTTTCTATGGAATCAGAAAATATCAAAACATCATCAATATAAACAATAATAATTGTTGAATAAGGATTAAAAATATCATTCATAATTTTTTGAAATTCTGATGGGGCATTTTTTAAACCAAATGGCATAACTTTCTATTGATATTGTCCAAATGGAACATTGAATGCCATTTTATATCTATCTTGAATAGCAATTTGTATTTACCAAAATCCAGACTTAATGTGAAATTTTGAATAAATAATTGGTCCATAAATTCTTTTTAATAAATCTCTTTTGCTTGGAATAGGATATCTAATCCATAATAGGACTTTATTTAGAGGTTTATAATTTATAACTAATCTTGGTGCTCCTCTTTCTATTTGAGCACTATTATTAACATAAAAGGCTAAACAACTCTAGGGAGATTTAGAAGGTTCTATTAAATCCTTTTCTAGTAATGTTTGTATTTCCTTTTTACAATATTTTAATAAATTAGGATTCATTTGAATAGGTCCAACTTTTGTAGGAATCTTATTTTCATTAAATTCTGGAATCTAAGGTAGTGTAGCTATATGTATTTTTCTCCTCCAAAAGGCATTGGTAAATTTGAACAAATTTCTTCTTTGAATATTTTTGTAATTCTTTTACCTTTTCTTGAATACTTTTATATCTTGTAATTTTTCTTCAATCTTTTTCATTTTTATTTCTGTTTTTAGAAAATTTATTTGTTTAGAGATATTACATATAATTTTCTCTTTTATTTTTGAAGTGGATTGACAATTATTTACTTCTTTTATTAAGGGAGGTTCGACAAATGGAAATGAACTTCTTGATCACGTGCTTTAGTTGTAATCCCTTCTTCATTTATAAGTATAGGAAATAACTGGGTAATAAATGGTATGCCTAAAATGACTTCTTGATGTAAATCCTTTACTAGAATAAAACTATTTTGAAAACAAATTTTATTTCTACAAACATGCAGATTTGATAATTTATAATTAACTTCTAATCTTTGCCTATTAGCTCCTCTTAATTTTTTGGTAGTTTTTTCAAAAATATCTTGTTCGAATTAATCCCTCTCTTATGCAATTGAAATCAACTCCTGAATCTAATAAGACTACAATATTTAAATAAATTTCTTTATTAATGATTAGTTTTACTAGAATATACCATCTTTGAAATTTTACTTCTTGGATTATTGCAATTAAGTATTCGTTATTGTCTACCTCTATTTTTTCTTCTAATTTTTCTTTTTTTTCTTTTGTTTCTTCAAGTAATTGTACTTCTGTTTATAAAGCTAATAATTGATATTTTATATAATAATTTTCTGTTTTAATTTCTTAATTCTTCTTTTAATTGTTTTACTTCTTTTTGAAGATCTTAAATTGAAATACTTATTTGAGGTTGTTTGAATCTATTATAGACTTCTTTTAAATTAAAGGGTTCAATATTTTTGAAATTTTCCTCTTTAATAACAATATCCTTTAATTTTAATAAATATTTTTTTAATGTCATTATCATTTATTTTATCAATTAATTCTAGAAAAAAAATTTTATTTTCTTTTGAAATAACATCAATACTGGAATAACCACCATCACATATTCCTATACACTCACAACTATTAGCTGGTGATTCTTCATTCGATTTTTCTTGGATTTCATATATTTCATCTTTTTCAGAGTCTGATTTAGATATATCATCTAGTATATTTAATATTTGATTTTTTACTTGTTCTTCTAATTCTATAGCCGAAATCTTTTCTCTAACTTTGCAGTATCTTGCAATATGCTCTGGTTTTCCACATTTAAAGCAAACTTCAGTTGAATTTTGTGAAGAGACTGTAGACACCAAATTTTTACTAGTTTTTCATATTTTCCTAGAGTTTTATGGATTTAATTGATCATTTTTTTCTACATTTAATGTGATTTTTTTCTTATTTACGGGTTCAAAAAAAATCAAGAAAAGGAAAATCAATCAAAATAATGAGTGAAAAATAATTTGGAGCCTCAAAATATTAGTATTTTCTCATTTTATTTTATTCTTGTTTTATTTTTTATTTTTGCCTTCTTTTCTTTAATCCTCTTTATTTTCTTTGTTTTCAAAAAAAAAATCACATCACAAATATTTTTTTTACCTACTCCCTCCAACTCTATCTCTCTCTCTCGGTTCACACAACACACACAAGACACAAAACTCTCAGACAAAAAACCACCCACTCACCCCAATTCTCTCTACACTCTTCGGCTCTCACCCTCACACATGCAAGACACAATCACAAGCACATAGCACATACACAAATTCCTCACAAAATCTCTCGGCTCTCACTATCACACACAACACACACAAAAACTCAAAAAACAAGAAAACAAAACTCTCCCTTATTTTTCTCTCTTGTCTCTCAGATCTCACTCTCACACGGACACACTTTCAAACAAAAGAAAATCACCCACTTTCCCCTAATTCCCCAACATTCTCTCAGCCCTCACTCAGTACACACAACACACATGCAAGCCAAAAGAAAAGAAAAAAGAAAAAAAAAAGAAAGTGAGCAAAGAGGAAGCTGCTGCCACTGCTGGGAAGCTCACGAAAGTCTTCAAACAAGCATTGTAAATTTCTTAAACTCTTTCATTTTCATTTTTTTCTCTTTTCATTTCTGGACATTTATGTGCATTGGCTGGACTTTGGGTCTTGGTAAATGGACTTTTGAGTTGTTTGCTGAATTTTTTTGGTTTATTTAGGATAGTTTTAAAGGCAGAAATAATGGGTTTATATCATGCCTTTCATATGTTTGATAAAATGTCTTGATAAAGAACTGGATTTGATTCTTGTTAAATGAAGTCTTAGTTACATTATAGAATTCACAAGGATCGTTTACATATAAATTTTGTGAATTTTAGGGCTGATTTGAGCTTTTTTGGAAAATTTTAAAGTGGGCTGTAAATTACACGTTTGGGCACTTTTGGTGCGTGTTTTGCAAAAATAAACTCGGAAATAAATTCTATGCGAAAAATAGAGTGAGAAGGTGTATTTTAGTTTTTTTTTTTTGTGACCGGAAGTTCACGGTTTAGCTGGTCATGGCATACCGGCTAGCTTGCGGGTTTGGCTAGGGAAGAAAAAGAAGAAGAACAGAAAAAAAAATAAGAAAAGAAAGAAAAAGAGGGGTTTGGGCCATTTCTTATTTTTGTTTGGGTTGTTTGGTTGGGCCATGTCATTTTCTGTTAGACTTTGCATCAGACTTTTGCTTAACTTGTTTGGTTTATTTCGTTGGGTTTTGTTATATTTTCGGTTGGACTTTCTTTCAACTTTTGTTTGGTTTTGTTTTTGGGTTTATATTTGGGATTTGGTTTATTTTATGTGGGTTTAGAGTTGGGTTTTTGTAATTATTTCAGAATTAAAATGCCCGCATTTTTGTTTGGGCCGAAGTGGTATCAGCGCAACTCTTAGAAAATTTTCAGCCCATCCTTTGGTCCATTAAAAAATAATTTATACATTGATCCCTAATTTCTCAATTAATTTCACTTTGGCACTAAAAAATTTTATTTTCTTTCACTTAGGTCCTTATTTTAATTGCATTTTGGTCTCTTAATTTTTTCTTTTATTTTGACCCCTTATCTTTTAAAAAATTATATTATGGCTCAAAAACTTTTCAATATGTGCAATTAGGTCCCTCGTAACTTTTTTTTTTAATTATGAGTGTCTATTTCTTTAATTACTCTCTTTGTTTCTTAATCGTGCATCTTTTTTGTTATCTGAATATCTTTAGTTTTTTTTTTTGCATTTGTATAGCATAAATACAATGATAAATTTTTAGTTCATTTTTTAGCATTTTCCTTACATTTCATAAATATGGTGCCTTTATGTGTTTGTTCATGTTTTGAGTAATAGATAAGAGAGCTAGCATTTGCACTAGCTCACTACTTCGACGGGGAGGTATCACTATTACTTTTTAAATATGATTTATGTGTTTTTACGTACTTCTACATGTTTTATGTGATTATATGCTTTATGTGTCACTTTTTATTTTTATTTATTTCTTTCGAGCTTCTTCATTTTTCTATGCTTATTTATTTGATTTAAATTCTGTAATTATTCAAAAGGTCTTTGAATACCCATGGTGTAATAGATAGGTTATATATTTTCTTTTCTTTTCTTTTCTTTTCTTTTTCTTTTATTTATTTAGCCAAAAATTGTAATTAGATAGGCAATGTTATAGATACTTTAGATAGATTTATTTTTCTCGTGTTTCCCTCCTAATATTGTAGTTAGGTTCCCTGATGTAATAGATAGGATTTGTGTGTTTGTGTGGCTTATGTGGCTTATGGCTTATTTATGTGGTTTATGGCTACTTTAAACGTGACTCTCAAACTTTTTTCTCTAATTTTTTCAAAGACATGAAGTCGTCTAAAAGAGGGGGTTTTATCTTGTGTTATTTTTCTAAAATTTTTCTGGTGACTTGGTACACCAAAACTCACTACCAAGTGGCGACTCTCTTTTTCATAAAAACCCTTTTTCTTAGAGTATTTTCTTGGGCTTCAATTGTCGCATTTAAAGTCTCATTTTGGCCATTTTGTTTTCTTAAAAATCAAAACTCATTTCTTCATAAATATTATTTCCTTTCTTTCTTTCTTTCTTATTCAAAAAATGGGACGCGACAGCTTGGCAACTCCACTGGGGACCACTAGTGAGTCCGAGCACTTGGTTTAGTCATTCTTTTCCTTTTTTAACCCTTTCACATATTGCATTTGGATGTTTTAGGTTGCATTTTTCCTTTTCTTTAGGGCTTTTTGCATTTCACACTCGCTTCTCTCCTTGTTTTCCGCATGTGTAATGAATGGTTTATTTACTTATTTGTGTTATGCGTATCACGCTTTGCATTTGGGGACTGGGAAATAATTACCCTAGAGCCTTCACGCGTGTATATTGGTATTAATCCCTTCCCTCAAATGAGCACTTCATACGTGCATACGTTATTTTCTTTAAAACCCTCTTTCTTGTTTCTTTTAGTGGTTGTCATACCACTCCTCCCTATTAGGATTAGGATTGATCCACTTGGACATGTGGCCGTGGCATGACGTGCACGTAGCAGTGTCCGGGGGATCACTCGAGCCACCGACTTTGGGCATTGGGATTGACGACCTTTTGCCTTTTGGTCTGAAGGCTTGGGGATCTGAAACCCTATCAAGTCTAGATGCATTAGTTAACCGAAACCTCATGCATCCATTTAGAATTGCCGAGGAGAGAGTTCCATCTAACCTAATAGGAACACTAGACACGAGTAGAGGGATTTTACCCCCCTTTCTTTGATTTATTTTAAACATATTATATCTTTTGATTGTTCCAAGATGTTACGTGCTATGTGTTTTTTGTTCAATCGAACTAACCCTTCTTCTTCTCCTATGTATGCATTCATCAACTTTAGAAATAAGAGTCCTAACATGGTACTCTTTTAGAAGAAACCACCAGTTTAGATAGGCTATTATCATTTTAGGCTTACCCCGGCATTCAAATAGGGTCCCTTTAGGTCATGTTTTAATTATATCTTGGCATCTTTATTTGTTTCAATAAATTGGCGTTATGCATTAACCTTAGAGGGAATGCCACTTAGGGAATCCCATCTTAGAAATATGCCAACCTCATTCTTTCCTGGGTACGTAACCCTCTGTGGGACTTCATGTTTAAATTTTGGTAAAACTGGAGAGGTGAGCCCTGTAGGTAAGGTATTTGACCCAATTGACCTGCTTCAGATGGACAGACTTAAATGCATCAAACAATTGTTAACAGTTCCGATAGAAGTTCAACGATGGCCGGGGTTTCTCCCATCCACTGAAATCAACCAGGTAGCAGTTTATCTCGAACCAATCGAAAATTTCAAAGACATCGAATCTGATGGGTATTTGATAGAAGTTTTAATTCAACTGTGGGACCCTAGTTGTTCAACATTTAGAATAGGAAATAGGGAGATGACCGTTACAATCGAAGAGGTAGCTGGCCTTCTCAATCTGTCAGTAGGGAGTACAGCCGTGATTTATCCCGTTGCTTCTGAAAAAATTGAATTCTGTCATTTTACTGGACTGAAAGAATTTGTCGTGCAAAGATCGGACCAGAGTATAGATTAAAAATTCCTATTTGATAGATTTGCGGTAAAGGAAGGATTCGACAAGTATTTCAAGGATTTGTCATTTACATCCAAGGATATTTGGGAGCGCAAGAGGTTATGAGTATATGGACTTGTTATGGCGGGAATCTACCTATTTCCAAGAAGGGATAAGAAAATTGGTTTCAAAATTACCAAAATTGTGCATGATTTATTTTGTGGGATTGAAAATCGACGGGGCTCTATAGTATCGATAGTGATAGCTGATATATTCATTGCTTGTACTAACTGTCAGAAAGGGGTGAAATTCTTTCATGGGTCAAATCGGATTCTGCATATGTAGGGGATGGAACACTTTAAAAGATGATTGCCTATTCCTGATGGTGTGCCACTAATTGGATATAATTGGATAGCTACTCACCACAAAAGAGTGGACAAGAACAGTTTACCGAGAAACGCTTAGGAATGGTTGAGCTTTTTGGATGCACTACTAGATCAGAATATTAGGTGGGTATTAGATTGGATAGACTGTCTTAACCCTGCTCTTCGTTCCAATTTTTTAGATTTCATACCATTGTTGGGAACTCAAGGTATCATGTGTTATACTCCAAAAAGGTTTCTCAGACAGTTAAGGCGTGTTCAAGGATCACCACCAATGCCTGATTTGACCAAATTTGCTGTCAGTTTTGGCGAGGGAATCTGTCCTATTGAAATTCCAATGAGGGTGCCAATCACCGATGCTTGGGGGACATTATCTAATGATGAGGATATTGTTTATATTCCGCAGTTTAAGTAGATGGCTTTAGTCACCCCTCAATGCAAGGAGTGGCTCAGGGATTCTAATGCAAAACGGCCACAAATGGTACAATCTGAGGAAGTTAAAAGGTTGATGGTGATCATTGAAGCAAAAGATAGAGAAAATGTTCAATTGAGATATTCTATGGAAGCAAGCAAAGATCTGGCAGAGAAGAATGAGGAGCTGTATAAAGAGGCGCAAGCAAAGAATAAAGAGTTGAAGAGGAAATGTGCTGAATTGTATGATCAAGTTGAGCGCATAAAGAACCCTTATTCTAAGGAATCCAAAGATGCTGTGATAGATAGGTTGAAGAAGTTCAACGACATTGTACAAAATAGCCTTCGAGAAATAATGTAGATGATGTGTATGAAATTTTGGACGTTTATTAATGAAATTGCCTTTCAGTTTTCTTCTACAAATTTAGTCAAAATACAGGTTTGGTAAGCAGGTCTCACCTTGAAGGTGTTGCATCATGTTAGGCCAACCTTTGGCAGAAAAAGGGCACCTCCTAGGATATGCATCCGAATTATATAAGCATTTACTAACTTCATTCTTTTTTCTTTTTCTTTTTGAATAGATCCTTGCAGTTTAATTGGGAATAAATTGCTAAATCGGTTTTTTTTTTCTAAACTCATAGGTGCTTTTAAATATAGCTTCACAAATAAGCCCCATCGTCACTAGATCCCGAAGTAGAGCCTTAAGATAATTGGTAAACATGAGTTCACTGCCAGAGATTTCGGAGAGATCTGCTATAGTGATGTCACTAGATTTGGCAGCATTGGGATCTCAACTAAGTGAGGTATTAGGCAGGTTTAATGAATTGAGCGCAGAAATGGCCGCACAAAGGCGGGTGATTGATCAACTTGTAGCGAATAGTAGTGGTGATGGTATCCCAAATGACCATCACCCTATCAACAACAACCCACCCGGGCAAGACAATCAGCCATCTCATACATCCCATATCCAATCTACCTTCATTCCAAACCCTAGCAATCCCCTTGAAAGTGCTTTTGTCCGTCCTAATCCTGACCTTTCACACCTACATCCAAACTATATTCTCAGAAACCCGCCCAATAACTAGATCACTCAAACCCAACCACAAATCAATCTGAACATTCCTCCTAACCCTTTGGGACCTCACCACTTTACTACAGAGCCTTTTGTATGGGACACTGTTTCTCAAGAAAAATCAGAGGTGGATGAACATGTTGTGCCAATTGATAAAGATTTGTTGAAGAGATTGGACCGATTTGATAAGTTTATGAAGAAGAGCCAAGGATTGAAAAGACATGGCGGATTGGACTACGATGAGCTTTGTCTTTTTCTAGATGTTCAACTGTCGTTGGGTTTTAAGACTCCCAAATTCAGCAAATATGATGATACTGGGAATCCAAAGACGCACTTCAAGATGTTCGCCAACAAACTTGGTAAACCTGTGGATGATAAAAATCCACCCGTGCATTTATTTCTTGAGAGCTTGGTGGGGGTTGCTCTGAATTGGTGATCAAGACTTGGTTGGACTTGTCAATAACTTTCGTGAAGCAGTATGAATTCAACTGTGAGTTGGCACCGACACGAACGACATTGGAAGGAACCAAGAGAAGACCTTCAGAAGATCATAAAACATATGCCAAGCGTTGGAGAAAATTAGCTGCTAAGGTGGAGCCTCCTATGACTGAAGAGGAGATTGTCCGTACCTTCATCAAGGCTCATGACCCACCTTATTTTGAAGAAATTTTTCACATGACTGGGAGTTTATTTGCTGCAATTATTAATAAGTTGGAAGAATATGATGAATTTGTCAAGACAGGAAAAATTGTTAATGTGTCAACACTAAAGCAACAATTGGAAGCTTTGCAGAATCTAAACAACGATGGGAAGAAACCCTAATTCAAGAAGAAAGAAGGAGAAATTGCATTCGTATGGGATCAAGACCCATCTTTTAGACTAAGAACTCAACACTATCCTGCCTACTCAACCCCTTACCCACATTATCCTAACCCTTACCCTGTCTACCATACCATTACCCAAACCTCCCACTCTCGGCCAATCCATCTAAATACCACACCAGTACCTTTAGTTCCTCAACCCACCTTTCAAAGCTATCCTCATCAAACTTATAACCCAAGACCAACCCCACAAAGTAACAATCCCATTCAAAATCCTGTCCCAGCCTGTGGGATTCCAACTCAAAGGCCATTTCGAACTTTCACTAATTTGGGCCGACCAATTGATCAATTATACTAGCAGTTGAAAACAGCTAGAAAGATTGGAATAATTCCTCCCAAAACCTATCCTAGAGGTCCACCTCCTGGTTATGATCCCCAGACCATTTGTACTTACCATTCTGGAAGCCCAGGTAATACAACGGCTAACTGTTGAGCTTTGAAACACAAGATTCAGGACATGATTAATGCCGATGACATTGTCCTTAGAAAAAAGGGAGAACAGGGACCGAATGTCAACAAGAATCCTCTACCAGAGCATGGAGGTACTGTGGGAGTAATCACCAATGATGAGGAGTTTCTTGACCCCGCTCAATATATTGTAGATGAAACTGAAGTATTTGGTATAATGGAAGCTAATCAGACAAGAATGAGGAGAATGTTGTCCTCTAAGGAGTTCATGGAAAAGAATATGGATGACATTTTTGAGGGAAAATTGAAATCGCCTTTGTTTGGAAAAGATGAGCCATTTATCATAGAAGAGGGACCTTCTGATACTGTAAATTTCAAGGACCCTTTCATTCTGGATTTGCCATCATTTGAATGGGATACATTAGAACCCATCATGCTCGAACTTTCACAACAGATGCGTGTTCATAATTTGCAAGAGGTGCCATGAAATTATGAGTAGTCGACCCTGTTGATAGGAAATAAGAGGTCATTGAAAGAAGAGGTGTCTACAAGTACCAGATTTGGGAGAGTTGTAGGAGATCCTGAATTTCATGTTCAACCAAAAGCCAAAGAAAATTACTTGCCATTGAAGCCCCCTGTGTCTAATAAAGAAGCTGTGGATTTCTTGAAAATGTTGAAGAGGAGCAAGTATTTCTTGAAAATGTTGAAGAGGAGCGAGTACAAAGTAATGGATCAGCTAAATAAGATGCCTGCTCAGATTTCTCTTTTGAACTTGCTCTTGACCTCTGAACTACATAGAGAAACTTTACTCAAAATTTTGAATGAGGCTCAAGTACCTAAAGATATTCCTGTCGACAAATTTTCACACATTGTTGGAACTGTGCTTGTTGCCAACCAAATCACTTTTTCTGATGATGATTTGACTCCAAAAGGGATTGGACACAACAGAGCATTATACATATCAGTATGTTGTAATGGAAAGCTATTACCAAGGGTCTTGGTGGAAAATGGATCAGCCCTGAATATTTGTCCATGGAATACTCTCACCAAACTTGGATTTTCTAACACTAAGTTTCGTCCATCAGCAACTATAGTTAGAGGATTTGATGGTGCAAAAAAGGAATCTATGGGTGAGGTTGATCTGGTATTGGAGATAGGACCTGCTCAATTTCAAGTTACTTGCCAAGTTATGAACTTTTCTAGTGTATATAACATCCTGTTAGGAAGACCTTGGATACACACTTCCAATTCAGTGTCATTTTCTCTGCATCAGATATTGAGATTCGTTATGAATGATCAGTTGATCACCGTGTTTGCTGAGAATGATTGTACTATAATTGTCAATGCCGAGTCCAAGGGGAGAGTAACAAACGAACTTCAATTTCATCTCATCATGTTGCTGATATTGTATCTGTAGGATGGGCACCTGAGAGTAAACCCCTTATCAAGCCGGACTTGCCTGAAGCCAATGTCATGATGGCTAAAGAAATGATCAAAGGAGGGTATGAAATAGGAAAGAGTCTTGGACGGAATTTGCAGGGAATCTTGGAACCAATCGAGCTCCCAATGCAGAAAAATACTTTTGAACTAGGATTTCGTCCAACTGCTAAGGATAAGAAGGAAATGCAAGCTCGGAAGCAAGCTGAGAAGGAAAGAAAGCAAATGATTTTGTATGTCCCACCATTGCACCACACTTTCCCTCATCCATCAGAGGTGATCATATCCGAATTAAAGGAAGGGGACTCTCCTAACGAGATTGAATTGGGTTTATCTCAATTATTTGTGGAAACTATTTATGAGGATGAATCATCTGAAATTTTGGAGTTCCTATTAGTTTTTGAAGGAGACATGCAGAATTGGACAGCTGATTACTTTCCCTCTTGAAGGGAATTTCAGTAAATTCAAGGGATTGTCCTTTGGTTTAGGGCCGTCCACATGGAGCTCTAATTTAGATCTTTTGTTAGAAATTATTTTGTTATTTGGCCTTTATTGTCATTTCAATATTTCAAATTATTTTCCTGTAGCATAGTATTTTTTGTTTAAGGAAAGTACTGAAGTGGAAATGAGGGTCTAGAATTGATGTGCTTTTAAATAGAGTTCATATCTATGAAATTGTTGTTTTGATTAAATTTCAGTTTCTATTTATTTATTATGTGTTTTATTTTGCTTTCAGATGGCCACAAATAAAACCCTTTGACCCTTTGGATGTCACCATTTTGGAATTTGATGAATGCAATTTTGATATCGCTCACGAATTTGAAATCATGCAATCGGAAATTCAAAATGAGAGCGATACCGAAGAAGAATATGAATCCATCTCAAGAGATCTTGAACAATATGAAGAGAAAGCCAAACCGAACTTAGAAGAGACAGAGATCACTAACATTGGCACTAAAACTGAGGTTAAAGAGTTCAAAATTATCATTCATTTGAATAAAAAGCAGAAGAGAGAAATGATTGAATTCTTAACCTTATTTCAAGATGTGTTTGTATGGTCATATGATGATATGTCTAGAATCTCTACAGATATAATGGTTCACACTCTGCCAGCTGATCCAAATTTTCCTCCCATAAAGCAGAAGCCACGTAAGTTTAAATCGGACATGAGTCTCAAGATAAAGGAACAAATTGTTAAGCAAATCAATGCCAGAATTATCATAGTATCTCATTATCCTATTTGGCTTTCAAATCCTGTGCCAGTTCTCAAGAAGTCAAGAGAGGTGCGGGTGTGTGTCGACTATAGAGATTTGAATAAGGCCAGTTCGAAAGATGATTTCCTCTGCCAAATATTCATATTCTTTTGGACAATACTGCTGTACACGAGATTGAATCCTTTGGTGATTGTTTTGCTGGGTATCATCAGATCTTAATGGCAGAAGAGGATAGAGAGAAAACTTCATTTATTACCCCATGGGGAATCTTTTGTTATAGAGTCATCCACTTTTGGATTGAAGAATGCTAGGGCCATTTATCAAAGGATTATGGCTACACTATTTCATGACATGATCCATAAGAAGATGGAGGTTTATGTGGATGACATCATAATCAAGTCCAAGAAGTTGAGGACCATTTGATTGATTTGAAGAAGCTGTTCGAAAGATTGAGAAAATATAATTTGAAGTTGAATCCTGCAAAGTGTGCTTTTGGAGCCCCAGCCGGTAAACTACTGGGTTTTATTGTCAGTAAAAAGTGTATAGAGATCGATCCTGCCAAAATTACAGCAATCTGGGATATGCCTGCTCCAAAAACTCAAAGCGATATGAAAAGTTTCATGGGAAAGATCAATTTTATTGGCAGGTTCATTGCGCAGCTGACTTCCACTTGCGAGCCTCTCTTCAAATTATTGAAAAAAAATGCACCGATGGATTGGAACGAAGATTGTCAGCAGGCTTTCGATAAGATCAAGGATTACTTGCTGAAACCTCCAGTTTTGGTGCTACCTCAACCAGGAAGACCTCTAATTATGTACCTGTCTGTACTTGATGAAGCTGTTGGATGCGTTTTGGGGTGGCATGATGAATTTGGGAGAAAGGAACAAGCCATTTATTATCTCAACAAGAAGTTCACAGCATACGAGGCTAACTACTCTTTTCTCGAAAGGACTTGTTGTGCCTTAACTTGGGCAACTCAAAAGTTGAGGCATTACTTACTCAGTCATAACACCTATCTGATTTTCCGTTCTGATCCTTTGAAATATTTGTTGGAAAGGCCGATGTTCACGGGACGTATGGGTAAATGGCAAATGATCCTTTCTGAATTTGATATCGTCTTTACGACACAAAAGGCAATTAAGGGATAGGCTATAGCAGATCATTTGGCAGAAAATCCAAGAGAGGATGATTACCAACCGCTTCATACTTACTTCCCTGATGAAGAGATTTTGTTTGTTGGGACAATCGATGACATGCATGAACAATGTCCTGAATGGAGACTATTCTTTGATGGTGCTTCAAACTCTTCTGGGGCTGGGATCGGAGTAGTTCTGGTGTCACCTGAAAGAAAACATTATCCTGCTGCTGCTAAGTTACGATTTCCTTGTACCAACAATATAGCCGAGTACGAAGCTTGTATTTTTGGATTGAAAATGGCGTTAGAAATGGATATCAAAGACTTGATAGTATTCAGTAATTCTGATTTACTTGTGCATCAGACACTCAAGCAATTGGTGACTCGAGATTCAAAAATTATGTTGTATCATTGTAACTTGCTCAATTTGGCCGGTAGATTCAGGAATTTAGAATTCAGACACATTTCCCGCACTCGCAATGTCTTTGCTGATACTTTAGCCACTCTGTCTTCAATGATCCAACATCCAGACGAGTTGGTGATCGAGCCTATACAAATTCAACTTCAAGAAGAACCGACGCATTGTCTAGTTGTGGAAAAGACTTCTGATGGCCGACCATGGTACACTGATATCAAGGAATTCATAAAGAAGGGAGCCTATCCTCTGAGTGCTGATTCAGTTATAAAAGGTTTCTTACGTAGAATGTCTTCAAAATTTTTCTTGATTTGAGAGGTACTATATAAGAGAACATCGGATTTGGGCCTTCTAAGGTGTGTTGATGAAGAAGAAGCTAATTACATGATGAAAGAAGTACACAGCGGTGTTTGTGCACCAAACATGAATGGGCATTTATTGGCTAAAAAGATCATGAGAACAGGATATTTTTGGCTCACTATGGAACGTGATTGTATACGGTTTGTTCATAAGTGCGTCAAGTGTCAAATGCATGGGGATGTAATGCACGCTCCCCTTACAGAATTGCATAGTATGACTGCTCCTTAGCCTTGTTCAATGTGGGAAATGGATGTGATTGGACCTATTGATCCCCCTGTTTCAAATGGACATCGATTCATTCTGGTGGCAATAGAGTACTTCACTAAATAGGTTGAGGCTGCGTCCTATAAGCATGTGACTAAGAAGGTAATGACAGATTTCTTGAGGAATGACATCATCTCTCGTTTTGGAGTGTCAGAAACACTGATCACTAATAATGCCAAAAATCTCAACAATGACATGATGGATGGACTATGTGAGCAATTCAAGATTAAACACCGGAATTCGGCTATCTATAGATCTCAGATGAATGGAGCTGTGAAGGCTACGAATAAGAATTTGAAGAAGATTATTCGTAAGATGACTGAAACACACCGAGATTGGCATGAGAAACTGCCTTTTGCATTGATGGCATACAGAACTGCATTCAGGACTTTTACTGGAGCAACTTCCTATTCACTCATGTATGGAATGGAAGCAGTGTTACCTGCAGAAGTTGAAATTCCATCCTTATGCATTCTGATGGAAGCCCAGTTAGAGGAAGCTGAATGGATTAGGGAACGCCATGAGCAGTTATCTCTAATTGATGAAAAGCGGTTGAATCCAGTTAGCCACGGGCAGTGTTACCAACAAAGAATGGCTCGTGCATACAATAAGAAAGTCAAGCCCCATTTATTTGAGATAAGAGATAAGGTTTCCAGTTCAGCAGGAGGCTAAAGGGAAGTTCGCTCCAAATTGGCAAGGACCGTTCATTGTCAAAAAAGTATTGCTTGGATGAGCACTTGTTCTCATGGAGATGGATGGACAGGTTTTTCCTCAACCAATTAATTCAGACATGTGCAAAAAGTTTTTCATATGATTACTAAAATTCTTTTAAAACTACTGCAAAAGATGGATTGAAGTCGGCCTTTCTTCTTTTCCCATTTGAATGCTTTACCTTTAGTCTTCCCTTTTGAGTTTTCAAAATGATTCGTTCTTTTCGCTTGGCAATCCCCGAGGATCGTAAACCCAACACTGGGGCAATTTTTAATTCATTGTTTCTACTTTTGTTTAAAAAAAAAAAAGAAAGAAAGAAGAAAAGAAAAGAAAAAGAAAAAGAAAAAAAAAGAAATGTAAAAAAAAAAAAGTCAAGAAGTCAAAGAAAAAGAAAAACCCAACCACAAGTTAATTGGGGCAAATTTTATCACCCCACACTGGGGCAATTTTTGGAAAAATACGATCTCGAAGTTATTTGAAATCCATTTTATGATTTGCTTTCAAGTCTTAACCTTTTTTTTTATACCCCACCCAATCCCATTGCAAAGCCAAATGTTACCGACTTTCATTGTTTGCCATATTTTTGAGAGAATTTTTCTTAATCAAGTTGCAAATGATGTAAATACGTCTTTTCTAAATCTGTTAGAGAAGATTGTTCTACTGATGCCACTGATTTTCAAAAATGTCTGGATTGATAAAGTTGTTGTTAAACCTGTTTGTTCATTTCATGGTCTTATTTATCTCTCTCTCTTAAGGTGAAAACTCGAAAGGGTGCCATTTTCAAAAAAAAAAATAGAGAGAGAGAGAGAGAGAGGAAAAAAACAAAAAAGGCAAAAAGCAAAAAAAAAAAAGAGAGAGACAAAAAAAAAGAGAGAAAATGGGTAGAGGTGACCTTAGCGAAAACCTGAAAGGACGTTAAGGTAGGGACTATGAAATGCAAAGGAATCATCAGTGGAAAGCAAGATGTCGAAGTTTGAAAAACTGGTGACTATGTTCATTTGGGTTTCTTTGCATACAGTTATTCTTTGCCGACATCAAATTCCAAATGGATGACATAAAAGGTGTCAAAGGTTTTTCTCTTCATCAACGGTCACCAGTTTGAATCAGTATCTAATTCTTTTACAATTTTGAATAGCTGTTTATAAATTCAATAAAAGTTTTTACTTATTTATTCCATTTATTCATTTACTTATTTTTTTGTACATCAGTTTTACTCCATTTTGTGTCATTGCATGAGAAATAATATTGTGTAAGATTTTAGTATATATCTCATTTCATTTCATTGAATTCCACCCAAAAGACAATCCCTGCAATTTACCAAATTGTCGTCAAAAGCAAATGTTTGGTGGTATGTAGCAGAGAATGATTGATTGATATTGAAAATTGAGGGGATTCAGAGCAAGTTGCAAAACAGTTCTAAAGAAACAAGGTGTCAACATCGAGAACTCATGTTTACACGGTTCTCAAGGTTAAAGGTATCGACGATGGCGGCGTTATCTTGTCATCACGTTTTTTTTTCCTTGTACAGGTAGGATTATGATCAGCATCCACGCCCTTCCTGAGGATAAAAATGTAACTTTTTGCCTAATTGAGCATGGTTTACACCGGGGCAATTTTTTGGAAAGAAGTGCTCTCCAATTGTGGATAATGCATTCAAAAATCGGTTTTGCCAGAAAAGGTTTGCAAATCAAAATGATGGCGACACATGTGCATTTGTTTCAATACCTGGAAGGGAATGCTTCAATAATGCTCTTCAAGTTCCCAAAATCCATCACTTTTACTTCTAGTTTAAGTCTCTGTTCCTATCATTCACTTTCTTTTCAAGACAAGAAAATAAAAAATCAAGAATGCCACACTTCACTAAGTGCATCATTACTTGCATTTTGCATTTATCATGTTTGAACAGCTTGTGTTTTATTTTCTAAAGTCTGGCAACCCAAAATTTGTGTTTAAGCTCTTTTTTTCCATCTCTCCCACTAGTGTCTAGATTTGGGTCCAATCCCAAAAGCAATTTAGACCTAGGGCATATTTGCATTTCTCCTATTCATCATTTAGGTTTGGATCCAATCCCACTGAATAGTATAAATTTGAAAAGAATTTTAAATTCCAGTTGGTGAGTTTCAGCATCCACCGTGCACCCCTCTATCTCCCTGCTTCAATTTTAAATTCCTGTTGGTGAGTCTCAGCATCCACCGCACACCCCTCTATCTCCCTGTTTGAATTTTAAATTCCTGTTGGTGAGTCTCAGCATCCACCGCGCACCCCTTGTTGGAATTGATCCTAAGTTTTGATGATAACAAAATAAAATGATTTGGACTAATGTTTTTGTGTGAGAATTATGTTAGAACAGGTCCTTGATTCATTGGAAAAGAAAAGAAATCAATTCAAGATGAATTGAGAAGGTTTTAACTTATCGGACACTTGAATGCTAGTACCGGACGTCCGATAGATAGGGGAAGTATCGGACACTCCTATCGGACGCATATCATCATCATCGGACGTCCGATAGAATTAAAGATGAAATCCAATCTCTCTGACTAGCATCGGACGCAAGTTTCATCGGACGCACAAAACCCATCGGCCGTCCGATAAAGATCGAAACAACCTATCGGACGCTTGTATCGGACGCACAACATTGTGTTGGACGTCCGATACACGTATCGGACGCACAACATTGTGTCAGACGTCCGATAGCTCCAACGGCTATTTTTTAACAGCCATATTTTTTACTGTTGGAGAGCTTCTTGAGGCCATTTCTCACACTCTATAAATACCCACAAGTTCAAGAAGATAGTAGACTTTTGTCTACATGAAATACAAGCTTACCAGTGAAATTTTTTGGTAGAAATATTCTTTGTCTGTTGTATAGGTGTGGGAAAAATGAGGTTTATGAGGTTATTCAATAGGAGGAGTAAAACCTTGGTGAAGGTTGCCTCACTTGTAATAGTAGTTCTTAATTGGTTGAGTGAGCTTTCAATTGTAGTTTGTTGAGGGTTAACTAGGATAGTTGTAAAACTCCTTGGCTCAACTAAAGGTTTTTAGGGTGAGGAAGGAGTGAACCTTCACTTGTACAAGTTGGTTAGCTTCACCAACAATTGAAGAAGCTATTAGTGGATTTTATCCAAATTTGGTGCAATTTGGAAATTTGGTTTGCATTTCTTTTTCTATCTCTTTTCTTTATTGCTCAATTGTGACATCTTTATTGTGATTAATTTGACATATCTTTGTGCACACTTGAGAAATTATTTGTGTTTGGTTTATTGGGTGAGTTCTTACATATTTACTTGTCTTGTTAAACTACCAAATTCACCCCCCCTTTGGTTGCAGTTGGACCAACAATTGGTATCAGAGCTTGGTCTCCTTGAGATTAAGCTCAATCAGCTTAGGAGTAAAGATGGCAACCATTAATGTATTATTTTTAGAAGGGCAATCCATCATTAGACCTCCCATGTTCAATGGTATAAATTATATTTGTTGGAGGGATAGAATGAAAATATTTTTGCAATCTATAGATATAGAGTTGTGGTTTATTGTTAGTGAAGGACCTTATGAGCCTACAATTATAGATGAAACAACCGGTAGAAATAGAATTAAAACTAGAAGTGAATTAAGTGCTCAAGATAGATTTAATCTCTCTTTGAATGCAAAGGCCATGAATGTATTGTACAATGCCCTAGAAGCAAATGAATCTACTAGAATAAAAGGGTGCAAATCGGCCAAGGAAGTATGGGATAAGTTGAGAGATATGTATGAAGGGAGTGACAATGTTAGAGAACAAAGAAAATCTATACTTGTTGCCCAATATGAATCTTTTAAAATGCATCCTCATGAAAATGTTGATAAAATGTTTTGTAGATTCTATGATATTATTAAAGATCTTGAATTGCTTGACAAGGTATACACTTTGGGTGAGAAAAATAGGAAAATTTTGAATGCCTTGCCAAAAGAATGGGAAAATAAAGTCACCGCTATAGAAGAGGCAAAAGATTTAAATTCTATGTCTATTGAATCTCTTGTAAATTCACTAACCTCTTATGAGTTGAAATTAAAAATACAAGATGATGAAGCATGGATCAAGAGAGGCATAGCATTCAAAACCTCACAAGAAGATGATGAAGATGTGAAGCAAAATAACATGGCAAGGACATTGAAGAAGTTTCTAAATAAAAGGAGCTCTAGAGGAGGAAGAGCAAGCAATGATAGAAGAGAAAAATTCAAGAATTTCAAAATCACTTGGGATGAATGCAATTTGGATAAAGAAATGGAAGAAGAAGAAGAATCGACTCACATGGCACTTATGGCCTTTGGAGATAATGAGATAAACTCTAATCACTCTCTTAGTGATGAAGATGATGATAATGATGATATGCAAGTTCTTATTATCAAAATGCATAAAAATTTGAAAGAATCTTATGCCAAAAATAAGGATTTGAAAATAAAAATAAATGTTTTATTGGAAGAAAATTCTAGATTTTTTCAAGAAAATAAGAATTTGAGAAAAGATAATGATGATTTGAAAAAGCACAAAATTGATTTTGACTGCAAAAATGATTTGAAAAAGAAGTTGGAAAATAAAACAAAGTTTTATGAAAAAATGTTGGAGGAACAAAATCTTTTAAAGAAAAGAATTAATGATTTGAATACTTCTCTCAAAAAGGAGAAACAAAATATTTTACAAAGAAAAGAAAACCATATTTTACATGGCCAAAATGATTTTATTATTTCTAGAAAAAGAGGAACTAAATTTATTAAACCTATTTTTGTGAATGATTCTAGTATTATGTGTCATTTTTGTTGCCAATTTGGACATATGCAAAATGATTGCTATGTGAAGAAAAATATAAGAAAATGCATGAAATCTATGTGGATTATTAGATCATGTTGTACTAACTCTCATTCATAATGTTCTCTTATTTTAAAAAAAATTTGGGTTATAATTCATTAAGTACTTTGTTAGAATTGTTAAATGTTGGGTATTGGTATTTGTTCCTTTGATTTTGGTATTGTGATATTGATGATATTGGCATTTTGGATATTGGTATTCAAATTATTATTGTTCTTTTGATTTTTTGATGACAAAGGGGAAGAAATTGGTTGGTTTGAAGTTTTAATGTGGTTGAAGTATTAAATGGTTTGGATGACTAAATGAGGGGGAGTTAATATGTTTTTTGATTGATGACAAAAGGGGGAGATATATTAGATGATTATGTTTTTCTAAATCTTTTTAAGCTCTTATTGAGAGGGAGTTTCTCTGTTTCTCTCTTTTTCTTGCAAAATCATCATTTGGTTTGTCATCATAAAAAAGGGGGAGATTGTTGGAATTGATCCTAAATTTTGATGATAACAAAATAAAATGATTTGGACTAATGTTTTTATGTGAGAATTATGTTGGAACAGGTCTCTGATTCATTGGAAAAGAAAAGAAATCAATTCAAGATGAATTGAGAAGGTTTTAACTTATCAGACGCTTGAATGCTAGTACCGGACGTCCGATAGATAGGGGAAGTATCGGACACTCCTATCGGACGCATATCATCATCATCGGACGTCCGATAGAATTAAAGATGAAATCCAATCTCGCTGACCAGCATCGGATGCAAGTTTCATAGAACGCACAAAACCCATCGGCCGTCCGATAAAGATCGAAATAACCTATCAGACGCTTGTATCAGACGCATAACATTGTGTCAGACGTCTGATACACCTATCGGACGCACAACATTGTGTCGGACGTCCGATAGCTCCAACGGCTATTTTTTAATAGCCATATTTTTGACCGTTGGAGAGCTTCTTGAGGGAATTTCTCACACTCTATAAATACCCACAAGTTCAAGAAAATAGTAGACTTTTATCTACATGAAATATAATCTTACAAGTGAAATATTTTGGTAGAAATATTCTTTGTCTGTTGTATAGGTGTGGGAAAGTTAGGGTTTGTGAGGTTACTCAATAGGAGGAGTAAAACCTTGGTGAAGGTTGCCTCACTTATAATAGTAGTTCTTAATTGGTTGAATGAGCTTTCAATTGTAGTTGTTGAGGGTTAACTGGGATAGTTGTAAAACTCCTTAGCTCAACTAAAGGCTTTTTGGGTGAGGAAGGAGTGAACCTTCACTTGTACAAGTTGGTTAGCTTCACCAACAATTGAAGAAGCTACTAGTGGATTTTATCCAAGTTCGGTGCAATTTGGAAATTTGGTTTGCATTTCTTTTTCTATCTCTTTTCTTTATTGCTCAATTGTGACATCTTTATTGTGATTAATTTGACATCTCTTTGTGCACACTTGAGAAATTATTTGTGCTTGGTTTATTGGATGAATTCTTACATATTTACTTGTCTTGTTAAACTACCAAATTCACCCCACCCTTTGGTTGCATTTGGGCCAACACCCGTCTCTCTCCCTGCTTCAATTTTAAATTTTTGTTGGTGAGTCTCAACGTCCACCGCGCAACTTTCTATCACCCCTGCTTCAATTCTAAATTCCTGTTAGTGAGTCTCAACGTCCACCGCGCACCCTTCTATCTCCCGTTCTCAAATTTTACATTCCTGTTGAAATCCTTAAAAGATCCAGTACTCAATTCATCACAGTTCTTTTGCATTTGAACTACATTTGACCTGATTCTCATGGCGAGATACGTAGGCAACTCTATACGAGTTCGGTCACATTGTACATTTTATTATATTAGTTTGATAAGTGATGATCTAACACTCATGTTGTTTATAATGTTTAGAAATAACCACCGAAAGCAGGTAAGCAATTTGGTGTCTATGTCTTTGTCTAAAGTTTCTTCGAAATTTAGACAAAGAGGGGCAAGCTGTAGACACCAAATTTTTACTAGTTTTTCATATTTTCCTAGAGTTTTATGGATTTAATTGATCATTTTTTTTTCTACATTTAATGTGATTTTTTTCTTATTTACGGGTTCAAAAAAAATCAAGAAAAGGAAAATCAATCAAAATAATGAGTGAAAAATAATTTGGAACCTCAAAATATTAGTATTTTCTCATTTTATTTTTTTTATTTTATTTTTTTATTTTTGCCTTCTTTTCTTTAATCCTCTTTATTTTCTTTGTTTTCAAAAAAAAATCACATCACAAATATTTTTTTTTACCTACTCCCTCCAACTCTATCTCTCTCTCTCAGTTCACACAACACACACAAGACACAAAACTCTTAGACAAAAAACCACCCACTCCCCCCAATTCTCTCTACACTCTTTCGGCTCTCACCCTCACACACACAAGACACAATCACAAGCACATAGTACACACACAAATTCCTCACAAAATCTCTCGGCTCTCACTATCACACACAACACATTTCTTAAACTCAAAAAATAAGAAAACAAAACTCTCCCTTATTTTTCTCTCTTGTCTCTCGGATCTCACTCTCACATGGACACACTTTCAAACAAAAGAAAATCACCCACTTTCCCCCAATTCCCCTATATTCTCTCAGCCCTCACTCAACACACACAACACACACACAAGCCAAAAGAAAAGAAAAAAAAAAGAAAAAAAGAAAGTGAACAGAGAGGAAGCTGCTGCCACTGCCGGGAAGCTCACGAAAATCTTCAAACAAGCATTGTAAATTTCTTAAACTCTATCATTTTCATTTTTTTTCTCTTTTCATTTCTGGACATTTATGTGCATTGGCTGGACTTTGGGTCTTGGTAAATGGATTTTTGAGTTGTTTGCTGAATTTTTTTAGTTTATTTAGGATAGTTTTAAAGGCAGAAATAATAGGTTTATATCATGCCTTTCATATGTTTGATAAAATGTCTCGATAAAGAACCGGATTTGATTCTTGTTAAATGGAGTCTTAGTTACATTATAGAATTCACAAGGATCGTTTAGATATAAATTTTGTGAATTTTAGGGTTCATTTGAGCTTTTTTGGAAAATTTTAAAGTGGGCTGTAAATTACATGTTTGGGTACTTTTGGTGCGTGTTTTGCAAAAACTAAGTCCGAAAATGAATTCTACGTGAAAAATCGAGTGAGGAGGTGTATTTTGATATTTTTTTGTGTCACCGGAAGTTCGCCGGCGACAGGTGGCAGTCCGGCGGTGCCTCCATGGCCGCTGGCGAGTTTGCTGGTTTGGTTGGGGAGGAAGAAGAAAAAGAAGAAGAAGAAGAAAAGAAAGAAAAAGAGGGGTTTGGGCCATTTCTTATTTTTGTTTGGGTTGTTTGGTTGAGCCATGTCATTTTCGGTTAGACTTTACATCAGACTTTCGCTTAGCTTGTTTGGTTTGTTTTGTTGGACTTTGTTATATTTTCGGTTAGATTTTCTTTCAACTTTTGTTTGGTTTTGTTTTTGGGTTTATATTTGGGCTTTCATTTATTTTATGTGGGTTTAGAGTTGGGTTTTTGTAATTGTTTCAAAATTAAAAAGCCCGCATTTTTGTTTGGACCGAAATGGTATCAACCCAACTCTTAGAAAATTTCTAGCCCGTCCTTTTGTCCATTAAAAATAATTTATACATTGGCCCCTAATTTCTTAATTAATTTTACTTCGGCCCTAAAAACTTTTAATTTCTTTCACTTAGGTCCCTTAATTTTTTTTTTTTATTTTGACCCCTTATCTTTTAATTGCATTTTGGTCCCTTAATTTTCTTTTTCTTTTATTTTGACCCCTTATCTTTTAAAAAATTATATTTTGGCTCTACAAACTTTTCAATATGTGCAATTAGGTCCCTCATAACTTTTTTTTTTAATTATGAGTGTTTATTTCTTTAATTACTCTCTTTGTTGCTTAATCATGCATCTTTTTTGTTATCTGAATATCTTTAGTTTTTTTTTTCGCATTTATATAGCATAAATACAATGATAAATTTTTAGTTCATTTTTTAGCATTTTCCTTGCATTTCATAGATATGGTGCCTTTATGTGTTTGTTCGTGTTTTGAATAATAGATAAGAGAGCATGCATTTGCACTAGCTCACTACTTCGACGAGGAGGTATCACTATTACTTTTTAAATATGATTTATGTGTTTTTACGTGTTTCTACATATTTTATGTGATTATATGCTTTATGTGTCACTTTTTATTTTTATTTATTTCTTTTGAGCTTCTTCATTTTTCTATACTTATTTATTTGATTTAAATCCTGTAATCATTCAAAAGGTCTTTGAATACCCGTGGTGTAATAGATAGGTTATATATTTTCTTTTCTTTTCTTTTTCTTTTATTTATTTAGCCAAAAATTGTAATTAGATAGGCAATGTAATAGATAATTTAGATAGATTTATTTTTCTCGCATTTCCCTCCTAGAATTGTAGTCAGGTTCCCCGATGTAATAGATAGGGTTTATGTGTTTGTGTGTTTATGTGGCTTATGTGCTATGTGTTTTACCTGCTTGTCCTTAGAATTTTGCATCTAGATAGCATGCTTATGTGTTATGTGCCCTATGTGTTCTTATATGTTTATTTATTTTATGCTTTATGAGTTTTATTTTGAACAATGTATGACATCACCACATTATTCCAATGCTAGTTGTGGTTACCTCCATTTTCACACTAGTCCAACGATAGTTGTGACTCGTAGAAAAGGGCTAGTCTAATGCTAGACCCCCTAGGTTTCGCATGCGCTAAATTCATGATTGTGTGGCATCCATGTCATTTCATGCATATTTTCTGTTGTAGGATCTTTTTCATCATTTGCATGCTAATCCCCCTATTATATCCCCTAATCCCTTTATATGCGCAAATCATTCCATTCAAACTTGCATTTCATCTACAATGTTAGAACAAATAAATCCATGTGCTTGCTTAGGTTAGGGAAAGTCACCCTTCGAATATGGGGAATGAGCGAGTGTGGCTCTCTAGCCTTAGCACGCCATTACCTCCTCCATTAAAAGGAAAATTAAATCACTAGTTTTCGTTCCCCGTATCTCGGGGTGGCCACGGTTCCAAAACCGCCGGTTCTGGTTTAAAAACCGGCGGTTCCAGTTCCACTGAAAGGTGGAACCTAAACCAGCCTTTACAATGATGGTTACAGTTACGGTTCTTGAACCTCCGGTTCCGGTTCAATTACGGTTTTGATTTCTTCCGGTTCTGGTTTCGGTTCTTCTAGTTACATATAAATACTCGCATTATAAAATTGATTTTAAATAAATATAACAACTAATGTTGAAAAAATTATAAATTTTATTGTACTATCATGTGACAAGGAAAAATAAAGAATACAAATTTTATGAAAAAATGTCTCAACTTATGAAAAAATACCTCAACTTATATTAAGAATTTGCCATAGTGACTAACCAAACTCAAAGTGTCATCAAATGTTAGTTTAATACTTTGATTAGTTTGACTTTAACACTCTGATTAAATTGGATTTAGACCTAAATTATTTATTATATATGGATTTATTAATGAATTTGGAAAATAGGTTGTTAGACTAAAACTGAGACTTTTTGATATTGGGTGTTGGTTATTGAAATTAAATTCTAAATTGAATCAAAAAAGCCCAACAACTAAAGATATAAATGTATTTTAAACGGTTTGAACGGGTCTTGAACCGCCGATTCCGGTTCCAAATCAAATTTTTTATGAACCTGAACCTAAACTTTTAGTCACGGTTACGGTTCTGATTCCAATTTCTCAATTCCAGTTCCGGTTTAGGTTCAATAAACCGCCGGTCCGGTTCTGGTTCAAATTTGAACCGTGGCCACCCCTACCCGTACCCATTATGTTGCATCCCATCTTCTTTGATCACTTATATCTATGATATCTAATTTTTACTTTCTTGAATCTCGTGTTCATATCACTCGTGATGCCTTCGAGATTTCCTTTTTAGGTTTCACAATTAATGTAATAATACCAATCTAATCTTGAAGGAATATTTTGCCCCTCCCAATTCTTTCTTTTTAGATTTAGATTTGCATCCATATAGAAACATTCAAATGCAATAAGTCCAAGGGTTATTTTAGGAAATTTTGATTAAACCTTGCAACTAGTTTAGACTAGGTTGAAAGGGTGCCTTAGTTTGAGCCTTTGCCTTTCCTTTCTTCAAATGTGACTCCCGAACCTTTTTCTCTAGTTTTTTCAAAGACCTGGAGTCGTCTAAAAGAGGGGGTTTTATCTTGTTTTATTTTTCTAAAATTTTTCTAGTGACTTGGTGCACCAAAACTTACTACCAAGTGGCGAGTCTCTTTTTCATAAAAACCCTTTTTCTTAGACTATTTTCTTGGGTTTCAATTGTCGTATTTAAAGTCTCATTTTGGCCCTTTTGTTTTCTTAAAAATCAAAACTCATTTTTTCATAAATATTATTTCCTTTCTTTCTTTCTTTCTTATTCTAAAAATGGGGCGCGCCAAAGACTTGAGGGTTTAACCTTTTCCTTGAGTTTGTTTTTCTTGAAGTTGCAGCTTTTGAAAAACTAACCCTTTTATTTACTGAACTTGAGCTTTTACTAGGCTTTGAATAATAAGAGCTTTTTTGGCTTTTTGAGAAAGTATTGGTTCTTGAAGGCTTTGATCTTTTAATTCTGTTAGAGGATGGGGTTTCTATTTTCTCATATCCATATTGTTGACAAAATGATCCTAATTCTCTTCTCGCTTCAAGTCCTTCTTTTTTAATTTTTGATTTTAGTTTAAGATCAGTGCATAAGTTTAAACCTTCAGAGTTAATGTAATTTACTAAATCTCCGTAAGTAAGATTTGAATAAGGAATTTCACCATTATGCAGACTTCTAACTTTTTGTCTTACCTTTTCAGCAAATAATTTTGGAAGTCCTGCTAAAAATCTTTCTTTCCAATAAGAATGATTGCAATCAAATCTTAAAAATACTTTAGTAAGAAACGTATCTCTGTACCATCTAAAATCATGTAATTTTGGATAGGTTAAGTTAATTAAAATTTCTAATCTTCTTTCTTGCAACTTATTTGAATATCCTATAAAATGTTTGCAGACAGCACAAATTAAAGTCGGAACTGATTCTGGTTCTCTAGTAGTAATAGCCATTTCTTGATAAATTGCTTGAGTCATAGTACTACTTGCAGTATCTGATATTACATTTTTAGTTGCAGTTAATATAAAATTTCTTTCGTCTTGACTTAGGTAATTATCTCACTAATTCTTTAACATTCCTGAAAAACCTGAAATAAGTAATTGTGCAAATTCTATATCACTGTGATCTTTTCCTTTAAAAGAGCTAACAGCCATACTCATATTTTGACTAATTTGAAGAATTTGATATTTAGTTAAACCACCTATATTTCATTCATAAATTGATTCCCCTGAATAATAATAACTTTGATGTAAATGAGTTTCTTCAAATTGCTTATCTGGAAAAGAAGGTTTAGGATAAAAATTTCTACCATGATATACTCGGGGGAAAAAAGAATTTGGTCTGGAAGAAGACCTAATTTTGTTAATTAGGTATCTTATTTATAGAATTATTTATCAAAATAGTTTTTTCAATTGAATAAGTATCGCGCCCCATTTTTTGAAAAGGAAGAGGGAAAGGAAAACCCTCGTCGTTTCGGGTTTTTAGTTGGAAAATGCTTTTTGGGTTAAAAATTGATTTTTGATTTTTGAAAAAGAAATGGGTCATGGGACTACAAAAATGCAACGATTTGGACCCAAAAACAAAAGTCTAGAAAAGGGTTTTTAGAAAAGTTTGGAGTCGCCACTTGGTATGGAGTTTAGGTGTACCAAGTCACCCAAAAATTTTAATTAATGGAAATAAACTAAGAAAACCCTTTTTTAAACAACTCCAAATCTTTGAAAAACTAGAGAAAAAGGTTCGGGGGTCACGGTTGAAAGAAGGGAAGGCAAAGATTCGATGTTACTCGTCTCTAAGGCACCCTTCTAACCTAGCCAAAGCTAGTTGCGTGATTTAGTTAAAAATTTCCTAATTCTAACTTTAAAATTTATCACCTTTGGATGTTACCTATATGGATAAAAAACCTAAATCTAATGTTGGATCGAGAGGGGCAAAATGTCTCCTTGAGATTTGATTGGAATTGATCACATTAGTTGTGTCATCCAAATTTGATCCTTCGAGGAGGTCACGAAAAAATGCAAATGATGAGACTTGAAAAGAACGGGGAAATTAGAGTTTTTAAAAGAAATGCAATTTTATAAAATCTCAAGGGAAAAGAAATTGGATTTTTGAAAAGATCAATTTTAAATGCAAAGAGGAACTTGAATTTTCAAAAGATGCAATTTTAAGAAAAATGGATTTTTGACTTTGAATTGCTAAACATGAAGAAGAAACTTGATTTTTAAAGAATGATTTTGATAGAATTTAAAATAATGCACATGTATGTCCTAAAGAGGGATAGTGCAACATAATGGGTGCGGGGGACTAAATTCGTGACTTTAAATCTTCCTTTTCATAGAAGGAAATAAAAGCGTGCTAAGGCTAGGAAGCCATACTCGCTCTTTTCCCTAATTCAAAGGGTAATGCTCTCAAACGCGCTAATCTATTTTTTGACGAAAAAGAAAACTAAATGAGATGTTTCGCATACGGGATGGGAGAAAAGTAACATGCAAAATGAAAAGAAACTCTAAAAGTGAAAAGTGTGTGAAACTTGTATCGAATGCATGAACGGACTTAAGGGTCTAGCATTGGACGAGCCCTCGTCTAAAAGTTCTCACTAACATTAGATTAGTGAGAAATCGAAAGGAAAGGCCACAACTAGCGTTGGACTAGTGTGGTGACGTCAATACATTTACACAATAAACATGTAGACATGATAATAAAACAAGTAAACACATAAAACACATAAACACATAACACATAGGCATAATATCTAGATGCAAGACCCTAAGAAAGCAAGTAAACACATAAACATGCAAGCATGCAAAATAAGCATATAAAACCTAATTATTACATTGGGGGAACCTAAATACATTCTAAATGGAAAAAATTCGGAATAATAATCTAACTATTACATTTTCTAGAATAAATACACTTTTTGCAAAATTAAATCTGTCTATTACAACTTGGCATCCAAGGCCTCCAAATGATTTACCCAAAAATTAAATGACATAAATAAAGACTAGGCATGAATAAAAGCAAAGGAAAACTTAATTTAAAACATGCAAGATCATGTAAAAACACATAAGAGCACATAATAGGGGAAAGAAGTTACCATCCCTTGATGTGATGCCTTAATTGAATCCTTAAATGATGGGAATGGTTATCTAAGACTCAATGTTAACAAAAGGGATCAAGGTACCAATTTAAAGGAAAAATCAATCAAAAATTCAAAGAAAAGGTATCAAAACAGATTACTCAAGCAACATGGATAAGACTAGGAAATACAATAATAGAGTAAGATTACGGAACAAAGAGCGGGAAATAGCAACATAAGCGAGGAGCGAGAGGTTACAGCGGAGTAGAAACGCGGATAGAGCAGCCGCGAACTACGTCAGCGTTACATAAAAATGTAGAGTTGGAGGAAGCTTGGACTCAGCCAGCGTAGAATACAGTCCAGCGTCTCTTCCCATCTTCAAAATATCAGAAGATTGCTTCAGTTTTGAACAATAACACAAACAAAATCTTGAGCAAGGGGATCTATTTAAAGCATTAAACATCATCATTCAGATCATGACAAAGCGAGCTAAAACCGAAAAAGGCCAAATCTTAAGCATCAACATCATCTAAAAAAAAAAGGGGGAAGGGAAGAATGTCAGGGAAACGCTGAGGAAGTTACGCAGAAGCGCCTTGCTTGTAACAACCCGCTTTCTTCACATCTTCAAATATTCAAGCGGGTGCGTTCTGAACTAAGCGTGCAAGAAGTCCAGCGTTTCTTCACATCTTCAAACATTCAAGAGGAAAGCGGATCGTTACCTTGAAGTGAGCCATACGCAGTAGCCAGCGTTTCTTCACATCTTCAAAAGCGTGAAGAACATTTTTTCAGAAATTTTCAGAAATCACAACAAAATCAACACGAAGCATCAAAGCGTCTGTGATTTAAACCTCAAAACAAGACTATGAGCCTTACCAAGGCCTTATAAACACAACATGCTCATATAACAACCAATAATCATCATCAAATGTCATAAAACTTAAAAAAACACATTTAAGACCTTGGTTCCACCAAAAGGTCGGATTTTCAACAATTTTCGACCAGAAAAATAATAGATAGTAGAAGGAAGACTACCGATTAGGGCTTGAAAAAGAAGCGAAAGGAATCACCAAAATTCAAGAAATCTTCCTAAAAAAAAGAAAACCCTAGTTTTTATCTTTTCTCTCTTTTCTTTTTTCTTTGATTCTCAATCGTTTTTCTTTTTCTTCCTAATTTCTTTCTTCTCTCTTTCTGCTCACTCTCAGCATCCCTCTTCTCTCTTTTTTTTCTCTCTGAAAACCCTAATATGGGTGATTTTTAGGCATTAAAACCTACAACCAAAGGCTTAGATGCATTTAGGGTTTGTTGGTTGATTTTTGATCATTAGATGGGGTGTTAGGGATTAAGGGTGAGTTAGGGATTAACTAAATAGGTTTCTTGATGCTCAAGTCACAGAAAATACAGTTGGAAATGAGGAGAAAAAGGCTGAAAAAAAATGTAGCGTTTTTTAGCCTACGATCGGGGTTCTGTGGATCAATTCAGCGGACCACTCAGCGTAACAAGTCAGCGTTCTTCTAAGCCCTTTTTTTTTAACCTATAAAATAAGAAAAATCTGTTAGAATATCCAAAAATAAATAACTAAATATTAATAGATAAAAAACATAAGAAAACAATTGAAATAGTCAAAATTTGGTGTCTACAACTTGCCCTCTTGTGCAGTTTAGAAGAAACTCTAGACAAAGACGTGACACCTAAATGCTTAGTTTCATTTGGTTGTATCTGAACCATTGTAAACAACAGGAATGTTAGATTGCCAATTTTCAAACAAAATGCATAATGTGACGAACTGTATAGAGTTGCCTACACTTATCTCATTGAGAATCAAGTCAAAGCGTAGTTCAAATGCAAATGAACTGCGATGAAATGAATCTTGAATCTTGTAAAATTCGAGAACGAGGAGATAGAAGGTGCTTGGTGGGCTGAAACTCCTAATGAATTTAAATATTCAAACCAAGAATAAAATTAAATGCAAAGTGGGGGTAGAAGGTGCTTGAGACTTAACTCTCACTAATTTAAATATTCAAGAAGAAGGAAGATAGGAGGGTACCAGGCTGATACTCCAATGGAATTTAAAATATCAAGAAGGGAGATAGAAGGGTGCCAGTGGTAGAACTCAGGGGAATTTTAAAATATCAAGAAGGGGATAGAAGGGTGCCCGTGAGGTTGAGACTCATAATAGGAATTTAAAATAACAAGAAGAGGAGATGAAAGAGAAGTGCAGGTAGACTCCTGTGAATTTAAATATCAAGAATGGGATAGAAGAGGTACCGTGGAGGTGAACTCATCATGACTGGAATTTAAAATATCAAGAATGGGAGGTAAAGGGTGCAATGAGTTCTGAGACTCATATGCGAATTTAAAATATCAAGAAGGTGGATAGAAGGTGCAGTGAGACTCACCAATGTGAATTTAAAATATCAAGAAGGAGAGAAGGAAGGTGAACAGTTGAACTCTGTGAATTTAAATATCAAGAAAGGGAGATAGAAGTGCAGGCTGACAACAATTTAAATTAAAGCAGAGGTAGAATGGCACCAATGGGTAGCGGCGGAATGGTAAAATGGCGACAACCAACGAATGCAAGGGATAGAAGGGGTGCCGTGGAGGTCGAGACAGAACCAACAGAAATTTAAAGGTAGTGGGGATAGAAAGTGGAGGCTGAGGCAACAGGTAGAAATTTAAAATTCTTTCCAAATTTAGACTATTCAGTGGGATTGGACCCAAAGCTGAATGACTAGATGGGAAAATGCAAATATGTCCTAAGTCTAAATTGCTGGTGGGATTGGACCCAAATCTAGACACTAGTGTGAGAGATGGAAACATAAATTCTGGATTGCCAGACTTTGAAAAAATAAAACACAAGCTGTTCAAACATGGTAAATGTAAAATGCAAGTAATGATGCACTCAGTGAAATGTTGCATTTCTGATTTTTGATTTTCTTGTCTTGAAAAGTAAGTGATTGATAGGAACAATGACTTCTCTCTCTTTTTCTTTTTTTTTCTCTTCTTTTATTTTTTCAAGAATTGATGGATTTTGGAAATTTGAAGAATATAACTGAAACCTTTCCTCTCCAGGATTGAAACAAATACACATATGTTGCCATCCTCTTGATCTGCAAACCTTTTCCGGCAAAAATTAATTTTTTTTGAATGCATTGTCCAAAATTAGAGATCATTTCTCTCGAAACAAAATTGGCCCTAGTGTCAAATGGATCGTTAATCCTGCAGAAGTCATGAAATATTAACCAATTAGTCTATGGAAATTCAATTATTTTTCTTTTCCCTTTTAATCATAAAGTGCAAAAAATTTTCTTGTGATCACAGCTGTTAGCCATTAAAATGACTAAAACATATGAGAATCATGCGATAAAACACATTCATCAAATAATCGTGCTCATGAAACATTGCTTGTTCTCAAATGATAGGAAGTATTCATCAAAACAAACTATGGGATTGAAATAAACCATGCGATCTTGGAAATCCAAATCCTCATAAACCAGGCAAAACATTATTATGCAATTATTCAATTTGCATCAAGTACTCATAATATCAAGTAAAAGAGAGACAATTATACCTCAATTTTAACAATTCAAGTTTGATTTCTCACTTTCACCAAATTTTGCAATCAAATGACTCATATAGTCAATTAAAGCTGCCTTTTCCACAGTTTTCTCAGATTTTACTGCTAAAAAGGATTTGCTGAAACGCATCTTCTTACTCAAATTGCAATAATGCCTTTTGACGCGAAAATCAACACTTTTAGGTGAAGATTCCCGGTTACTCGACATATGCCTTCTTGCTCAAATAGTAAAAATGTCTTTTGACACGAAAACCAACACTTTTAGGTGAAGAGTCCCGGTTACTCAACATTTTACTTGTTGGAACTGCTTTGCGTACTACGTAATTCAAGCATTTCTTAGCGAGTTAACATTTGTAGATGCTAAACCTCCGGTTACTTAGTATTAGAATCATTGGAGTAGAACTTTGGTTCTCACTTTGCTGCTTTTTCTTTTCCTCTTTTTTTCTTTTTTTTCTTCTTTTCTTTTTTTTTCTTTTCCCTTTATTTTTCAGCATATCAACTGAAAAAGGATCATTTGTCAACTATATCAATCATTTTCTTGCAAAATCCAATAAAAGAAGAAATCTCATTCAATGGGGAAAAAAAAAGCGAGGCATAATTTTCCTATTTTACAAACATACTTTCTAAAATGCCAATGTCTTAATCACATAATAATTATTTAAGTAAAATGAAAAATGGATCTTTCAAATGCGTGCGACTTTATTTGAAGGATGAAAGCAATTATAACCAAAATTGGACATTTGCTCCCTTGTTGAATCAAATTTCGAAAAACAAATCAATTTGTGGGGCAAATCGCAATTTAGAAAAGTTTTTTTTTTTGAAAAATTTGGCGAGTTTCCCTATAAGCGGATTAAACTCCACCGGATGCAAATTTTCAAACACATTCAACACTTATAAGCACATAAGAGCCAAATTTAAATAAATATATACATCCTGATGCAACAATTTGACCAAGAATATTTCTAACAGTTAATCCGATGTCTAAAAATCAGAACGCAGGATCAAACATAAGAAATGAAGTAAGGATGGGATAAAGCGTAAATCGGGGGGATGGAGTCACGAGTCCCTCAAATCACCATCGCCTCGGTGGCATACAGGATAGGCGTCTCGAAGCGGAATGTTGAGACATGCGCGTCTTAGAAAAATAAAAAAAATTTGTAAAGAAGCTGTGGGTTATAACACCTAGTAGTGTCGTATGAAACCCGTTCCAAATTTTGAAAAGGCATTGTCCTTCCTCAATTTTGCAATTAATCAATCTTCAAAATGATTTAATCATACAATCTAAACATTTACTCAAAATAAAGGCTGGTCTCTCGATTGGACCCGATCAGTCACTTGTCCCTAACCTCGCAAAAGAAAAGAAATGGTGAAAAGTAATAATACAGCTGCCGACGTTTGATCCTTTATCTCGAGCATCCCAGTAAACATGAGGTTCTTGGACATTGATGAGCGAGCTTGTCGGTTGAATTCTTTTGTTTTACCGGTCTGATCATTACGTCATTTAACATACGAACCCATATCACCATACCTTCATGGTAATCTAAGAGGATTGTCCTTTGATGAAAAGTGCCTTTTGATGAAAATATGTGCAAAAATTTGTGCAAAGAAAAAATTTTATTTTAAAATGACATCATAACCATAGAATGAATGCTAAACATGGTATTTTAAATCAATAATAGCCAAACGCCAAGAAAACTATTTAAAAAAAACGTTGCACTTGACCCCTTTGGATATCGTCTCCTTGGAATTTACTAACGGTAAAGGAGTGCTTGATATAAGGTAAACCCTGATAAACATAATCACCGGCTTCCCTTGTCCCATGAACTTTTCCTTTTTGCTTGCACTGTTGCTTTTCAAAACTTGCCTTAGTACTCTTTCAGATTTGCACTGAAGTTGACTGATAAGGTAGCATAATGAAATAGACAGACTTAAACCCCAATTTTATCAATTTAAACATGTTTGTTAAAATAGTGGCATCGTGAGACAATCCCGACAAAAATTCAGAGGGAATGTATTTATCATTGCCTTTTGATTGAGAAAGTTCTTTTCAGAAATTTTGCAAAAGGTGGAGGTCTATAACACTAGGGTTTTGCAAGGGGTTTAGGTGTGGTGTAGGAACAAGTTTTAAACTTCGAGCATAATTTTTGAAAAATCTGCCCTTGATTTGGTCATTTTCTCCTTTTCCTCTTTTCTTTTTTCTTTTTTTCAGATTTACCAAATTACCCGATTGTGGGGTTTGTGATTCTCAAGGGGTTTGCTAAATAATTAACTATTCTTTTATAGGCTCAAGCGGAGGCGGGGGGTTGAAGTGTTTAGCGAAAGGAAGAAGAATTACTTTTGGACCACCTTTGCGACAATTTCTAAAAAAACCTTGCTCAATCATAAGAAAAATATTTTACACATGTGAATTGATTGGTTGAGGAAAAGTCTGTCCGTCCATCTCCATGAGAACCAATGCTCCTCCAGGGTAGCACCTTTTGAATAATAAGCGGCCCTTGCTAATTGAATGAATTTCCCTTAGCCTCTTCTTGTATCGGAAGGATTAAGCTTCAAAACCTTGTCCCCATTTTGAACATCACGAGTCGACTTTCTTGTTATAAGCCGAACCATCCTCTGATAACATTGTCCATGACAAATGGCATTCAACCTCCTTTCATCGATCAGCGGCGGTTGCTGTTGGCGTTACTTGGTCCATTCGACTTCTTCCAATTGAGCTTCCATTAGAATCGCAAAGATGGGATTTCAACTTTAGCAGGTAATACCGCTTCCATCCCATACATGAGAGAGTAAGGTGTTGCCCCAATAGAAATCCTAATTGCAATTCTACATGCAAAAAAGGTAGTTTCTCATGCCAATCTCGGTGTGTTTCGAACATCTTACAAATGATGACATCCAAGTTCATGAGATATCAGAATTTTCGTCCATCAAATTCCAAAATGATGACGTCCAAAGGTCAAAGGTTTTTATTTGTGGTCATCTAAGAGCAAATAAAATAAATCTTGAAAGTAAAATGAGTGGAACATAGCGAAGGGCAAAGAGAAATTTCATTTCATTTGGCAAGAGCAAGATAAGAGATGGTACCATGGAAGCATAATTAAAGGCATAATTTTAAACAAGCAAAAAGTGAAATAACAAGTGCATTGTTTTTGAAGAAATGATTGATATTAAAGCATGATTCATTTTTTGGACAATCCCTCAATTCTTTGAAACCTCCTCCGGCGAGCAGGACAATCGGTAGCAATTTTGCATAGCCTCTTGAGGAATCAAAGGAAACTCCATTCTTACGTAGGATGGGTGTCAAGGGTGGCCCGACAAACAGTAGAATAACCCGTCTATATCATCATCGAGACCTTTCCTTAGATGGTCCACTACCAGCACCTCATCTTCTTCCTTAATGAGCTGAGCATGGTCAACAAATTCCTCCTCCCACCCTGCGATCATTCTAAGCGGCGTTTTATGTTCGGAAGAGGGTTTCTATTGACGTTGACCCTTGCTCATTCTTTCTTCTCGAACTATGTCCCGGCATCCACCATGTCTTGAATTTTATGCTTCAAGTCCAACAATTAATCGTCGAATGTCAGGGCTTCGAATGGTAAGTGCAGAAAACATGGGGATCATACCCGGTAGGAGTCCTGGGGATACAGGTTTGGGAGGGGCGATGCCGATTTTCCCAACGGCCTTCAACTACCCATACTGGTCAATGGGGCAGCCCAGTTGGTGAAAGTCAAAGGTTTTCTGATTTTGCTTTTCATTATGCTGAAAAGAATTTTGAACAAGATTTTGTGGAGTAGGTTTAGGAGCATAGTTTTGACGGGGGTGGGAGATAAGTTGGAAAGTTGAAAGCAAAGGTAGGGGGTCCAAATGAATAGGTCGGGGGTGAGGTATTTGGGTGGCGGTGTGATAAGCGGTGATGGTGGTGGGGATAAGGTAAGTATGAGCTTGAATTGGTGGGGTGACTCAGAGCTCTAGGCACGAAAGGTGGGCTCGATCCACACAAAATAGCCTCCTTCATTCTTTTTTAAGCGAGTTTCCTCCCTTTGCCATTTGCCCTTACAATGCTTCAATTCTGTTTGATGGTCACATTGACAATTTTTCCAATTTTAAAAACTCATCATACTCCATCCAACTTATTGACAATTGCAGCAAAGAACTCTAGTCATGCGAAAAATTTCTTCAAAATAAGGTGGGTCATGTGCTATGATGAAATACGAACAATCTCTTCTTAGGTCATGGGAGCTCCACCCTGCATGACTAATTTTCTCCATTGGCATATGTTTTGTGATCTTCGAAGGTCTCCTTTTGATTCCTTCAATGTTGTTCGTGTATTCGGTGCCAACTCTGAATTGAATTCATCTTGCTTCACAAAGGCGTTGACAAATCAACAAGTTTTGATCTCTTGAGATTTGGTTGATTACCAATCCAAAGCATCCCCTTGGGCTCTCGAGGCAGAGCGCGCAGGCAAGTTCTCATCATCCCTTGGTTTACCAAGCTTGTTGGCAAACATTTTAAGGTCGCGTCTTAGGGTTCCGGTACCATCATACTTGCTGAATTTGGGGTCTTGAAACCCATAGGTAGTTGGGCGTCGAAATAAACAGATCATCGTAATCAATCCAGCATGTGGTTCAGACCTTGGTTCTTCTTTATAAACTCCTCAAACCTGTCCAATCTCTTCATGAATCTTTGTCGTGGCATGACAAGTTCATCCATCTCAGCTTTCCTTGGGAGGCAATATCCCATACAAAGGGTTCCGTGGTATGAAGATGAGACTTGGTATGGTGGGAGGTATGTTTAAGGTGGCGGGTTGAGTATAATGGTTTTCCTTTTTGGTTGGGCTCGACAAGATATAGTGGGGTGAGTGTATGGAAAACCGGTGTTGTGGTGAGAAAAAAGCAATCTCATGAAGGTTAGGAATAGGTGGAACAAGAGTGGTTTGAATATTGGAAAAAGGGGTGGATTACTTGTCGTGAGGGGAATGCTAACAACATGTTCATGATCATTCGAGTACCACCTCCACTCTTGTTAGCCTGGCCCGATCAATTACATGCCTGCTGCGCCATCTCGGCACTCATCTCATTAAACCTTCCCGGATTACTTCATGAGCTCCCAAGGAGTAAAGTCGGGAGAAATAACAAAGTATTCTATCGAGCCTTCAGTGCGGAACTCATGTTTTGGGTTGCTTCAAACTCTTGCTTTTGGATCGGTACTTGATGGGACTTTGCGTGGAGCTATTTTTAAAAGTACACAGGTGGGAAGAAACACACTTTAGAAGCTTATTTCCAAAGGGGCTGTGGAGATTTATTTGGAAGAAAAAAAGATAAAAAGAGTGAAGTTAGTGATTGTTTATATAATTGAATGCATGTCCTAGAGGGGCCCTTTTATGCCAGGATAGGCTAGCATGATGAATGCAATCCTCAGGTATGCATCATACAATACCTGATGGATCGATCACTTCGATATGCGATTAATAAAACAACCTAAAGGATTGACCAAAGAATATCATTTGTTTAGCATTATGAGACAGTTGAATGGATTCATTACTTTAATTGATATGTGAAAAGAGGTTAAAGGTTAATTTGGCATGAAAAGGATTATTCTTGAAGGAATTGTAGTGCCTTGACTAGTCTTAAGAGAAATATGGATCTAGTTCAAATAGATTGGACGGGATTGATGGTTTACCCAAAAGTCAGCTGGGTTCATCGCTTACCTATAGCTCCAAACCTTAATTTTATTTGCTACACACTAGTTTATAAGCCTTCTAAAATCAAGATTTGGCCTTGAAATAATCATTATTTCAACAATGAGAAATTATTTGTGAATTTTTTCGATTTAGTGTCCTTATGCATGGGATTTCACCAACTTTGATAAAATGGCTAAAAAATGATTACTAGAGGTTTATATTCTAGCATGCGAAGGTCACTCCATACCTTTGGATGCCATCATAGAAGGGATCGGACCTTACCTTACCTTGTGCACTACCCCTTTGGATGTTACTGAAAACATAAACATGCAAGTCTCACTGGATTATATATCCGAGACACAAGGGTGGTTTATTCCTATCATGGGATTCCCTAAATGGCATTCCCTCTATGGTTTATGCATGATGCCATTTTATTAAAGCAAGTACAGGTGCAAAATGAAACATGGCCTATAGGAGCCCCATTTGAATGTCGGGGTAAGCCTAAAAGTGATATGCAATTACAACTTAAATGCAATAGATATAAATTCAAGCGTGCAATAGCCTATCTAGAAGGATGGCTTGTCTTAAAAGTGCCAAGACTCTTATTTTCTAGAGTTTGTGAAATGCAAGAAAGGGAAGACAACAAAGGTTAGTTTAATCGGCGGATATCACATAACTGCGTTGGAGCAACAAATTGCACAAAAATAAAGGGGTGGAATCCCTCTCTGGTGTGTAGTGATCCTTAATAGGGTAAGTAGACTCTCCCTAGGTAATTCTAACATGGATGCATGAGGTTGGGCTCACTAATGCATCTAGACTTGACAAAGGTTACAGGGCTCCCAAACCTTGGACCAAAGGCAAAGGTCATCAATCCAAATGCCTCAAGTGGTGGTTGGCGATCCCCTGGACATTCCTACGTGCGCGTGAATTATACGCCATGTCCAAGTGGATCAATCCTAATCCTAATAGGGAAGAGTGGCGTGACAAACCACTAAAGTAAAAGTAGGGTCAAAGTAAAATACATATGCATTGTATGAAAGTGATTCCCTTTGAGAGGAGAGATTCAAATACCAAACATTCTCGAGGCTCTAGGGTAAATGCACACCCACCCCAAATGCAAGGCGGTACAAGTAAATATCAATACAAATAAATAAACAATAATTCATTCATCATGTACGCGATGTGTAAGGAGTGATTGCGCGGGAAAACCCTAAAAGAGAAAAGAAAAAGGAATGCAACCTAAAACATCCAAATGTGATATATAAGAAAGTTAGAAAAATGAAATAGTCAACTAAATCAAGTGCTCGGACCCTCTTAGGAAAATCCCCAATGGAGTCGCCAAACTGTCGCGCCCCATTTTTTGAAAGGAGAGGGAGAGGAAAACCCACGTCGTTTCGGGTTCTTAGTTGGAAAATGCTTTTTTGGTTAAAAATTGTTTTTTGATTTTGGAAAAAGAAATGGGTCATGGGACTACAAAAATGCGACGATTTGACCCAAAACAAAGTCTAGAAAAGGGTTTTAGAAAAGTTTGGAATACCACTTGGTATGGAGTTTAAATGTACCAAGTCACCCAAAAATTTTAATTAATGGAAATAAACTAAGAAAACCCTTTTTTAAACAACTCCAGGTCTTTGAAAAACTAGAGAAAAAGGTTCGGGGGTCACGGTTGAAAGAAGGGAAGGCAAAGATTCGATGTTACTCGTCTCTAAGGCACCCTTCTAACCTAGCCAAAGCTAGTTGCGTGATTTAGTTAAAAATTTCCTAATTCTAACTTTAAAATTTATCACCTTTAGATGTTATCTATATGGATGCAAAACATAAATCTAATGTTGGATCGACAGGGGCAAAATGTCTCCTTGAGGTTTGATTGGAATTGATCACATTAGTTGCGTCATCCAAATTTGATCCTTCGAGGACGTCACAAAAAAATGCAAATGATGAGACTCGAAAAGAACGGGGAAATTAGAGTTTTCAAAAGAAATGCAATTTTATAAAATCTCAAGGGAAAAGAAATTGGATTTTTGAAAAGATCAATTTTAAGTGCAAAGAGGAACTTGAATTTTCAAAAGATGCAATTTTAAGAAAAATGGATTTTTGACTTTGAATTGCTAAACATGAAGAAGAAACTTGATTTTAAGAATGATTTTGATAGAATTTAAAATAATGCACATGTATGTCCTAAGAGGGTATAATGCAACATAATGGGTGGGGACTAAATTTGATTTTAAATCTTCCTTTTCATAGAAGGAAATAAAAGCGTGCTAAGGCTAGGAAGCCATACTAAACTCTTTTCCCTAATTCAAGGGTAATGCTCTCAAAGCAGCTAATCTATTTTTGACGAAAAAGAAAACTAAATGAGATGTTTCGCATACGGGATGGGAGAAAAGTAACATGCAAAATGAAAAAGAAACTCTAAAAGTGAAAAGAGTGTGAAACTTGTATCGAATGAATGAACGGCCTTAAGGGTCTAGCATTGGACTAGCCCTCGTCTAAAAGTTCTCACCAACATTGGATTAATGAGAAATCGAAAGGAAAGGCCACAACTAGCGTTGGACTAGTGTGGTGACGTCAATACATTTACACAAAAAATATGTAGACATGATAATAAAGCAAGTAAACACATAAAACACATAAACACATAACACATAGGCATAATATCTAGATGCAAGACCCTCGGAAGCAAGTAAACACATAAACATGCAAGCATGCAAAATAAGCATATAAAACCTAATTATTACATTGGGGGAACCTAAATACATTCTAAAGGGAAAAAATTTGGAATAATAATCTAACTATTACATTTTCTAGAATAAATACACTTTTTACAAAATTAAATCTGTCTATTACAACTTGGCATCCAAGACCTCCAAATGATTTACCCAAAAATTAAATGACATAAATAAAGACTAGGCATGAATAAAAGCAAAGGAAAACTTAATTTAAAACATACAAGATCATGCAAAACACATAAGAGCACATAATAGGGAAAGAGTTACCATCCCTTGATGTGATGCCTTAATGAATCCTTAAATGATGGGAATGGTTATCTAAGATTCAATGTCAACAAAGGGATCAAGGTACCAATTTAAAGGAAAAATCAATCAAAAATTCAAAGAAAAGGTATCAAAACAGATTACGCAAACAACATGGACAAGACTAGGAAATCTGAATAATAGAGTAAGATTCGGAACAAAGAAGCGGGAAATAACAACAAACGAGAGCAGAGGTTACGCGGGTAGAAATGCAGACGAGCAGCGCAACTTCGTCCAGCGTTACATACAAAATGTAAGAGTTCGAGGAGAAGCAGCGGTGGAAAGCGGACTCAACCTGTCTTGATCAGCGTCTCTCTCATCTTCAAAATATCGGAAGATTGCTTCGGTTTTGAACAATAACACAAACAAAATCTTGAGGCAAGGGGATCTATTTAAAGCATTAAACATCATCATTGGATCATGACAAAACGAGCTAAAACCGGAAAAGGCCAAATCTTAAGCATCAACTTCATCTAATAGAAAAAAAAGGGGGAAGGGAAGAAGCGTAGGGCTAAGCGGGGAAGTTGTGGTGGGCCTGTAACTCCAAGCGTTTCTTCACATCTTCAAATATTCAAGCGGCAGCGCGATTCTGGAACTAAGCAGCGCAAGAACTCAGCGTTTCTTCACATCTTCAAACATTCAAGAGGAAGCGCAGATCGTTCTGCAGTGAGCAGCATAAGTAGCCCGCGTTTCTTCACATCTTCAAAACGTGAAGAACATTTTTCCAGAAATTTTTCAGAAATCACAACAAAATCAACACAGAAGGATCAAACGTCTGATTTTAAACGTCAGAACAAGACTATAAGCCTTACCAAGGCCTTATAAACACAACATGCTCATATAACAACCAATAATCATCATCAAATGTCATAAAACTTAAAAAAAACACATTTAAGACCTTGGTTCCACCAAAGGTCGATTTTCAACCATTTTCGACAGGAAAAATAATAGATAGAGTAAAGAAAACTACGATTGAGGGCTTGAAAGGACGAAAGGAATCACCAAAATTCAAGAAATCTTCACTAAAAAAAAGGAAAACCCTAGTTTTTATCTTTTCTCTCTTTTCTTTTTTCTTTGATTCTCAATCGTTTTTCTTTTTCTTCCTAATTTCTTTCTTCTCTCTTTCTGCTCACTCTCAGCCTCCCTCTTCTCTCTGAAAACCCTAACATGGGTGATTTATAGGCATTAAAACCTACAACCAAAGGCTTAGATGCAATTAGTATTTGTTGGTTGATTTTTGATCATTAGATGAGGTGTTAAGGATTAAGGGTGAGTTAGGGATTAACTAAATAGGTTTCTTGATGCTCAAGTGCAAAATACGGTGGAAATGAGGAGAAAGAGGCTGGAAAAATGTGGCGTATTTTTTTAACCTCTGATCGATTGATTGCAGCGGACCACTCAATAACGGTCGCGTTTCAGTTCTAAGCCCTTTTTTTTTTAACCTATAAAAATAAGAAAAATGTGTTAGAATATCCAAAAATAAATAACTAAATATTAATAGATAAAAAACATAAGAAAACAATTGAAATAGTCAAAATTTGGTGTCTACAATAAGTATTTACTTATTCATCTATTTAGTATTTGCTCATTAGTTCAACATTGGTTTGTAGAATATTCATGAATATATCTTGTTTACTCAATTACTTATTTAAGTAGTTGTTATCTATTTCCTTAAACATTTATTACTCATGAGTACACACTTATTTGTTCAATATTTACTTATTGTTTCTATATTCAATTGTCATCTAAACAATTATTATAATTTAATTAATCATTTAACTAATTAGTATTAATTAGTTACTTAATTATTTAACTCATTACTATTAGTTAATTAATTAATTATTTATTTATTTATTTACTATTAATCATCTAGCTAACTCTTATTCATTAGTTGGGCAATTACTTGGTTAATACTATTAACCGGTTAATTGATTACTTAACTAATTACTATTAATCGATTAACTAATTAATTATTAATTACTTGATTATATAGTAATTATAATTAATTAATTAATTATTCATCTATTTATTATTAATTAATTTATCATTCACCGATTATTATTAGTTAATCATCATTTATTAGTTACTTATTCATGAATTAATAAATTAATTAGTCATTCATCTAATTATTATTATCATTAATCAATTAATTAATTGTGAGGGCCTCCAAATTCAAATTTATTTTTAAAATATAAAATAATTTTTATATTGTGTTTATTTATTGAAATATGAGTGAATTTATGTTTTGAGTAATTATTTTCTAATTTAGAGAATTTTTTTCAAGATTTATTTGCCGGTGTGCGTTTTCGGCCTGTTTAAGCGTTAAATTTTGTATCGAAGTGTGATTAGTGACTTTAAGAGGAAATCGAGCATATGTAGAAATATTACAGAGATATATTTAAGGTTGGACAGTGTCGGAATGAGATAAAACAGTAAAAGTTAGAGTGTCGCGTGTCGACGCGACAAAAAGTGGTCGTTTGACCACTTTTCCTTAAAATAAGGATAACTACACTTTTTGTCCCCTTAAAAGCCTTAGGGGTTTGTTTGGTTATCAAATTTACTCCCAAAATTTACTTGCTTACATCATCAACACATTTTTCAACCACCTTTTTATCTCACACACATCACATCAAAAAAGTGTTATAGTGTTTTATTTCAAAAAATTATTTCAAATACTCTCTATCCAAACAAACCCCTTGTTTCTTGCTTCTTTGCTCCCTCATTTTTCAGCCACACTTGAGCTTAGAGAGAGAGAGAGGCAGCCAAACTTGGAGAGAGAGAAAAGAGAGATTTCCCAAGCTTTCCTCTTCTTCTTCTTCTTCCTCATTTTCCTTGCACCTTGAACATCATTTGAAGGCTTCATCCCACTCATTGTTGTTGCTCATTCCAGCCTTGTGTGAGGGAGAGAGAGATGGAAGAACTTCATCTTATCCATTTTCTTGCTTCTTGAAGAACTTAAGAGGTGAAGACATCAACTCTTCATCTTTTCTTCATCTTGTTCCTTGGAACTCCATTGGAGAGAGAGTCTGAACTTACTTGTTTTTTTCTTGTCAAAACCGAGCTAGAGAGAGAGAGGAGGAGAGCCGAGAGTGAGAGGGAGAGCAAGGAAGAGAAAAGAGTTATCTTGTTCTTCTTCTTGTCTTGAAGTTTTGTGGAGGAAAACACCAAGAACCAACTAGATCCTTGGCTAATCTTGAAGATAGTTGAAGGATCTCGAGGTGTTGAAGTTTAGAATATCATCCGTGGGTGGAACTACGTTAGATCTTCCTTGATCTTGCTAGATCTGAAAAGATCTTGAGGTATAATCTTTAAAACTCTTAGCATTAACCTTATTAGCAGTAGATTTGTTAAATCTATGGGTTATTTTGCTAAGAATGCTTATGTATGAAGCATTTGAGTTGGGCTCTTGAATTCCCAACCTAGGTAGCGAACTTGAGGTGACTTTTAGGTAGCGGACTTGAGGACTTGATTGTGATTGTGTTTGTCGTTTATGAAATGAGTTCATTCTATGGTTAGAAAGTAGATTTCGTAGTTGAAAATATTGAAGGAAAGTGATAAGTGATGGCCGAATCATGCTTGGAAATTTTAAAATGTGATTTCGAATTTGTATGATGTTCAATGATGAGACTTTGCTTAAATGTATATGTATTATGTTCGTTTATGAGAAAATATTCTAAAAGAGTTAAAAAGTTGAACTTCTGTGGTGAGAAATTGAATTTCACTAAATTTTGAGGAAAAAGTTCTATTTTGGACAAATTTGAGGATTTGAGATACTTTAACTAATTTTCATGAATTTTGTGTATTGAAAACTAGTGAAAATTGTTTGAAAAGTATGTTAGAATGATGGCTTATAGTGCAGTGTTAAGAGTGAGATCAAATGAGTGATTTGAAGGTGAAAAACCTCACTTTATTTCAAAGTGCTAAAAAATTAGAAATCACCTAAATGGAGTGCATCGATAGCGTTGTTTGTTTATGTGAAATTTTGATTTGAAAATGGAATCTTGAAAAATGAGTTTCGACTCGAATGATTACTCGTTATTGAGCAGAGTTGACGGAATTTTGTAAAGAACTTTGATAAGACAAGTGAATGAATTATTTGAATTTAGTCTCGCTATTTTTGAGGCGAAACTTATTCCTTCTTTTTCGTGATAATAGGAGGTGAGAAAGGACTCGAACCAGATCCCACCTTGGAAAATGAACTTTATTACTGTGGTGAGTTTCAATATATGTTGTGTGTTTTGTGAATATAATTCGAAGTGTATTGGTCAAGTGATTTGAAGTGATTTTGGATTTTCAAATCGTTAAGTGGGGTAGTGTGTACTTCATCGCACTTACCTTTATTTGAAATAAAAGAAATTGTGAAAGTGTTTTGCAGTGTCCTATATGTGTCAGTATTCCAATCCCTTTTAAAATCAAATATTTTACTATTAGATGAAAACCTTGCCATTGTTTGCAAAGAAATGATTTGTTGAAATGAATTTGGATTATTTGAAAGACTTGAATTTCATGAGAAATATATTTGAACTGTTTTATGATTTGAACTACCATGTGAGTGTTTACTCCTTTTTGTGTGATTTCGGGAATTAAAAGAATAGTGTGTTATATTGTAACAAATGTGACATCATTGGGCGAAGTCCCTCGACTAGTTTCAATGAAATAATGTGACGTCGTAGGGTGAATATCCTCGACTAGTTTGTGACATCGTTGGGCAAAATCTCTCGACTAGTTTCAGAGAAGTATTGTGACGTCATTGGGTGAAATCCCTCAACTAGTATGTGACGTCATAGGGTAAATACCCTCGACTAGTTTCAATGAAACAAAGTGACGTCGTAGGGTGGGTACCCTCAACTAGTTTGTGTTGTCGCTTGGCGAAATCCCTCGACTAGTCTACTTTAATGGGCGAAATCCCTCGAGTAGTTTATACGAGTATTAACCATTTAAGTGTCTATCTACTTGATTTAAATTGTATACTTGAAGTATGATCTGAACTGTTTTATGTGAATTGTAAGCCTTTTTGGAACTCACTGAACTTTTTAACTCACTCTTTCCAATTTGCTTTTCTTACCAGGGACTGAGAACCCAAGTGAAGGAGCCAACCTTTAGAGTTAGGGTTTGCTTTTGTATTGGTGTGACAAACTTGGATTGTGATTTTGAGAGCTTTTGTATTATGAGAATTTGAACGTTTGATAAGTATTTTATGTAATTTGGGGATTATAAGAATGGTGTAATGTATTTGTAAATTTATTGTTGGGTTTGGATTTGTGTTTGGATTGTTAGTTGGTATTTTAGCGATATTTATGTGAGTGAGTCCTGGCGAGAGTTAGGCAGGCGGTCCACGGATACCTTAGGATACGCTCTAGGGAGAAGTAGGGCTGTCACATTAATCATCCTCTATTTATTGTTATTAACTAATAAATTAATTAATCATCTATCTAATTATTATTATCACTATTCACTTAGTTAATCAACTATTTATTATTAATTATAATTAACCATTTAACTATTTGCTCCTAGTTACTTAGTTAATTAATTGTGTAAACAATTATTAATTAATTAATAATCCACTAATTATTATTAACTAATCAATTGATTAATCATTTATCTAGTTATTATTATTAATCAATTAATTAATCAAAAAAGTTATCATTAACTAATAAATTAATTAATCATCTATTGAACTACTATTATTATTACTAGTAGTATTATTTCCTATAGGTTTTAATTATCTTATAACATTGAGTTAATAATCTTGGACTTTCACTAATGGGTCTTGGGCTTTAATTAATGAATTAAGGTGTTTATATTTTGCTTAGCTTGGGCTTAATAGCGTAACACCAATAATAATATTAATCTAGACTATGGACAAGACTTAATTATGGGTTTATTTGTTTGGTAGCTTAATAGGCCTATATGTACTCTTGGTCCATTCTGCTTTTCTTCCCTTGTTTTATTGTTGATCGATTATATGTTAAAATTGGACTAGTACATGTCCAACCCATATGAATTGTGTAGTTAAGTCTTAGTCTTAACCCATAAAATATTTTATTTTCGGCCTACATTATTTAGTTATTAGCCCACTGTCTTCATTTCATAAGCCCAAGTCCAGCTTCTAAAGAAATGGATCAACCCGACCCATATCTTAATCTACCAGTTTCACCTAAGTCCAACCCGTTTCTTGACCCAAATTCCCTAAACGAGTCATCTTCTTTCCCAACAAAATTCTGCAAATCAAAAACCCTAATTTCTATTCCAAAACCCAAAATCATCATCACCAATCACCACCGCCATCTTCAACACTGCCATCGTCATCTTCTTCTTCCTTTTCACCGGTAGTAGCGACGGCAGCAGTGAGCCAGTGACGATGACCGTTGCTTTTTCTTTTTTTAGCTGCAGCAGCCCTCAGTTGACCTTTGGCTGCTAGCGGCGTTGCCAGCATTTGTTGGCGATCCAAGGTTGAGGGCAGGGACCCTCCCTTGTTGCTTCTCCAAGCTTTTGCCATGCATCTCTCTTTGTTATTTTATTTTATTTTATTTTGACCCCTCAATTTCCTTCCTTTTCAACTAAGGCCAAGAAAAACCGCAAATCATATACCAATTCACCTATTAAAAAATAACATTAATTTAATAAAACTCTAACTTATTAATCTAAGAAGATTCGAGTAATTGAAGAGTAATAACCATGGGCATAATTTATCCATTTTCTATGAGTAATAAAAATAAATATTGGAATAAGTTAGAATAATAATATCATGTGATTGATTCGTGTAACAAAAATAATATCTTGAATTACAGAATAAACTTACTTGATTAAATTGCGATGCAAAAGTTCTCTGGTGAGTTGCCTTTGTGTCTTTAATTTGGTAAGGAAGTTTCTGAAACTTGTTTTATCAGATGGAGAGGAGAAAAAGAATATACGTTGTTTTGGTTCGGAACAGATAGTTTTAATAAAAACTTAATCTAATATTCAGGGATAAATTGTGTAACCACCTACTATCTATTAGTAGTTAGGTAGAAGTAGCTTACTGGTTAATTTATCCAATAGCTTCAAGATCTCTTATTTTGTTATTTTGATAATTTGACATTAATAATAAAATAAATTCCAAAGACATATCACAGAAATTACGGGGTTTCACAGGCATTCAACGATATTATTGCTTTTCAAAGTTTGGTACTAGAGATAGTCAAAGTATTTCCCTAAAACTGTAAGAATGAGAAGATAGAGACGAGTTATATTAACAATTAAATAATGTATATTTCTTTAATGATGAATGTGCAACTTCCTTATTGTGTTTCATGCACTTCAGTTTTTCGTTGTTTTGTTAAAATAATATAGTGATAGAAAGGACATGATAGAATTTTGATTTAAATCCAAATCATGAGATTATCAAGTGATAGACACAAATATGGGAATCTCACAATGAGGGGAGTTATCCATCAGTTTGTTTCTATAGTTGAAGTCGTATGTCTCTCAGTATAGAAACTGAAGTTGTATGTCTCTCGGTATAGAATTTTTCTTTTGATTCAAAATATATACTTTAAGTCGCAATCAATCTGATATCAAGATTGTATAGCTAAGCGTTAGAAATTAAAAACAAAAGGGCATCCAGGCCGTGATTTTTAAAATTACACTAGGAAAACTTGTCATTTCTTCATGTTTCTTGAATATGGAAAATAAGAAGTAAAGATCCCTTTACATATTAGTCCCTCACAATGCACTTAGAATCGGGTGGTTGAAACTTCATTAAGTTCTTCTGTATTTGTAATCATGGTCCTCTCTTCTTCAAATTATTCAGCCATCTGAGGGGAGAATAAATAAGACAAAGAAGAAAAATGTGATTTCAACTTAAATATGAATATCTAATTACATTTTGTTATGACGCATTTTTTGGCACATTATCGCTTGAGTTCTATGCATTGTTCATTTGTTTGTTTAACCATTAAATCAAGTTTGATGATTTGTAAGGGATCGGAGTAGTACTTCTTATTTATTTTAAGCTATCCCTTGCAATGGAGGCAAGATTTACATCCCCTCTAATTCTATCTATTTTCATTAATAATAAAATTTGGAATTAACGTCCCTCTTTCTCTGCTTATAGGGTTTGCCACTTTAAAAAAAAAAAAAGAGTCCAGTTTGATGTTTTTTTAATTGTTTCGCTTCACGCACATGTTTGTAATCTACCAAATTCTAATATTGACTCGAATTGTATGACACACTGGGCCGCCATTGTCATTCAAATCCGTCGCCATCGTAGGAAACTCCCGTTCTTCTGTGGTTATTATCATTAATTTGATCTTTTTGGCCAATTTTTCCTGAAAAATAACTAGTACTGCTCAAGTTAAAATCTCCAAGCACCCCATTTTACATTTTCCTGCCATTTCGTCTTAAAAATTCATCAACGTCCCCGGCATTGCCGAAACCCAGTAAATCACTTCCTCCACAGCTAGTCAAATTGAATTGAATTGAATCGAAAACTGAAACCAGGGCGTTCCAAATTTCATCACCTCAACCGTCCCATCATTCTTATTGCCTTCAAAACACACCCAAGATGGCAACTTTGAGGGCAAATTTCTCATAATAATGGCAAAATAAAAAATTGCGTTGGGCCCCTCGGGAGGGGGGGTTCTATTTTTAAGATTGCTGCACATTGGCAATGAGATTTTTTTTTTGGTCTTTGAATAGTATCGCCACACATCCTGTTGTTGGAATGTATGTTCTAAAACAATTATTTTGTTTAAATACATTCCTAATTAAGTTTTGTATTTTATGAGTTTTCATTTTATCTGTTAAATATTTGATATAACTAATAAAGTCCTTAGAATATTTATTGATGTGATAGTAGTCACAAGAGTTGATGACTATGAGATATCAATCACATTTATAGTGATATTCTTAAATTTCCCTAGTCATAGTATTAATGAGACAAGACATCATTAATACGGAAAGACTAGTATACAATTAGCCTCTATTTAGTGTAAGTAGTGGTTGTTCTCATCAACCATGGTATAGGGATACCTAGGTTAATGTATAGATAAATTATAAGGTATAAGTTCATGGGAGTGATCCACACAGAGATCCCATTAGGATATCTATCTAGTGCCAATGGTTGAATCTCTTATGGGAAATTGTGTAAGTGATCCTAAATTTGAGATCACCATAGTATCTTGGGTGTGAATCACTGTCTTTTGATTCTATTTATTGTTACTCACCAAGAGTTACCTAAAAAATAGAAATTGGGGGTAGCGTGAAGCATGGAAAGATAGTGAGTGATCAAGAGAGGATTCACCACTCCGATAGTGGGAGCTGATATCTAAAAAGGCCACTAGTAGGAAATTAACCTTAATAGTCGACTACATTAGATTAATTGAAGAATGTCTTCAAGTTAACCTAATCTAGGGTTAATTCCGGGAACTAACAAATTAATTAATCATTAGAGAATTGGCACTTGTTCCTTGTTCTCTGACTAATTGGATATCGATGATGAAAGGATAATAATTACATGGTAATTTTTCCACGGAAAGGTTAGGTCAAAATTCCCTTGACTAATTCTGAATAAATGTCATGATGTGTTGCTAGATACCTCTTGTGGTCTATAATTTTGGACTAATTATGATAAAATAAAGTCGTTTATTTTATCTAATAATTGAAACATAATTATTACCAATTTATTTGGGATCTATTGGGTCACACATAATAGAGATTTAATCCTGAATTAAAACTATGTAAAAATTTTGGGGTTAATTTTAAAAGAAAATTAATTCCAAGGACTATCAAAGCAGATAAGAGAAAATGGTTATCTCTTATACATAGGATAATCTTGGGATAGAGTTATCATCAGATGTTACGTTGTTTGATTTTGAATCAAACAACCTGACTCTATCCTGCTCTCTCTCTCTCTCTCTCTCTCTCTCTCTCTCTCTCCTGTTAATAGTAAACAGACTATACGATACATCGGTTACTACGACTGATAGAATCAGAGAGATTAGTTTTTTTGAAAAACACACGTAGAGAGAAAACAAGAGAGTAATGAAAAGAAGGGCTAGCAACCTTCTTCATTCTCCTCCAGACATAGTTCGTGAGACGATTCAAGGTTGCTCTAGCGTGGATATCAGTAGAGGCAGGACGATAGGACTGTTCAAGGGCTGACCATCCTCTGCAACGCTACAAAGAGACACTGCTAGAATTAAGGTAATCCAACAACTATTCTTCTCTACGAGGTATACACGTAAACCTAGGGTGATTTCTGGTGGGTTATTGGGGTTAAATTTTTGTTTTCCGCTACGTCTACTACCCCAATTCCCAACAGTGGTATCAGAGCCATCCCTAGCATTTGTGTATGCCTTTGTCATGCTTTTTTTTGATGGAAAGAGGAAAGATTTACGTTTTATTGGTTTTGAAAAAGAAAGGGAAAGGGGTCATGGGACTACAAAAAATGCGGTTTGGACCCAAAAACAAAGTCTAAAAAGGGTTTTAGAAAAAGTTTGGAGTCGCCACTTGGTATGGAGTTTAGGTGTACCAAGTCACCCAAGAGATTTAATTAATGAAAATAAACAAAGGAAAACCCTTTTAGGCGACTCGGGTCTTTGAAAACTAGAGAAAAGGTTAGGGTCACGGTTGAAAGAAGGGAAGGCAAAGATTCGATGTTACTCGTCTCTAAGGCACCCTTCTAACCTAGCCAAAGCTAGTTGCAAGATTTAGTTGAAAATTTTCCTAATTTATAACTTTAAAATTTATCACATTTGGATGTCATCTATATGGATGCAAAACCTAGACCTAATGTTGGATCGAGAGGGGGCAAAATGACTCCTTGAGGTGTGATTGGAATTGATCACATTAGTTGTGTCATCCAATTTTGATCCCTCGAGGAGGTCACGAAAAAATGCAAATGATGAGACTCGAATGAACAAAAGATAGGGTTTTCAAAATACACTTTTTATAAAGTATCAAGAGAAAAGAAATTGGATTTTTGAAAAAGTCAATTTTAAGTGCAAAGAGGAACTTGAATTTCCAAAAAGATGCAATTTTAAGAAAAGTGACTTTTTGACTTTGAAGTGCTAAAACATGAAGAAGAAAGTTTGATTTTTAAAGAATGAATTTGATAGCCTTTAAAATAATGCACGTGTATGTCCTAAAGAGAGATAATGCAACATAATGGGTGCGGGGGACTAAGTGCGTGACTTTAAATCTTCCTTTTCATAGAAGGAAATAAAAGCGTGCTAAAGCTAGGAAGCCATACTCGCTCTTTTCCCTAATTCAAAGGGTAATGCCTTAAATGCACTAATCTAAAAGAAAACTAAATGAGATGTTTCGCATACGGAATGGGAGAATAGTAACATGCAAAATGGGAAAGAAACTCTAAAAGTGAAAAGTGTGTGAAATTTGTATCTAATGCATGAACAGCGTTTTAAGGGTCTAGCATTGGACTAGCCCTCGTCGAAAGGTTCTCACTAACATTGGATTAGTGAGAAATCGAAAGGGAAGGCCACCACTAGCGTTGGACTAGTGTGGTGACGTCAATACATTTACACAATAAACATGTAGACATGATAATAAAGCGAGTAAACACATAAAACACATAAACACATAACACATAGGCATAATATCTAAATGCAAGACCCTAGGAAAGCAAATAAACACATAATCATGCAAGCATGCAAAATAAACATATAAAACCTAATTATTACATTGAGGGGAATCTAAATACATTCTAAGGGGGAAAAATTCGGAATAATAATCTAACTATTACATTTTCTAGAATAAATACACTTTTTGCCAAGATTAAACCTATCTATTACGACTTGGCATCCAAGGCCTCCGAATGATCTACTCAAAGATTAAATAACATAAATAAAGACTAGACATGAATAAAAACAAAGGAAAACTTAATTTAAAACATGCAAAATCATGCAAAACACATAATAAGCACATAATAGGGGAAAGAAGTTACCATCCCTTGATATGAGGCCTTAATTGAATCCTTAGATGATGGGAATGGTTATCTAAGACTCAATGTCAACAACAGGGATCAAGGTACCAATTTAAAGGAAAAATGAATCAAAAATTCAAAGAAAGGGTATCTAAACAGATTCGCAAGCAAGCAGATAATAGGAAATAGAGTAAGATTCGGAACAAAAGAGCGGAAATATCAGCGAATACAAAAGCGAGAGGTTCAGCGGATCAGAAGCGCGGATAGAGCGTAACAGTCCAGCGTGAGCAAAATAAAGTTCGAGAGAGCGGACCAGAAGCGGACTCATCCAGCGTAACCATCCGTCTCTTCCCATCTCAAAACATCGGAAGATTGCTTCCAGTTTTGGACAATAATACAAGCGAAATATTGAGGAGCAGGGATCCATTCAAAGCATCAAACATCATCATTCAGATCAAGCTAAACCCACAAAGATCAAATCATAAGCATTAACATCATCAAATGGACAACAAGGGGGAAGGAAAAGAACTGTCAGGCTAGAAACGAGGTTGTTCACGCGGGGCCTGCGTAACAACCAGCGTTTCTTCACATCTTCAAGTATTCAAAGCAGAAAGCGGATCGTTCGCTAAGTAGTCCACGCAAGAGGTCAGCGTTTCTTCACAACTTCAAACATTCAAGAAGCGCGGACCGTTAGTTATCCGCAAGTAGTCCGCGTTTCTTCACATCTTCAAAGCGTGAAGAACATTTTTCAGAAATTTCGGGAATCACAAGCGGCATCATCACGAAGAATCAAGCGTCGATTTTAAGCGTAAAACAAATCTACTAGCCTTACAAGGCTTTATAAACACTAACATGCTCATATAACAGCTGATAATCATCATCAAATATCCCAAACTAAAAGAAAAACTATTCAAGACCTTGGTTCCACCAAAAGGTCCAAATCTCAGATAATTTTACGATCAAAAAACAGTAAATAGAGTAGAAGGATGTTACACGAATGGAAGCTTGAATCTAAAGCGAAGGAGGCCGAGAAATTCCAAGAATGATCTTCCCAAGTATGAAACCCTAGCTTTTCCCTTTCTTCTTTCTTTTCTTTTTTCTCCCCAATTCCCAACCGTTTTCTTCTGCTTTTTTCTCTCTCAAAGCTCTCCTAATTACCTCCTTTTCTCTCAGATTTTCAACCTCTCTGTTAAACCCTAATCTAGGCTATTTATAGCCACCAAACCTAGAACTAAGGGTTTTGATGTTCTTGGGATGAGGTGAGCTAATTTTGAACGTTAGATGAGTTGTTAGGGGTTAGGGGCGAGTTGGGGAATGTTTAAATAGGTTTCTTATCGTTCAAGCATCGGAAAATACAGCTGGAAAAGGATGATCCGAATTCTGGAAAAATCCGCGCGTCATTTTTTTTCGCTTCTGATCAAGTTACGCGGACTCATCCGCGTAACTGGTCCGCGTTTTTGACTTTTCTTTTTTTTTTTTAATAAGAAAAACCTACAAAAATGAGGAAAATGCTTTAGAATATTCAAAAATAAATAACTAAACATTAATAGATAAAAAAACATAAGAAAACAAATGAAATAGTCAAAATTTGGTGTCTGACTTGCCCTCTTTGTCAGGGTTGAAGAAACTCTAGACAAAACGTAAACATAAATGCTTACTGGTTTCTGGTTGTATCCGAACCATTGTAAACAAGAGGAATGTTAAATTGCCAATTTTCAAGCTAAAATGCATAATGTGACCGAACTTCGTTGTAGAGTTGCCTCAACGATCTCGACATGAGAATCGGGTTAAACGTAGTTCAAAGCAAATGAACTATAATGAAATGAATCTGAATCTTGTAAAATTCGAGAACGGAGATAGAATGGTGCAGGTCTGAGACTCACCAACGTAAATTTAAATTTGAAGAAGGGGGTAGATGGGTGCCGTGAGGCTGAACTCACCAACGAAATTTAAATTTGAAGAAGGGGATACAAAGGAGTGGTGAACTCACCAACGAATTTAAATTGAAGAATGGGAGATAGAAGGGTGCCGCGAGGTCGAGACTCACCAAGAAATTTAAAGTGAAGAAGGGGATAGAGTCCGGAGGTTGAGACTCACCAAAAAATTTAAATATCAAGAACAGAGATAGAAGGGTACAGTGAGGTCGGACTCACCAACAGAAATTTAAATTGAAAGGGGATAGAAGGGTGCGAAAGGCTGAGACATACCAACAGAAATTTAAATTTGAAGAAGGGGATACGGAGGCTGAGACTCACCAACAGAAATTTAAATTTGAAGAATGGGACTTAGAAGGGAGCCCGGCGGAGGCTGAGACTCACCAACAAAAATTTAAATTTGAAGAATGGGAGATAGAAGGTGGGCAGGTGAACTCACCGAAATTTAAGTGAAGAAGGGATAGAAGGGTACCGGCGAGGCTGAGAACTCACCAACGTAAATTTAAATTGAGCGAGGATAGAAGGGTGCACAGCGAGGGTGAGCAAGCATAGAAATTAAAAGCGAGGGGATAGATGGGTGCCTGGCGAGAGTCGAGACAGCAGCCAACAGAAATTTAAATTGAATTTCCAAATTTTGACTATTCAGTGGGATTGGACCCAAGCCTGAATGACTAGATGGGAAAATGCAAATATGCTATTCAGTGGGATTGGACCCAAGCCTGAATGACTAGACATACTATTCAGTGGGATTGGACCCAAGCCTGAATGACTAAATACTATTCAGTGGGATTGAACCCAAGCCTGAATGACTAAACACTATTCAATTGGGATTGGACCCAGCAGAATGACTAGATGAAAACATAAATCTGGATTGCCGGACTTTGAAAATAAAACACAAGTTGTTCAAACATGATAAGTGTAAAAATGGGTAATGATGCACTTTCCGAAATGGTGCCATTCTGATTTTTGATTTTCTTGACTTGAAAAGTAAGTGATTGATAGGAACAATGACTTTTCTTTTCTTTCTTCTTTTTTTTTTTTTTCAGAATTGATAAATTTTGAAAAATTGAAGAGTGTAACTGAACCCTTTCCTCTGCAGGGTTGGAACAAATCCACATATGTTGCCATCGTCTTGATCTGCAAATCTTTTCCAGCAAAAATTAATTTTGAATGCATTATCCAAAATTGGAGAGCACTTCTCTCAAAACAAAATTGCCCCAGTGTCAACTGAATCGTTTACCCTGCAGAAGTCATGAAATATTAACCAATTAGTCCATGGAAATTCAATTCCTCTTTTTTTTTTTTCTTTTTTTCTTTTCTTTCTTTTTCTTTCTTTTTTTTTTTATAAAGTGTAAAAACTCTTGGGATCACAACTGTAGCCACTAAAATGACTAAAATGTATCAGAATCATGCAATAAAACACATTCATGAGATACTCATGCTTATGAAGCATTGCTTGTTCTCAAGTGATAGGAAATGTTCATCAAAAACAAGCTATGGGATTGAAATAAACCATGCAATCTTGGAAATCCAAATCCTCATAAACCAGGCAAAACATTATTATGCAATTATTCAATTTGCATCAAGTACTCATAATGTCAAGTAAAAGAAAGACAATTATACCTCAATTTTAACAATTCAAGCTTGATTTCTCACTTTCACCAAATTTTGCAATCAAACGACTCATATAGTCAATTCAAGCTGGCCTTTTCCATATTTTCTCAAATTTTACTGCTAAAAAGGATTTACTGAAACACATCCTCTTATTCAAATTGCAATAATGTCTTTTGACGCGAAAATCAACACTTTTAGGTGAAGACTCCCGGTTACTCGACATATGTCTTCTTGCTCAAATAGTAAAGATGTCTTTTGACGCAAAAATCAACACTTTTAGGTGAAGATCCCCGGTTACTCAACATTTTACTTTTTCAAACTGCTTTGCATACTCGTAATTACAAGCACCGTTTTACGCAAAAGTTAACATTTGTAGATGCTAAACCTCCGGTTACTTAGTACTAGAATCATTGGAGTAGAACTTTGGTTCTCACTTTGCTGCTTTTCTTGCTTTTTCTCTTCTTTTTTTTTTTAATTGATTGAAAAAAAGGATCATTTGCCAACAATATCAATCATTTTCTTGTAAAATCCAATAAAAGAAGAAATCTCATTTAATAGGAAAAAAAATTGAGGCATAATTTTCCCTATTTTACAAAACATACTTTCTAAAATGCCAATGTCACAATCACATAATAATTATTTCGAGTAAGATGGAAAAGGATCTTTCAGCATCACAGACTTTATTTGAAGGATGAAAGCAATTGCAACAAAATTGGACATTTGCATCCTTTTTGAATCAAATTTTGAAAAACAAATCAATTTGTGAGGCAAAAGTGCAATTTAGAAAAGTTTTTTTTTTCTTTTTTTTTTTTTCAAAAAATTTATAAGCACATAAGAGTCCAATTTAAACAAATGTACACATTCTGATGCAAGCAAATGAATCAAAAGTATTTCTAACAGTTAAACCTCTATATAAAAAAACAGAACACAAGATAAAATACAAAAAAGAGAAATAAAGCAAGAATGGAATAAACTGCAAATCAGGTGGGTTTATCGACCCCCTCAGCTCCACCATTGCCTCCGGTGGCCTCTTGGACAAGCTGCTCAGACGGAATGTCGAAGCACGCCACATTTCAAAAGAAAGGAATTTAAAAGAACGGCGTTATAACACCTAGTAGTGTGCGTATCAAAACCCGTTTCCCAAATTTTCGAAAAGGCACTTGTCCTTCCTCAATTTTGCAATTAACCAATCTTCAAAATGATTTAATCATACAGTCTAAACATGACTCAAAATAAAGCTGGTCTCCTTGATTTGACCGATCAGTCACTTGTCCCTGCTTCTCTGCAAAAGAAAAGAAATGGTGAAAAAATAATGATGACGCCGCCACCGTTCTCCCCTTTTATCTCAAAATAGCCCGTAAACATGAGTTCTTGACGCGTCGATGGCGGTGTCAGCTGAATTCCTTTTGTTCGACCGGTCTGAGATCATTACGTCATTCCGCCTACGAATCCATATCACCCATACCTTCATGATAATCTAAGAGGATTGTCCTTTGATGAAAATGCTCTTTTGATGAAAATATGTGCAAAAGTTTGTGCAAAGAAACAATTTTATTTTAAAATGACATTACAACCATAGAATGAATGCTAAACATGGCATTTTAAATCAATAATAGCCAAACGTTAGGAAAACCATTTAAAACAAAAGCGTCGCACTTGACCCCTTTGGATATCATCTCCTTGGAGTTTACTGACGGCAAGGGAGTGCTTGATATAAGATAAACCCATGATAAACGTAATCACCGGCCTCCCTTGTCCCATGAACCTTTCCTTTACTTTCGCTTGCACCTTTTCAAAACTTGCCTTAGTACCCTTTGATTTGCGAAGTTGACCGATAAAGTAGTATAGTGAAATGGGACAGACTTAAACCCAAATTTTGTCAATTTAAACATGTTTGTTAAAATGGTGGCATCGAGACAATCCATTCGACAAAATTCAGAGGAATGTATTTGCATCATTTGCCTTTTAATTGAGAAAGTTCCTTTCAGAAATTTTTGCAAAAGGTGGGGTCTATAACACTAGGCTTTTGCAAGGGGTTTGAGTGTGGTGTAGAGGCAGGTTTAAACTTGAAATTTTTTTTTTTTTTTATAGAAAAATTTGCCCCAGTTTGGTCCCTTTTTTCTTAAAATATTTTTTTTTTCAAAATACAAAAAAATTGCCCCAGTGTGGGGTTTGTGATTCTCAAAGGGGGTTTGCTAAATAATTAATCATTCTTTTATAGGCTCAAACGGAAAGGGGGGTTGAAGTGTTTAAGCGAAAGGAATAAGGTCGGCTTTCCACCACCTTTGCAAAAAATTTCAAGAAAACCTTGCTCAATCATATGAAAAATCTTTTACACATGTCTGAATTGATTGGTTGAGAAAAAATCTGTCCATCCATCTCTATGAGAAATAATGCTCCTCCAGGTAGCACCTTTTGAATAATGAAGCGGCCCTTGCCAATTGGGTAATTTCCCCAGCCTCTTCTTGTATCGGAAGGATTAGTTTCAAAATCTTGTCTCCACTTGAACCTGCGGGTCTAACTTTCTTGTTATAAGCTCGAAGCCATCCTCGCTGGTAATATTGCCCATGACAAATGGCATTCAACCTTCTTTCATCGATCAAAAGCGTTGCTTTCGTGGCGTTGCTTGATCCCACTCGTTTCTTAGCGAAGCTTCCATTAGAACGCGCAAAGATGGGGTTTCAAATTCAGCGGGTAATACCGCTTCCATCTCATACATGAGAGAGTGAGGTGTTGCTCCAGTAGAAATCCTGATTGCAATTCTCCATGCCAAAGGTAGTTTCATGGCAATCTCTGTGTTTGATCATCTTGCAAATGATGATATCCAAGTTCATGAGATATCAGAATTTTCGCCCATCAAATTCAGGATGATGTCCAAGGGTCAAAGGTTTTATTCATGATCATTCAAGAGCAAATAAAATAAATGTGCGAAAATAAAATGAGTGGACCATAACTGAAGGACAAAAGGAGAAATTTCATTTCATTTGGCAAAAAGCAAGATAACAGATAATACCATGGAAGCATAATTTTAAACAAGCAAAAGGTGAAATAACAAGTGCATTGTTTTTGAAGAAATGATTGACATCAAAGCATGATTCATTTTTCAAGGACAACCCCCTCAGATTTACCAAAACCTCCTCGAAAGCGGTGACAATCGGTAGCCCAATTTTGTGTGGCCTCTTAAGGAATCAAAGGAAACTCCACATTCTCCGTAGGATCGGTGTCAAGGATGATCCCGACAAACAGTTGAGATAACCTTGTCTCTATATCATCATCAGACCTTTCCTTAAATGATCCACCACCATCCTCATCTTCTTCTTTAATGAACGGCGGTATGGTCAATTTCCTCTCCACACCGGGATCATTCCAAGCGAGCGTTTTTATGTTAGGAAAGGGTTTCTATTGACGTTCGGCCCTTGCTCATTCTTTCTTTTCAGAACTATATCCCCGGCATCCACCATGTCTTGAATTCTATGCTTCAAGGCCCAACAATTAATCGTCGAATGACCCGGGCTTCCAGAATGATAAGCGCAGATGGCATGGGGATCATACCCAGTAGGGGGTCCTCGGGGATACAGTTTGGGAGGGACAGTGCTGATTTTCCCAGCGGCCTTCAACTGTTCATACAGCTGGTCAATGGGGCGGCCCAGATCGGTGAAAGTTCGAAAGGTTTTGTGATTTTGCATTTCATTAGAGCGGAAAGAATTTTGAGCGAGGATTTTGTGGAGCAGGTCTAGAAGCATAGTTTTGGCGGGGTAGGAGATAGGTTGGGAAGTTGAAGGCAAAGATGAATTCAAATAAATAGGTCGAGGGGTGCAGGCATTTGGCGGCGGTGTGATAAAGCAGGGCTGATGGTAGGAGTAAGGTAAGTATGAATTTGAATTGGTGGAGTGACTCAGAGCTCACGGGCACGAAAGGTGGACTTCGATCCACACAAAGCGACTTCTCCTTCATTCTTTTAAAGCGGAGTTTCCTCCACCCTTGCCATTTTGCCCTTGTAATGTTTCCAATTCTTTGTTTGGCGGTCACATTGACAATTTTCCGATTTTAACAAACTCATCATATTCTTCGACTTATTGACAATTGTAGCAAAAGAACTCCGGTCATTCAAAAATCTCTTCAAAATAAGGTGGGTCATGTGCCTTGATGAGTAATGAACAATCTCTTCTTTCATGGGAGGCTCAACTTAGTGACCTAACTTTCTCCATCGCTTGGCATATGACTTGTGATCTTCGAGGGTCTCCTTTTGATTCCTTCCAATGTTGTTGGTCGATGCTCAACTCACAATTGAATTCATCTGCTTCACAAAAGTGACGATAAATCCAACCAAGTTTTGATCTCTTGAGATTTGAGGTTCGATACCAATCCAAAGCACTTGCATCATTAGGCTTTCGGGAGGCATGAGCCGATAAAGTTCTCATCATCCATCGGTTTACCAAGTTTGTTGGCAAACATTTACAGTGCGTCTTAGGATTCCCGGTACCATCATACTACTGCTGAACTTGGGGTCTTGAAACCCATAGGTAGGCTGGACGTCGGAAATAGGCACGAGATCATCAAGCGTAATTTAATCCACCATGTCGGTTCGACCTTGTTTCTTTTTATAAACTCCTCAAACCTGTCTAATCTCTTCATCGTGATCTTTGTTGGACGGCATGACAGCTCATCTATCTCTTCCTTGGGAGGCCATGTCCAATACAAAGGGTTACGTGGTATGAAGATGAGGCTTGGTATGGACCGGGAGGTATGTTTAAGGTGATCCGGCTGAGTATGAGGGTTTGCCTTTTGGTATTGGGCTCGCAAGATATAATCGCGGGGTGAGTGTGGAAAACCGGTGTTATGGTGAGAGAAAGTAATCTCATGAAGGTTAGGAATAGGAAACAAGAGTGGTTTGAATATTGGTGAGAAAAGTGGGTGATTACTTGTCGGGGGAATGCTAACAAAGTGTTCATGATCATTCAAGGTACCACCTCCACTCTGTTGGCCATGGCCGATCAATTACATCTTCTTGCGACCATCTCGGTCTCAACTCCATCGTTGCAAACGCCTTGCGGCCATCATCTCTGAACCTTCCCTTTCACTTAACCGAGCTCCCAAGGCAGCAAAATCAGGGGTGACCAAAGCATTCCTATCCGAGTCTTATGGTGCAGGAACTCATGCTTACAGGCTGCTTTGAGCTTTTGCTTTAGAACGGTAACGATGGGGCTTCAAGTGCGGAAGCTATTTTAAAAGTACCAATGGGAAAATACACACTTTAGGAAGCTTTATTTCCAATGTAGGGAGCTGCAACGAGATTTATTTGAAAAAAGGAAAAAAAACGAAGTTAGTGATTGCTTATATAATTGGATGCATGTCCTAGAGAACCTTTTATGCCAGGGTAGGCCTAGCATGAAAAATGCAATCCTCACGGGTGCAGCATCATACAATACGATGGGTCCGATCACTTAGTTGATATCGATTAGTAATCGATCCACAAGGTTGACCAAAAGAATATGTACTGTTTGGTAGCATTATGAGGGGCAATTTGAATGGATTCATTACTTTAATTGATATGTGAAGAGGGTTAAAGGTTAATTTAGCATGAAAAGGTTATTCTTGAAGGAATGGTGAATTACCTTGACTAGCCTCTAGTTCAAATGGATGGGATGGGATTGATGGTTTACTCAAATGTCGACTAGGTTCATTGCTTGGTAACTCCACATCTCCATTTTATTTGCAACACAGCTCATAAGCCTTCTAAAATCAAAATTTGGCCTTGATAAAATCATTAACTCAACAATGAAAATTATTTGTGAATTTTTTTTTTGATTTAGTGTCCTATGCATGGGATTTTACCAACTTTGATAAAATGGCCAAAAAGTGATTATTAGGGGCTTATATTCTAGCATACGAAGGTCACTCCATATCTTTGGTGCCATCATAGAAGGATCGGACCTACCTTACGTATACCCTTTGGATGTTCTTGAAAACATAAACATGCAAATCTCATTGGATTATATATCCAGAGACACAAGGGTTTATTCCTAACATGGGATTCCCTATGCGGCATTCCCTCTATGGTTTATGCATGATGCCGGTTTATTAGCAAGTAAGGTGCAAAATGAAACATGGCCTATAGAACCCCATTTGAATGCGGGTTAGGCCTAAAGTGATATACAATTAGCATAAATTTAAGCGTGCAATAGCCTATCTAGAAGGATGGCTTGTCTTAAAGAGTGCAAGACTCTTATTTTCTAGAGTTTGTGAAATGCGAAAAGGAAGACAACAAAGGTTAGTTTAATCAGCGGATATCACATAACACGTTGGAGCAACAAATTGCACAAAATAAAGAGGGGTGGAATCCCTCTCTCGTGTCTAGTGATCCTTAATGGGGTAAGGTGGAGCTCTCCCTAGGCAATTCTAACATGGATGCATGAGGTTGAGCTCACTAATGCATCTAGACTCGATAAAGGTTACAGTCCCAAACCTGGACCAAAGGCAAAGGTCATAATCCAAATGCCTCATGCGGTGGTTAGTGATCCCTAGACATTGCACGTGCCGTGTTCACGACCACATGTCCAAGTGGATGATCCTAATCCTAATAGGGAAGAGTGGCGTGAAAGCCACTAAAGTAAAAAAGAGTAGGGTCAAGTAAAATACATATGCATATGAAAGTGATTCCCTTTGAGAGGAGGATTTCAAACATCAAACATTTTGAGGCTCTAGGGTAGATGCACACCCATTAAATGCAAAGCGGTAAATAAATAAACAATAATTCATTCATCATATGCGATGTGTAGGGAGTGATTGCAGGAAAACCCTAAAGAGAAAGAAAAAGGAATGCAACCTAAAACATCAAATGTGATATATAAGAAAGTTAGAAAAAGAAATAATCAACTAAATCAAGTGCTGGGACCCTCTTAGGAAAATCCCGATTGGGTAAGCAAACTGTCAGCCCCATTTTTTGATGATGGAAAGAGGAAAGATTTCGTTTTATTGGTTTTGAAAAAAGAAAGGAAAGGGTCATGGGACTACAAAATGCGGCGGTTTGGACCCAAAACAAAGAGATCTAGAAAAGTTTTTTTAGAAAAGTTTGGATCGCCACTTGGTATGGAGGTTTAGGTGTACCAGTCACCCAAGAGATTTAATTAATGAAAATAAACAAAAACCCTTTTTAGGCGACTCGGTCTTTGAAAAACTAGAAAAGGTTCGAGGTCACGGTTGAAAGAAGGAAGGCAAAGATTGATGTTACTCGTCTCTAAGGCCATCTAACCTAGCAAAAGCTAGTTGCAAGATTTAGTTGAAAATTTCCTAATTCTAACTTTAGAATTTATCACATTTGGATGTCGTCTATATGGATGCAAAACCTAGACCTAATGTTGGATCGAGAGGGGCAAAATGTCTCCTTGAGGTGTGATTGGAATTGATCACATTAGTTGTGTCATCAATTTTGATCCCTCGAGGTCACGAAAAAAATACAAATGATGAGACTCGAATGAAACAAAGATAGGGTTTCAAAATGCAATTTTTTATAAAGTATCAAGAGAAAGTGGATTTTTGAAAGGTCAATTTTAAGTGCAAAGAGGAACTTGAATTTCCAAAAGATGCAATTTTAAGAAAAGTGGCTTTTGACTTTGAATTGCTAAAACATGAAGAAAGTTTGATTTTTAAGAATGAATTTGATAGCCTTTAAAATAATGCACGTGTATGTCCTAAAGAGGGATAATGCAACATAATGGGTGCGGGGGACTAAGTTCGTGACTTTAATCTTCCCTTTCATAGAAGGTAGCGTGCTAAAGCTAGGAAGCCATACTAAACTCTTTCCCTAATTCAAGGGTAATGCCTTAAATGCACTAATCTAAAAAGAAAACTAAATGAGATGTTTAGCATACGGGATGGGAGAATAGTGACATGCAAAATGGGAAAGAAACTCTAAAGTGAAAAGTGTGTGAAATTTGTATCTAATGCATGAGCAGGCGTTTAAGGGTCTAGCATTGGACTAGCCCTATCAAAGGTTCTCACTAACATTGGATTAGTGAAATCGAAAGGAAGACCACCACTAGCGTTGGACTAGTGTGGTGGCGTCAATATATTTACACAATAAACATGTAGACATGATAATAAAGCAGTAAACACATAAAACACATAAACACATAACACATAGGCATAATATCTAAATGCAAGACCCTAGGAAAGCAAATAAACACATAATCATGCAAGCATGCAAAATAAATATAAAACCTAATTATTACATTGGGGAACCTAAATACATTCTAAGGGAAAAATTGGAATAATAATCTAACTATTACATTTTCTAGAATAAATACACTTTTGCAAAATTAAACCTATCTATTACAACTTGGCATCCAAGGCCTCCGAATGATTTACTCAAAATTAAATAACATAAATAAAGACTAGACATGAATAAAAAGCAAAGGAAAACTTAATTTAAAACATGCAAAATCATGCAAAACACATAATAAGCACATAATAGGGAAAGAAGTTACCATCCCTTGATGTGAGGCCTTAATTGAATCCTTAGATGATGGGAATGGTTATCTAAGACTCAATGTCAACAAAGGGATCAAGGTACCAATTTAAAGGAAAAATGAATCAAAAATTCGAAAGGGTATCTAAACAGATTACGCAAGCAAACAGATAATACTAGGAAATAGAGTAAGATTCGGAACAAAAGGCAGGAAATATCAGCGAGAATACAAAAAGCGAGAGGTTGCGGATGAGGATGAGGCAGCACTTAACCGCAGATCGCGTTACAGGGCAAAATCAAAGTTCGAGAGGAGCAGCGGACGAGCAGCGTTCGGAGCTAACCATCCAGCGTCTCTTCCCGTCCAAAACATCGGAAGATTGCTTCCGGTTTTGGAACAATACAACAGCAAGAAATATTGAGCAGGGATCCATTCAAAGCATCAAACATCATCATTCGAGATCAAGCTAAACCCGAAGATCAAATCATAGCATTAACATCATCAAATGGACAACAGGGGAAGGAAAAGAAGCGTCGGTAGAAGCGAGTTACGGCGGGCGCTGCGTAACAAATAGCGTTCTTCACATCTTCAAGTATTCAAGCGAAGCTTAGCGGATCGTGCATTAAGTAGTCAGCGCGAGAGGTCAGCGTTTCTACAACTTCAAACATTCAAAGAGGAAAGCAGCGGACCGTTACAGAAGTATCAGCGCAAGTAGTCAGCGTTTCTTCACATCTTCAAGCGTGAAGAACATTTTCCAAAATTTCAGGGAATCACAAGTATCATCACCGAAGCATCAGCGTCGATTTTAAGCGTAAAACAAATCTACTT